>NW_010576723.1:65994-96327 GCF_000705375.1 Tinamus guttatus
CGTTTGCTGTTACTAATTTTTAAATATTTACTTATTTTATTCTCACGTTTAGGGCAATCCAGGTAATAAGGCCTTGCCTGTGCGTGCAGCAGTTGTTCAGTCTTGCAGTGCAGGTGTAGGCAAAGTTGCTCAGGTAGAGAGTGACTTTCACCCTGGCATATGTTTCCACGCAGGAAGGGTAGTAACCTTTAATCTGGCAATGAGAATCGTTATGATCTTAATTAGTATAAGGCTCGGTTGGATGCACCGCTGTTTGGGCTGCTGTGTCGAGCATAACGAAATCCTGCCTCGGGTATCCCTGTGGTGCAGGAAAGCAAACAGCTGCTGGCTTGTTTTAAATGGTTTTAGTAGCTGGAGAGCAGCCCGCAGCTGGTCTGGAAGCCGCGAGCGGAGCCTGTGAGCAGCTCCTGACCCTCACAGCAGTGAGGGGCACGGGGGACGTCGCCGGCGCCGCTTCTGGGGGTGTTTGGGATGCTTTCTGTGAATCTCGCACGCTAGCTGTAAATGATAAGGGAAGCAGTGAAAGGAAAGCTCTTTTAATTTGCAATTTACTTTAAAAATGCAATATATTTTAGGGATAAATCAGAAAGTTTATTCCAAGGTAGATCCCAAGAGCTTTGTCATGGGACTGCTGGTGTCACTGTACCCAAACACCTTTCTACTGGGGTTCAAGGCAGATAAGGCTGTAGCAGGAGAGTGGAACGCACTCCCTGCTGTCTTGTTCATTGTGGAAATTTCGCACAGGGAGCCTTTCTTCGTGGATGCAGTTCCCTAGGTTCATCCTCCAGCTGGCCTGTCAATAAAATAAACAGTACTGAGTTGCAAGACATAGAAGTATCTTCTTAATTTTAAAGGGGTTCAAATATGAAGTAGTGAACTTGCTCACTGTGCTAGGAGATTTAAGGCTTAAATTGGGTGGAAAGAGGGTAGCAAATGTGATACCTTCCTTAAGGAGGGATTCTAAGACTCTGCTATGGAAATAGAGATTTCCATGTGAAGCAAATTAGCAGGAAACCACACTATGGATAAATATGGTATATGATGGCAGAGTTATTGTGGGTGTTGAATCATACATCTCAAAACTTGGAGTCCTCTGAACTGGTTGGTACGGTTTGGATCATCAAGAAGCTCTCAACAAGTTCCTTCATACAAAACTTTTTTATAGCTGTTATGGAATGAGAGATGTTTCCTCGCTGATAAATACTTTTTAAATGTTTAGAAATAGAAGTGTGAATGAATACAGAGCTACCAGCTGAGCCTCCTAAGGACAAATATCACTCAAAACACGCACAAATGCCTTAATTGAAGGAGAGTGGAGAAGTGAAGTGACAGCATTTACAGAAGATAAGAAATTACTCAGGCTACGTAAAAGCAGAAGTGTCTGCAAGATTATTCTGCAAGTCTTCAGTGATTTATAAACAGCTGAGATGCAGGAAATAAAATGTTAAAACATTTTTTTTTCTCAGAAAATAATAAACACAACAAAAATTCCATTGTGCCATTGCACAAGCAGAGCTAAGCTGTGTCTTGAATGATGTCAGTGGAGCTGGTCACCCCCCTCTCAGCAAGGGTATCTGGAAAATTAGACCTGCGTTGAGATTAGACGTGTTATTCGTTAAGTTAGACCTTTCTGGTGATCCTGACCAGATACTGGTGTCATCTATGGCTTTATAAGAAGTGATGAAGGTCGCAGCTGGTTTTGAATAGAAATTATGTACTAAGTCAAAATACCTGTTATTCTGTCATCTATAATGTACAGAATAAAACTTATATTGTAGAAGCGTGTTGACAGTGGGAGTTTCTGTTTTTTGTTGTCACCATTTTGGAGGGAAGAGTTTGTACATGTGCCTCTGTTGAGCCTTCTAGCTTATTGTACAGTGACTTTCTTTTTTCAGATGGGAAAGGTTGACCAGTGATTATTTCTTTTTTTCTCAATAATTCAGATGGGAAAGGTTGACCAGTGATTCTTCTTTCTGTGGGACAAGTCTGGAAATGCTTAGTCTTTCAGAGAGAGTGTGTAGGTTTTGTGTTTCCGGAGAAGCTGAACCGATAAGGTGGCTTAAAAAAAGTGATAAGGTGGTTTTTTTTAAAAAAGAAAAAGGCTAAAAGCAGTACAGGCACATCAAGATTGCTTTCATGTGGTTTCCTGCCTCTGATTAACCTTAAGTGGGAGCAAAGCTATATTTACATTCTATATGTTTGATATGTGTGTGTATTCTTAAGTTTTCATCTGAATAGTAATTGGATAACATTTTGGTAGTTAGCTTAGTTTATCTCCCTTGATTTAGGAACCCATGTTTTGTAGATTGCCTTTTTTTCCTCTCTTGGCATTTCTGATGAGTTCATGAGGTATTGATTAAAGTCAAGGGTATGCGTGCATTTTGTGAAGCAGCTGGTTTTGAGCAAGGCTTCAGTTTACACACCTTTGTTTTACCTGATTAACTTCACTTAATTTTGGCCTCAATTCTGCAAGTGCATGTTTGAGTTTTCACTTCTCAGTAGAATTAGCCTGTATAAAAGCTATTTGTAGTAGAATTTGCCTGTATAAAAGCTATTTGTAGGAAAAAAAAAAAGTTGGACTGTGACTTGTGATAGCCCAAATTTGTGTTCAGTGATGCAACTGAAGCTAACATATTTAAAGGCCATTTAAAACTTTTGCAAAACTTTAAGTTAGGACCATCTTTAACATGCTTGTGGCTTCAAAGCATTAATTTGATGTATTAATATTTGTATTATATCTAGTGAAGTTAGGTTTTTGTTATGTATTTTTCAGTTATTAATGTATTTCAAAGGCACAGTCTTCGACCTTGTTGGAAATAATTTTTTATTTAAAATTTTATAGTCTCTGAATCACCTCATTTAACACTACATTTTTATTTTGAATAGTTGTAAACAGTTGGTATTCTGCTTCTTTGCAAGAGAGGTGTACCTTTTAGAGAACCTCTTGTGAAACTTAGTATGTTCAGGCACTGAGTGAAGACATCAAGTTTTCACAACTTCAGTAGAAAAACATAATAGTGAGGAATTATAAACTAAATTAATCGGCATTGTAAAATTCAGAGAAACCATGCTCTTTGTATAACTGTACCTTAGTATATATCAGTTCACCATTTGGTTGGAAATGTAATTTTTGGACAGATATTTTAAAGCATTAAGGAACTTCCAGATCTGGGCTGTGCCTGCATAATTCTGTGGACAAGTAAAATGAAGCTCCAGCTTTGCAAGTACCTGCTGTTTCCAGAGCTCCACTTACAGAAGTTCTGGCAGCAGCAGCTATCTTGTAGGCAGCAGCAGTTGGAAGAGGAGAAGAATGACCTTGATAAACTGCTTGTGGAAAACCTTTTCTTAGTCCTGCCCAGAAATGGCCATGTACTAATGAGGCAAGCATTGACTGTAAGGACAAGATAATATTGCTGACCTGGAGTGATCTGCACTACTTGAAAAGTAGGAGGAGGACAAGGCTTCTTGAAGGCCCCAAGTTGTGCCTACTCATGCAGCGTCCGCTTACTTTCATGGGAACTCCTGCACATTTTAGAAGCATGTGGCCTCCCACACCAGGGAATTCACCACATCCTCTAGCTGCTGTTAAGCATTAAATCAGTTTGAAACATTGTGCATGCGCTTTGTGATTAGGAAGGAAGTGTCAGGCTGCTTGGTGGTATCCTAAACAGTTCCTTGGGAGGTTAGGGGTGAATTTGTCTCAGAGGACTCCTGAACTACCCAGGACAGATAAGTGGATTCTCATCAGTGACAAAAAACAGGATCACTGCATGTATGTATTTAAAATTTAAATGCACATTTCTGTTTTTTGTTTCAAAATTTGCCTAACTAAGAGTTCTTACAACTGAGATGGGGCATGAAGGGTGACAGTTTTACTGAAGCCCAGTTGTCATGATAAGAGTGTGTCGTGTGTTGGGTGGCCATAGAGAACCGGACCAGACTCAACTATGATTCTGAGGAGCTTATCCAGACTTTTTTCCATCCTTTATGTTATTCCAGCTTTTTTTTTTTTACTAGTCATGATGCAGTAGTGGTGGTAAGAAAATGAAGTTTGAGCTGGGAAGGGAAAAAAAAGTCTGCTTCTAACAGTTGTATTTTGAAATAAGGGGACTGAGGAGCCTTAGGTCATTTTGAATAATAACACTTGATTATATAACCACGGCTGAATTTGTAGGGTAAATGAGTCAAGAAATAGCATTTGCAGTGCAGTCTTTTCTCCATGCCCTTTCATGACTTTTGTGAAAACAGGAAGGAGGAGGAAAGGGAAGGATAGAGGGTATCTTTAGCTGCCACTTTTTCCTTCTCCCAAGCTAATTTTATGTTCTGCTCCAAGCAGCAACATCCAGGAGCTGCATTATCAGTACTTCTCTGTCTGAGATGTGCTTTTTTTTTGTCTCTTAAATAAGAGACAGTTAAGAGTTTTGGGTGTCAGCTATAATTTAAGCTCTATCTTGTTTTGTGCTTTTTTGTAACATTTTCCCAGTTTCATTGATAGAACTTTTATCTCCTGGGCTACTGGAGTAGTTTGTGGAGGAGCAGGCAATGAAGTATAGTTCACAAATTAGATTATCAACATCATCAGTGCGTGAATCAGGTAATGTGGGAAAATATATGACCATACAGGTTTTTAAAGATCCTATTGCTTTATTTATTGGAAGAATAGATTTGTTTCCATCATCTTGTCATTTTGAGAGATTCATTTCTGCTGGTTCTTCAAGTTTCTTGATGGTATCATATTTGATTTGTTATAGATACTAATGTAAACAACTGCGCTATGATGGAAAGCAAAGTGTTATAATCTTACTTTAAGGAGAAGAGCTAATATGTCCATGTGTGATAAATCTGAGTAAAAAATATATTAAGATTAGGACAGACTACCCATAATAATGAGCTATTATATGTTCCTATTTTAGAAATCTAACATTTTGGCAGCATGTTAGTATGATTTTCCTAAACTTATTTGATGATAATGTAATATTTTCAAGGTTATCTTAGTTTGAAAAATTATATCAATTTATTCAAGATGTTTCTAGAGTTCAAAACATTTTCTTATCCTGTTGTTTTTTCTTTTTATGTCCCGTGATTTCATTTGTTTTTTATGATTGTACAGTAAGTTATATTCCATAAATAAATCACACTTTCTTGAATTTTGAACACAAGGTGTGCATTTAGCCTAGTCAGTGTGCAAAATGCATTTTGACCAACTTTCAGTGACCAGATGTGCTGCACAGAGTGCGAGGTGTTCGCAGCTGTTCTGTGGAACTGCGCCCCTCTGCAGTGAAGGAAGGAGAACGTGGGGAATCCGACCTGGAGCACAACACTGAGCACACTCACTCCAGGTCACTGCTGTGATCTTGGCATTTACAGCTCATGAAACTTTTAGCTGAAATAAAATAAATTTTAGTCTCCCTGTGTATACTGTGCTAAATCCAGAATTAACATTTCTAGCATCTTTAAAAATGTTAGGAAAGAATGAATCTGTGCTTATTATTTTTATGCTTATTCTCTGATAGTCCGTGACTATCTGTGCATTTATGTTCCTTTATTTAAATGAAGCATACAATTTACAGAAAACATAGAGAGGCCTGAGATTCTCATTTCTTTCTTTTGTCAAAATAGGTCTTTGTCCATGAAGACTTTGTAGCTTTATACAATTTTCTGCTAAGTACTTTCTACATGAACTGTTATCTAATATCATTGTGTTTACAATGGCTTATTTCCGGACTTGAATTATTTTATATTAAAAATTTAAATGAAAGCAGCTAAGTAATTAGCAGTGTAAATATGATTCAGAATATTTGTTTACACTCCAAAGGAGCTCTTTGGTAATTACAGCTGTGGCAAATATAAGCACTTGGGTGTTTTCTTCCCGTTAAGAAGGATGAGAAGTAGAGATCATGCAACCTTTGAATGGTTGTTAGACAAAAGTATTCTCAAATTTAAAAAACCCTACAATTGAGAGGCCTACCCTCTTTAGCAGAGTACCCTTGCAGTTGTTCCCCTGGCCCTCCCACAGGTTTTCTTCTTGAATCTTTTCAAATAGCTTGATTAGCTTGATTCCTTTTTTTGCTTGTTTGTTTTTTTTTTCTTTTTGCATTGTGTGAATGTAGCAGTGTATCTGCAGAACTACTTCCCTCAAGATTCCAACATTGCTTTGCTTAAAAAAAATCACGTGCTGCTTCTCAAGCTACCTTATCTGTGGCTGTGGTAAGCGCTTACATTTTCTTATGAGAACACTGCACAGAGAGCCTTACCAGTTGCACCCTTTTCTGCATGCTCCTCTCTGTTGGACTGAGGATGCATAGAAGGTTTATTTAAGCACATGGTAAGTGCTGATGGGATTCCGTCCCTCTCTTTTTTTTCTTTTTTTTTGTTTTTTTTCCCCCTAAAACTTGTATTGTAGCACCTATCTTTTGCTTTTAGGGCTATGAACTTGGGTCTCATTAAATGTCAGCAGTGTCTCCTAAATTCCTGTTCCTGCAGGCCTCAGGCCTCACCTGCATGGCTCTCTGCACCTAATTCAATCTGCAGTTCTAGCTAAAGCTTCAGATTTTCTCTTGACAGTTGAAATAGTTAGCAAGTGTGTCTGTCCCCTTGTGGGTGGCTTCCAGTAGCCCTGAGGAGTAGGTGGGAAAAGGCCAATTTCTTAGAATTAATACAGATTTCATTGAATTAAAGGGAAACTTGCCACTGAGTTTAATTAAGCTAAGTTTTCACAGAAAGTGTTGAGGGTTTTATGGTGCCACTGTTTCTGCACAGGCCGCTGTAGTAAATTGCTACCTCGTTTACCACAGTTTTCCTGTTCGTCATGGCCTGAAGTGCCAAGTATGATGAAAATGCTGGGGGGCAGTTCTGCTGCCGCCAGCAGCTGTGCCCGGCCTTGAGGTTGTGTCACAGAAGAATCTGGTGGGGAGTCTACTGAAAGAGAGTGGCCACTCGTATCGTAACTGTTTTAATTATATCAGTCCCAAGGACCTGAAAAACCACTACCTGCAGGAGGTTAATCGTAATTGGTGTGCAACTTTTAGACGGGAAAAGGTAGCTGCAATCCAGGATTATCAGAGAATTCTTGTGCGAAATTCTTTTTTGTAGTAATCCTGCATTTAATTTCCACTGCTTTAGAGTGGTGGTACCAGTGCTTTAAAAAAAGCAACCATAATAGACTTTCCTACAAACCTAATTTTGAGATTCATATTTATACAAGAAACTGTTTATGCTAATTCTTTGTAGAAGATTATGGTATTGAACTGTTTTTATTTATTTTGTACTAGTATGCTTGTGAATGATAGATAGCACAGTGGATTGATGTCTTTTATCTGGAGTCACAAATGCTATCCCAACATCTTTGCAAATGCAGAAATTGGACCACGAGCATTTTGTGCATTAGAGGAATGTTTTAGAGAGATGTGGTAGAAACAACAGGATTATTTGCAGAAACTTGTGACGTGTTGTTACAGTAATTTAAATCTGGTTACTGCTGATGATTGCTTGGATTCTTGTATGTTTCCAATATTTAAAATGCAGCAGAACTCTCTTTCAACTTTTTTTATTTCTATCTGAATTCTAATCATAATGTAATACTTTGAAGGTGATGATACCTGCGAGTATCTTCTGTCCAGCGGGAGATTTCTTGGAGACAAAGTATGGCAGCCCCACAGTTGTATGATGCACAAGTACAAAAACAGGTAAGAGATTTCTTTCTTTTGGATTTTCATTTGCCTGGAAAGAAATCTAACGGTTGTCGAACTGCAGTTTTAGTTAATTGCAGTCCCATGTTTTTCACTTCATAGCTAATCCTCTGGACTTTGGACAAAATGGGCCATTTATCAGAATCTTTTCATTGTAATTTTTTCAGTGTCTACAATGCTCACTATAGTTGACTTAATTTGCTAAAATACAAATTAGTGGTAGTGGTATCAATAATCGTTTTGGAGAACCACAAGATAGCGCAAGAGACTACAAAACTTTGTGTGTCACTTTCATATTACTGTGGGAAAATGCTATGATTTTTTAATAATCCCACGTGGCTAAATGTGTAGCAAAACAATAATCTCCTGAAGAATTCTATCAAGCAATTGTTGATGAAACTACCAGTCACCTTTTAAAATTAATAGTATCAAGACAACTTTATTTTTCAAAATTGCACTATGTGTTACTATTTTGAAACTTCAATGTTGCTAGCACCACCATAATGTGATTAAAACAGGCTTTTCTATTAGCAGGAGAGTTCATTTTCATCTGTATGCAAATTATTCTACATTTTAAAATTAATCTGATATGTTTTAAAATGGATTTGCCATTCCTTAGAGCTGTAAGTAATGTGTTGATTTATCTCTGTTGCTCTACAGATTTTTTTCCCAAGACTTTTCCCTAAAATAGGCATACATTTCTCATAATACATATTTTGCTGTTTTGTTTTTACAGTGAAGCAAAAAATTGCCTCATAGACAAACATATTGCATTTATAGGAGATTCTAGAATTCGACAGCTGTTTTACTCATTTATAAAACTCATAAATCCTCAAGTTAAGGAAGAAGGAAATAAGGTAAGAGGTTTGTTTTTGTTGTTAATTTTGTTTCTTTCCTCCCAGTTTGCCTCATAACTCATCCCCAAACTTCAGAAAAGTAAGAAAATATATTGTTCACAGACTAGTAATCAGGAAGGAACACAAAAAAAGTGTTTTGGAGAGTAACAGTGTTGGGCCAGTATAGTTGTTTGGCAATTAATGAGATGACTGGCAGTCAGAGAAGGGAACTAGGAAGCTTGAGTGAAAGCTTGTGGCAGTCTGGGAATGAATTAGTGAAGCTGATTTATCCCGTAGAAGCTTGTGCTTCATATTTGGCTTCTTGATGAGAAAATGATTGTTCCGCTGTGTTTTTTTAACTAGCAGCAATTCATAGCTATAATTTGTCATTTTATATGTCAGTTAAATTGCTGATCTAATCTGTTCATAAAACTCCTTGGGGCATTGAGTGATTTCCAGGTCTAACTTGAAGCTGAAACTAAAAATAGATTCTGGTCTTTTTGTTTTACAGCTGCTGAAAGGCATTTTGAATTTTACAAAGTGAGCAGTGGGATCTACAGCTTGGTGGGTGGAAGTAGTAAGGACATATTTAGCTATACACTTTGAACAGAGTGATAATTTCTTTTTGGTATATCATACTTCTTAAGTTTATGCACCTATGCAAGGAAGAAGACAGATTTCACTTCCAACTTTAGATTTTATCTGTCAATTACTTAGTATCTCTGTGGTTTGGAAGTGCACGCCGGCAGTTTATTTAATAAGCTGTGAAGGCACATTTCACTTGTCAAAAAAAGAGATGTTTGTTTGATTGAATAACTGTTTTTTCTAGCCTGGTGATTAGATAAAAGTTGCTGCCCAGAAATGGGAGTGAGTGAAGCAACATTGGGGCGGTAGAGCAGTATGTCTAATTTCAAACTGAGAGGTGTGTTTTGGGAAATATTTAAGGAATCAAGATCTCCGTTTGTGTGAGAGAAATATACTTGTCATTTTGGATGAACACTGAAATTAGGAATGCATATAGTCATAATATATTAAAGGGGAGTTCTATCTATAGTTAAGGTTATCTGACTACTTCTATCATAATTTCTTATATCTTTTCATTCTACACACTGAATGATAACGTCCAGGCTTTATTTCTACCTGAGCTGATTTTTTTTTAATTCTTTATTTAAAATTGTTTCAGCTGTTGTTTACAAAGAATGTAGGCATTAGGTAGGTAGGTAGGTATATGTAGGTAACCGCTAGGGCAAGGTAGTGTATGAAAGGCAAGAAAAAGAAAAAAAGTCAGTTCTTCTCTTTCTGAGCAGAGAACATAGGAAAACATTTAGTGATACCTTTGTAACAGAGTGAACAGAAAGCATTTCAGACTTTCATGGATGTAATTCTATCAAGAAAAATGTCCTCTCTGAGAGTAGCATGTTTTATCAAGAAAGTAACATCAGCACTTTACTGTGGATATATTGACAAGCCTATAAAAGAAAAGTTCTTTTAGCAAAGGTAAACCTTTAGGTGAGGACAAATTAACATGTGAATATATGTGTGTATATATATATATACTTGTACATATGTATGTATTTCCTCTTCTGAAAGATTGTTTGTTGGTTTTTCTGTTTGGCTTTTTTTCACAGCATGGAAATATACCTTTTGAAGATAAATCTGCTTCAATTAAAGTGGTAAGTTTTTATCTGGCTTTTAAATTGCAAGTTGTAAGAATATATAATACAAAGTATACAAATTGCTGCCAAAGCTGGATTTTTCACATTTCCACAAATGTTGTAATTGTCAAAAGAAGTGTGAGAAAGATAAACATGTTTTATAAGTTTTCCACAAAATATATTGTAATATATTTTGATTAGGGTTCTTTGAGGGAGTTTGGCTTTGAGTACTTGTATTCTGTGATAGCTCTTGGCTTGAGCTCTGGAAATATTGAGTATTTTTTTTTTTTTACCAAATCTTATAATATTTGGCCTTTTCAAGAATAGCTTTCTATGAGAAGTTTACTGTCTTATACTCCTAAGAATATGTATCTGGAGCTAACTTTCTGGGAGTGGCAAATGCCATAATTGCCACTGAACTCCCTGTGTTATCCCAGCAAATGTTCTTTCCACTGTTACTGCACAAAGAAAGAGCCATGATGTTGATGCAATGTGGATATTTTAAAAAGAAAGCAAACAAAATGCAGTGCTCTGCTCTGCCCTGGCAGTTACAGTGCTGTCCTCAATAGCTTTCTGTGCTTCCTGTGCTGGCTGTCAGCAGTGCTGGGACTCTGCTAGTCATACATTTATTTATCCCCTGGAGACAATCCATTCTCTGTTCATGCAAAGCAAATACACAGAGTACTTGCTCAGTTGTCTGTGAGTGAGTTTTGAGTACTTGTTTGGGCACCCAGTGAAGATTTAGGCTGCTGAATACAAGTTTAGGATGTGATCGCATGGCAGGTTAAGCCTAGTGACCTTTTATCTCACTCTTTTGCCTCCATCAGCTTGTTGCTGTGTTGCATGGCAGTCCTGTAACTAGCTAGAGTGGGCTGCTTTAGGAGTTGTTCCACCTGGAAAATTTGTCTTGTCGGGTTCATTTTCAGTGTGATCCGATAGGATTCGTCATGTGGGGATCTGAAGGTTGAAAAGGAGAGGACATAGTTACAAGGCAGGAGGGAGAGGATGAAGAGTTCCAGATTTATATTGGCTTAGCCTGAGTCATCTCTGCATCTTTTAAACTCTTAAAGCCTGGATAGGGGTCTAACCACCAAGATTTGAGGTGGCAGATTTGGGTGTCTAGGGGATGTGAGGGCAGTTAACAATATTTTCCTGCTCAAAGAACAGAACTGTGCTTTGACTCCAGATTGCTGTCACTCTTACTGGTATAGTAGCTGAATTTTCACATTCAGAAAACCTCCAGTGAGTAATCTGACTGTGGAAAATACTTGACTGACAAAGGAGAAATTCACTGGGGAGCAAATGCCCAGCTGAATTCTGTCCTTTCTGTTCATACTAGTGACCCGTGTGCTCTCTGGTCGATGCAGATGGCTGCTGCATCTCACACAAATTCATTCCCAGGCATGAACTGAGTGTGTGTCTCAAGTGACCTACCAAACTCTGTCAGTCTGTGTAGGTGGAAGATAGAGATATTTCCTTTCTGCTATTAGCATTTTTGCATTCTCCATTTTAAAATTTCCTTACAATTGTTTTTACATATGTAATCTTTCCCATTTCACTTTGATTCTGCAGTCATTTTGGTACTTCTGTATCTGAGATTGTAGCTACACGCTGTGTAATCCTCTGGCTTTACCTGGGAGACGTAATGGCACTAGCCAAAGCATAGATTGTTTTTATAGATGAAGATTGTGGATTCATCATGACATCTGAAAAAAAAATGAGAGTTAGTAGTAAATGCATTAAATATCCTTGATTCTCTGAGGCTTAAGCAGCTAGCAATTACTGAAGGTCTAGTTAGTGTTAAATGTGAGGATTTCTTATAGTTTGAAAATCATGATCTCAGTCTTGCAATCTCATTATTGTTCTGTAAAATTCTGGGTGAAGAAAAATCTGTTGGTAAAACTGTGGGGAATCAAACAAAAAGCAAATTGAAATAAAGAAATCTCAAAATTAGTTTGAGATTTGCAAAATTAGTTTTAGCCCTGTTAGTATTGGACAACAGGAATCATAGTTGGCAGAAGCTAAGAGTCACCTTGTCAGCGAAATCTTGGCTCCTGAGCTACAAGTTGAAATGTCCCTCATTTCTTTTCTTTCTTTCTTTCCTTTTTTTTTTTTTTTTCCTTCACCCCATGATGTTAGGTTTAATGCCAGTTAAAAAAGAAATCTCACTTTGGGTCATGCAGTTTCCATTCACTGTTGCTTGGTTAGTTCACTTTTCTGAATTTTTGTTTTTAGTCTACTGGTTATGTTAATACTTACAAAGTATATCTGTGTTTCCGTTATAGGATTTCCTGTGGTATCCAGAAGTTAATGGCTCTATGAGACAACGTATCAAATCTTGGACTGAGGTTTGTTTTGAAAATATGTTTTCTTTAGGAAGATAGAGCAACTAACTGAGGAATGTGACCTCTTTCATTGCCAAATACACAACTGTAATTGCTAAGAGTTAAAGCCTGTGTTCAACAGCTGTTGAAGATGTGTTCAAATGACATGTATTCACTGAGTTATGTACCAGAGATCTGAAGCTGTCCGAATAATAAAGGAGAATGTTTACTGACATACCTGATTTGAGATTTCCCTCTCAAGGGGGAAAAAAATAATGCCATGATTTGGCACACCACAAAGTTGTGGCCCTGCTTTTGGGGGTGGAGAAATTTTCGTACTCGTGCTGAGTGATCTGATCTGAAGAACACAAGCAAGTCTGGAAGTGCGTAGAGTGCTTTGACCAGCATTACTCTGACACTATATACTGGTTATTTCATACAACTATTTCACTTATGATATAGGTGGTTATGTTGTTCAGCATGCAGTACTGATGAACTATTTATGTTACTGTATGAGTAAAATATTGGCAGAATGGCAGTTAATCTTTGGTGAGGGTTTCTCCTTTCCTGGTTTGTGAATGGTCCAGAAATATCTAGTTATCGTCTGTGGTGACTCTTGTTGTTACCTTATTACCTTTCAATTTTCCTTTCCTGTGCTCAGTACAAGCATTTGAGAGCGTTTGCAAGTCCTTGCTCGGTGAGGGCAAAACTTGCTATAGAAATGACCTGTGGTTTCTGTTTCCTTGTGCTCTTCTGTTTGTGTGTGTGTTGGATGCAACTTTCACACTTCTGGGGCAGTATCTGCCAGCTGACCTTGCTCTGTTTTACAGTGGCCTTGCAGTCACTTTGATCTTTGCAACAGCTCATACAGATGTTCAGGAATGCTGAGAGATGCCTACAGAAAATGTACTTCAATAGTGTGATTTACAGTTTACTTGATCTTGGGAGAAGGTGTTTAGCTAGCTTTTAAAGAGAACTTTTAAGGGAAACTTTTAAAGTTGCTGCTGCTTTTGAGTGCTTAGTCATACTATGTATCTTTGTGGATTCTGTCATGTGAGAATTTTGGTACTTCTCAAGTTAATTTTCATTATAATCTATCTGTGATCTACTCATTTGTACCTGTTAACTGATGGACAAGTTGAGTCACAGTTAATTAAGATATGAATCTTAATTAACCTACTCAATATACTGAATGGGTATAATTGTGAATGCTTTTGAACTAATTTCTTTTTACCTTATGACTTAGGCTGCCACGGCAAAACCTCATATAATTGTAGCGGGAGCAGCCACGGTAAGCTATACACTTACTAGACATTTTAATGAGGAAGGAAGTTGAATGGGATAACTTGTATGCCATCAAGCAGGTGGCAAGATGAAGTTTTTCTCCCAATTTTATAATTAAAAAAACACTCTGAGTGAGTTTTTGGTCATAAAATGTAAAAATATGAAGTGTATTTCATTGTAGCTGTGTGGTTTACTTGCTTATTCACAATAATATTGGTTAGGATGCTTTGATTAGCTTGAAACACAGGTAATAAAAAGATTTTTTGTGAAAAACAGATTATTCCTAAAAAGCTGTAGAAAAAAAGAGCTTGTATGTTAACTGATATCCATGTCTGTTCATAGTCACAGAATACAACTTTTGAGCATGACCCATGGGAATTCTCTTTTGAGGCTTTCACAATTCTTAGATTTATATATGGGCAAAAAATTACGGGAAAATCTAGACTAAGGCTTTGTCTAACCAGTTCTTTAAAATTCCCAGTGATGACAACAATTCAACAGCCTCTTCCAAGTAGTCTGTTCCCATATTGGGAATCCAGGATCATTAATGATGGCTGCTCTAATTATCTTTCACGTTTCGTTTTCCCTACTTCCCAATGTTTTGAAATGGAATTTTGAAAGGAATTGGCCATTTTAATTTCATATAAGTGGCAAGTGGGGAGAAAAGGGTGGGGATTTTAAATAAAATTTTCAAAGCAGTTTGGCTTAGAGAAAAATTAGACATTCTACCAATCTCTACGTTCCTGGACGTGCTAATATTTTAGTTGAAGGTAAAATGTGTGTATGTGTGTGTGTCCTCACCTCCACACACTTTCCCTCATGTAGTCAAAATTTCTCTCCAAGTTCAGTTTCTGTACAGATAAACCCCCCAAATTCTCTTCTGCTGTAGGATCCACATAAATATTTTGGCCTTTAAGAAGCTTGGCTAACCTAGGATATCTCCACTCAGCTCCAGTATCTAACATATTTTATGAGCAAGTGTCATTATCTTATTTTGCAGAGAATGTGCCGTTCTGTACAGCTGGTGTTCTGGGACACAGAAACCCAGGCTGCCAAACTACAGGCCTCTGCGGAACACTTCGTTTTATTCATGTATATGTTATATATGTGCATATGTTAGCCCCAGCATGTTGTCCTCTGTGGATATCAGAAGAGAACCAACAACATGCATGAGAGGCTTAGCTTTTCATAGCACACCAGTACATTTACAAACTTACAGATACTACAGCTGGCCAAAGATAATCACCTCTTGTTTTAAGTGACTTGCAGAAAAATTAAGGTCTTCAAAAATCTTACCACTGCTTTGACTTTAGCTAAACAGTATAGATACAATAAGAATACAGGATTTTTGTAATCTTTTCATGTAGGAGACGAAATCAAAATTCTCCAAAGCATCCTTGCCTTTCTTGCTGAAGTCCAAGTTTTGTGAGAGTGAAATCTGCTGGGCTTGGCCCCAATTCTTAGTGTGACTATTACTGCTGTTTCAGCATTGCTCAACTCGGGAAACTTGTGATTAAGGCACCTTGTACCATGTAATCTATGAAAAAAACAAATATACAGTAAGCTAAATAAGATAGATTGTGTGTTTAATTGCCTTGTTTGAATTTAATTATTTGTTTAGACCGTTATTTCTAGAATAAAGCTTTTGAATGCTTTAATAATGAACAGTAAAAGAACAAGCTAGCTTTATAAAAATAGTGAAAAATGCCTATTAAAGGAGAAATGAATCAGTTAATATAGGATCCTCAGACATATGGGTTCTGAATCTGTTTTCATTTAATTCTCCAGTGGTCTATCAAGATTCACAATGGCAGCAACGAAGCCCTCACACAGTATAAAATCAATATCACTTCAATTGCACCTCTTTTGGAAAAATTAGCAAAAAGTAGTGATGTTTACTGGGTCTTACAAGGTAATGTAATGAACAGTAGGTAATGGCAATTTGTAATGTCACTGTTTGTTGAATCAATATCTTGCAGGATATCTTGGCTCTTGGCAGTCAAGAGCACAAGTGCATAAAACACCTGAATGTCCGTGTCCGTTCATTTTCCATATGACATAAGTAACAGAGAGGTTCTGCAAGTGCATCCTGTGTGAGTGTCCAAAGGGAATAGATATGTTCTAGAAAATACAGAGAATTGAATTCTCTGAAATGAAACTTTCTTCTGTACCCTGAGCACTGATGAGTTTAGCTTGGGAGTCAGAGGACCTGGTTCAAAATCAGTCTGAGATTTTTATTATGGCACCAGACTTGAATGTATTCTTTTGCTTTACTTGAATAAAACTAAAAGATATCTCTGACATCAAAAATGAGCTCATAGGTAGATGTGCTCCTGGTTTATCTTCCACAGAATTTAACATTTTAGGTGATTATCACCTCAGTTTGACGGACCGGCAGATTTTGAGCCCTGAAAGGAATATGCCCTTGTGTATCTTCACAGTTACATCTTGAGTGCTTATCAAAGACAGTTTTAGAGGTTTATCTCAGATAGATAGGTAGAGGTTTACCATCAGATTCATCTTTTCACATTCCTTTCAAAACCATCTTCATCTGGAACAAAAGCAGTTAGTTGTCAGATCTAAGTCCCAACATGCTGAAAGACTGAGACTCTGAGTCATATGTGAGCCCTTTATGCTCATGATGAAACAAGTGAGGGAAAAGCACATAGGACTAGCCTGGGCATCTAGACTTCTCTTGTCCTAAAGTAGACATGAAGTAGCTGAAGTAAGCCAGCATAACGCTCTTAAAGAATGTTTTACCTGATTTATGAAACTTTGAAGCTTCTTGACCTATTGCTGAGCACAAGTTTGTATTGTGCTTTAAAAAACCTGAAGCCTGTAAGCAATTAAGTGGTGGTCCCTTCTGGGAAAGAAGGGGGCAAAAAAAAAATTCTGCCGTTAGTTAAATTGGAATCACCAGGAACAAGTGGAGCATGTTTATGGGCTATGGCTTAAAAATGAAAAACTGCTTTCTTTAGCAGTAACCGAGTTCTTTGAGATTTTTCTTCCTCTGTATGTTTTGCTACCTGTCTTCTCTCCTCTTGACTTGGAATCCCTGCAGTGGAGATTCCATTATTTAGAGAAGGCAGGAGGAGCTTCAGGGCTTGGGGAAGCTGCACTAGCATTCGTATGTGGCCAGAACTTCCTGATCTCTACAACTGCTTGCACAACTAGCAGAATGCCAGTAAAAACATTTCATCTTAAAACCTCTAGTTACTGTAACAGTCACTCCTTCCTCACTCTGCTTTCTCTCTCTAGCATCAAATGATTGTAGCTACCAAAATGAATTTAGACTGTGCAGCTTGTGCAAACATGTTTATTAAGTTGAAGATTAATGTGCCTTTTTTTGTGCTTTCATATTCAGATCCTGTTTATGAAGATATGCTGAGTGAAAGTCGTAAAATGATCACTAATGAGAAAATAGATGCTTATAATGAAGCAGCTGTTCGTATTCTGAACAGCAGCTCCCGAAATTCCAAAGCTAAGGTTAAAGTGTTCAGCGTGTCAAAGTTGATAGCTCGAGAAACTATCATGAAATCTTCAGATGGCCTCCACCTCCCTGAATCAAGCAGAGAAACAGTGAGTATTTTTACTTCTGGTTAACATTAAAAAGCACCAATCATGAAAAAAGATTTTAGTGAAGATTCTGAAATGGCTGACAGCATAAATTTAAGAAAGATCAGTACGTTCTTCAGGACAATTTGTTCAAAAGAGCCCAGTAGGTGGAAGGGCAGTTCCGTATGTTAATACATAGCTATTTTTAAAATACATTTTAATTCTGTGTGTTAAATAACACACAGTCTGTAGATCTTTTGGATCTCGAGTAGTCCAAGGTGCCAGTTTGCTGTCCTGTTTTGCGTAAGTGAGTTAGGCCAATGAGGATTGGTAAAGCAAAATTTGGGAATAAGTCTTCATTTTTCATCATGTTTATGTGCACTTCCATTTAGGGAGCAGTATGAAAAGAATGATAAAACACACGATAGATCCCTTTTTGGGTGCCTGACGTGCTACTGGCATTGTTCCTCATTTTGTCTTTAACATCTGCACATGTTTAGCAGCCTGTCATGTTGTCAGAACCTGCCCCTTTTGTGGCTGAACACTGTGACACTTTCAGTCCCACGTCAGAAGTTTCAGTTAAATACTGGATGGAGTAAGCATCATCTCAGCATGGGTTTGGGTCCCATTCTCATCTTTATGGGTTTTCATTATTATACATCTTTAGGCCTCTGAGATTGCCAGCTATTTGTAGTCCCTTTGCCTTTTTTAGTCCTTTTAGCTTGTTTTACAGCCAGTCCTTCTCTTAAAAGGATTTGTTCTTTTTGCTCATCCTGAGAATCAGAGTTCGTTGTTTGAGAGAGACATGCTGATTCTGCTACTGAAAGCATCTAGGTACGTGGGAGCACTATGGAGTTTTTAACTCTGTAGTAAAACAGGAGAAATGCATATGGCTTTCGTTAGTGTGTAATGTAGTTTAAGAAAACTAACTGTGCTGAAAATACTATTTTATTGCAGCATAATTGACCACATTGTCTATTTCTGTGACAGAATGCAATGATTCTCATGAATGTCTACTGCAATAAGATCTTGAAGCCCATCGATGGCTCCTGCTGCCAGCCTCGGCCGCCTCTCACGCTCATTCAGAAGTTAGCTTTCTGTTTCTTTACTTTGTCCTTCATTGGGTATTTAATTATCAATTTAATTCATCGAAATAATTACCGGAAGAACAAACCATGCACTGACTTGGAAAATGGAGAAGAAAAGAAACCTGCCGTCAGTACTCCTGCTGTTTCCACTCTGGAGATGCTGTTACACTCCTTCTGCAAACTTGGTCTAATCATGACCTATTTTTATCTGTGCGACAGAGCAAATCTTTTCATGAAGGAAAATAAGTTTTATACACATTCATCTTTCTTCATACCAATCATCTATATCTTGGTTTTGGGGGTATTTTATACCGAAAATACCAAAGAGGTAA
Organism: Tinamus guttatus; assembly: GCF_000705375.1. Next base: position 84,757 of record NW_010576723.1, read on the forward strand.
TGATCATCCTGACGTCCCACTTGTAATGTGGTCCCATTTTGACTGTAAATTTCTAACTGCTAAGTATTGAAAGTTTAAATTCTCAAATGGGTGTAATTTATCTGAAAAAAAATGGTCTTGCATAACTTATCTGCAAAAAATGGTTTCACAAGCACTGTAATATTTGCATGCAGTTAGAGGTAAAGCTTTTCCAAAGTGTATGGGCATGAGTGTTTTTCATCTTTGTCACTCAGTCAGATTTTAAGTGAGCACAGCTCAGCTAAGGGAGGGAATGGATTACGTGAATATATAATACACTAGTGCCCATAACACAGAGGCCTTTACAGTTTAGACCTGCCCATAAAGTGGTTCATTGTTTTGAACTTTTTATTCTCATTTTGTAGATGCGTCTTGTACTTGTTGGAATTACAACACTCTTGTTTTGTTTTGCATTAGACTAAAGTGTTAAATAGAGAACAGACTGATGAATGGAAAGGCTGGATGCAGCTTGTTATTTTGATTTATCATATCTCTGGAGCAAGCACGGTAATTGATTTAAATTTCATATTTTTAGATGGGAATGGAATTTGAGTGTGTTAATTTGAAAGAAGGTGAAGCTTTATTCATCTTCAAGAGATAAAGCTTGAAATGTGCAAATATTTATCAGACCTGATTAGAATTAGAATAATGTTATTGTTCCATTACGTTTTTTTAAATGGTGTTTACAGCGTTAGGTTTTTCTCTCTCCCTTTCAATGTAGATGTCGTTGATAATATTTTAAATGTGCCTTGCCATTTAAAGGATAAACTTCTGTTTGCTTCTTGTAGAAAAAAATGCATTAATTTATTTTTAATTCCTAGCAACACTTTCTTTTTATAGTTAGAACGTGAAAGTGCTGAAGGATGAGCTTTCACAGGTCCTTTTTTGAACTTTCTTAAACGAATACAGAATATGGAAATGTAGAATAACAGAACAGAAGAAATACATTGATATGTTAATATTGAAGAGACAATGTCAACAAAAGAGCTTAGTGAAAAAGCAGGAAGCACAGCATAATGTTTCTTTTCTTAGTGTAATCTGATTTAGCACAACACAGAAAAAATGTAAAATAGGAAAACCCAAAGCATTTACGTGTCCGTTTGTAAAAGGTACCTGATTTTTCCCAACAGTTTTTGCCAGTGTACATGCACATTCGAGTTCTTGTTGCTGCATATCTGTTCCAAACAGGTTATGGGCACTTCTCGTATTTTTGGATAAAGGGGGACTTTGGTGTGTACAGAGTGTGTCAGGTAAGAATACTTACTGTTTTTGTTAAGAAGTGTGTTCAGATTTCCAGCTCCCTGAATGGTGTGGTACTAGATGATTTCATCAAGGCTTGCCATTCCAGAATATAGTCGTCGTTTGAATGTAATCTACCCTACATATGTAGGCCTTAAAAATCCATAGTAGTTATTTTTCAATATATAGCAATGGAGATTAATGATCAAGGGAGTCAGGGGTGGGGGAAAAAAGAGACAGTCACATGGCCAGATTTATTTGGGTAAATCTTAAGTTTCTTCTATAGACTGTAATGAATAAGAGGCTTATTCAGAAAGTGATGTTCTGAATAACCCTCAAGAATAGTGTTCCCCCAGTGACTATTGAGAGTACCAGGAGGGCCAGGGCGGTCGTGGTAGGTGTCTAAACCTGGATGGCTCTTACTTGCTCTCCTCCATTTTGGGGAAATACTGTGGTTTTCCCAGATTAGCCATTGAGGTAATTACATTGTCTTTCCCTTATCTGTTTTCACCATATCAGTCTTACTCATGTTCATTTATTTCTGTGGGTTTTTTTTTTTTTTGAATTACTGATATGTTTATATCAGAGTTTTCTTTTTACATGTATATGAATCTTTTGGTGAATCCAAGACACTACTGAATACAAAATTTCTTTTCTGATCTCTGTGAATAAAATTATTCAGCAAAGCCCAGCAAATTGGCTTTGTTGCTCCCAGCACTGCAAGGCTGTATGTAGCGGGATCAAACACTGGCTTGTGCCTGGTTTATGTTGAAGTCATTTCCACTTGCTGACTTTCTGAAAGCAAGTATTTTGGGATCTTCCTCACCACTGGATCTGTTAGAGAAACTCTCTGCACGTTGCTACTTTATTAAGTATCCATCTGTTTCATATGGAATTAGATACTTAATACATGAACAAGAGGAATCACTGGGTTAATTTGCTACCTTTTTCAAAACAGAAAAATATACTGAAATATTGGACAGAGCCTACTTTTGTCAATGAAGAATATCTTGAAGGGGAATGTACAGTCTTCTTCTCCTTTCTTCCAGGTTTTATTTCGTCTCAATTTCTTGGTTGTGGTACTGTGTATAGTGATGGACCGGCCTTACCAATTCTACTACTTCGTGCCATTAGTCACTGTCTGGTTTGTGATCATTTATGTCACCTTAGCTATATGGCCTCAGATCGTCCAGAAGAAAGCAAATGGTGAGACAGCTCGTTCTGCTCTAGAGCATTTACATATAGCTACAGATAATTAACCCTCTGAACCTTTTTGCTAGTAGATCTCAATCTCTTTGTCACATAATACAAATATGTTAAACAGTTATTCACAGAAATACAGTTTGTTATATATTAATAATATGTCAGTTGAAAGATGTAGCAGCTGCTAACTGGACTCAAACTCTGGTTAAACTGTCGGGTTAGAATATGTTTTTAGTGGGGTTTTGACCGTTAGAGGTGTATTTTTTTCAGGATTTGTAGTAAGTTAAGTAAGTAAGTTTTTATGCTATAAATTACATACTAGTTGAGATTGTTACTGTAGCGTGTGGAGAGGCAGACATGATCAGGCCTTTGGGCTTCTCCCTTTCGGCCTTGCCAACACACCTACTGCTTAGTTAACTGGCTGCCGGTTGCAAGGTCAGCCTCTTGGGTTTTTATTTAGGATATTTACCTCACGAGAACCGTCTCTCCGAGGTACCTCTCGTGAGGTAAATATCCTAAATAAAAACAGAGGCGAAGCCCCGCTTCATTTCACGCATTGCAGTTCATTGAAGGGCTGTCATTGTGTGGTAACCACTTGGTTATTTAAATCACCTCAGTTAGAACTGGTAGCCTTGTAAGTCTCTTTCCTTCTTCACTATTGGTGTAGTAATATGCAAATTTTATGTAATCTACAGAAATGACAGTGAAACCCAATCCATGCTAGGAACAAATGCTGTAGAAGTAACAGGATATCCAGAAGGCCAGTAGCTCTGATGTTCTTTTCTATAAAGGCACTTCTGTTCCATATACAGAGAAATGGCTGCTGTGCAGCTCAGAGCCACAGTTTGCTGTGAAATGAGAAAATTCATCAGTGGCAACTTTGTATTGCAGTTTAGAGCTGCCAGCTTTTGTGGCAGGAGAGGGCGATGATTTCTCCACCTGAGTCTTGGGTAGAGCTGAACGTCCCTGGGCAGCTTTGGGGAGAGGTTCCTCTGACTGGGCTGCCTTCCCTTGGCCTTCATGAGTTGCAGTTGAACATTGGGGACAGCTGGTTCCCCAGGGTTTAATAATTGTGCTCAAGTTACTGCACTGTTTATGGTAATTGCTTAAAGTCAAATTTAAAGTGTAATATGTAGATGGTGGAAAAATATTGTGGGTGAAATTCGAGTGCTTATTTCTGAATGTATGTATTACTAGGCATGTCTTCACTACATGCTTAGCACTAGTATTTAAAGGAGTTGTGGATTTTGCTGTTGAAAAATTGACTGAATACTCATTAATCTGTGTCTTCCTCAGGGAACTGCTTCTGGCACTTTGGTTTGCTGCTGAAACTGATTTCCCTGCTCGCGTGTATATTTTTTCTATCCTATTCTCAGGTTTGTGAATTTTGAATATTTGTATGCTTAAAGATTAATAATCATACCTACATTTATTTTTTAGTGCTGCTCATAACTTGACTATTTGCTATCGTGTCATAAATACACAAGAAAAAACTGGAACCTTTCCATTTCACCTTTTCCTACTTGCATCATTGCGAGTCATGGAATTATCCTCAGTTCTGTATGGTGTTCATTTCTTTCTGCTAATTGGCATTATGATTTCAGTGTAATACTACTGACAATAAAAATTAAGGCCTGGACTTAGAGGGGTTTTTGAATGTGCTTAACATTAGTGGGGTTTGAATCTGGTAGCAGCTGCAGGTACCGACATCTGTGTCTCTTGAGACCTGCCATTACAGACTTTGATACATCAGCAAAACACTGGTTCTCATTCAAAATCATGACTTAAAGGATGTTTACTGTAATATACCTGAGAGAGGAACAAGAGCAGAGCTGGAAGGGTAGAAAACTGTAGTTTTCTGAAGAATGTGTTTGGTGTCCCAGTGTGTGCATCGTAGGCCTGCAGTGCGAAAGGGAGGGTGGGAATGCAGGTACCTTTGTCAGCGGGAAGCAAAAATGAGGACATTTTGTCATCTGAGAAAAAGTAGTTTTTGAGCAGGTTATTTTTGAGTGTTGGGTGGTTTGAGTGGGTTTTGGATTCGTTTTTGTAGAAAAGCCAGTTACTTCAGTAATGTTACATAGCTTCAATGTCAGATCAGTTGGCCTGGGATAACACTAAAAGAAAACAACTTAATTCATTTAAATTTAGTAAATACAGCTGAAATAATTAGTGAAATCACTTTTTTTTCTTTTTTTCCCTATCAGGGTGCATTTGAGAAGATATTTTCCTTTTGGCCACTGTCCAAGTGTTTCGAACTGAACGGGAATGTCTATGAGTGGTGGTTTAGGTGGAAGCTAGATCGCTATGTATGTAAAGCTTATGCATGTTATAATGGTCTTTTAACCATATTTTTTGATGGGCTTGAGTTTGGTTTTGCTTTATCTTCAGAGAAAATAGGAATTAGATGTTCCAGTGGCTAGTTTATTGTAAGCTTGAGCTGCATCCACCTGACATTTGCAAATGTCTGTCAAAACCTTTAAAGGATTGGTGATGACTTATTTGCTTTAAAAAAAATAGTCATAAAGTGTTTTTTGTCTCATGTCTAACAGAAATTTTGCTGCAAAAAATCTTGAAATGACTTGAAATGCAAATTAATGACTTGACTTTCTTAATTTTTTTTTTGAAAATCAAACCAAGAATATATTTCCTTTCGGATAACTTCAGAAACACTTTTGTTAGAATCCAGGGTCTTCATGTCAAGAATGTCTTAGACTATTTTTACTTTTTTACAGATTTAGATTTTTTTTTCAGTAGGAAAGAGTTTTCTTCCCCCCTGCTGGCACATGGAACACTGGGGGCAGAACGGGCTGACACTTCTGGGTTTGTGTTTTTGGGAAGCTGGGAGGCCGAAGCCCCCACGTGCCCCTCTTAGCCCTGTCCTTGTGGGGTGACTTCTCTGCGCGGCCCCGAGGGCGCCGGGCAGGAACGTGTGAGCGGGGGCTGCCCGCTCGGGAGCAGCACCGGTCCTGGGGGTGAAGGCCGGAGGGGAAGTCCCGGAACAAGCGCAGCAAGCGGCTGGAGCAGTGTCGTGTTGCCAGCTAATGAGAACTTGGCATAACATCATAAATCACTGCTCAATAATTCTGTCTGTGCGCGGGGAAGGCACTTGTGGGCCTGCTTGAATGTTTTCACCTGCCAAATTGGGAGCAGGCCAAGGAGACTCATGTTTTTTTCCCAGAGAAAGCCCTTTTCAGTGCTGGCAGAGGTTGTGAAGAAGATAGAGGGTCCTCGAAAGCTTCTTGACGGTTCATTGTCATGTGTTTAATGCTCTGTGAGGCATTTCTTAGAGTGTGCTAGTCTTCATTTTGAAACTTGGTTGAATATGCAGCTTGTGACAGCTTAGTGTAGGAAGCCTGATTTTGTTTAGTAGAGGAAATCTGGGCCAGGAACCTCTGACAGGCTTTGGTATTATAAATGCCTTCAGTTGTAGCATCCTGGTTAAGAAACTTCAAGTTTCTGCCTGAAGCACACGTAGAAGCTATGAAATAGTCACTACATCCTTTTTATCTTTTACAGGTGGTCTTTCATGGGATGCTGTTTGCTTTTATTTATCTGGCATTGCAGAAACGACAGGTTCTTTCAGAAGGGAAGGGGGATCCTCTTTTCTCCACCAGAGTTTCAAATGTTTTACTATTTATTTCAGTTGCATGCTTTTTGGTAAGTACCTAGTATACCTGATACCGTAGTTTAATCAGGTTGGCAAATCTCAAGTTAGAGTCAGGTTATTTGCAGTTCTGTCTTAGCATGTATGGTGATTTGAAAAACCAGCTCTCGTTTGAGGAATTTCAGCTGGGTTTTGTGCACAGCCCTACCTGCCTCTTCCCTAAAATACTTTTTCCTTTCAGTCAAGTGCAGATGAAAATGCCGTTACTTTTTCAGATCATTGCAAAGATTACAAAAAAAGCCAGGTCCTAGGAGCGATGTGGTAGATAATGCAGCTCTTCGCTGTTGATCGCCTAACTGGGTTGAATGCATTGTGAACAGTATTTCTGTAGCTTAGGGTATCTTGTATCTTTGTATCTTGTATCTTTGTATCTTCATCAGTTGCAAGAAGAATTTGAGAGAAACGCAAAACTAAGCACAATGTTGTTCTTTCTAGTCTTGTAGCATAGTTCAGTGACTGCTGAAGCATTTCTGAAGAGCTTGTGTGTTGTTTCATTTTGAAACCTTACCTATAATGGTTACATAGATTTTTGTATCTTTTAGACCTACTCTGTTTGGGCTAGTAGCTGTAAGAATAAAACAGACTGCAATGAGCTGCATCCCTCTGTTTCTGTTGTGCAGGTAAATATATTGCTTCTCCTTACAATTACAGCATCAGGACTGTTCTTGTTTTTAAATGTTTTTTAAAAATAGTATTTTTGCTTTAACGTAGAATTTCAAACAATTGACTACATTTTCATGTGAGGGAGTGAAGGGGTTTATGGCCCTGCTGCCTTGAGCACTCGGATCACGTGCTGCGACAGAGCTTCCGTCTGACGCCGGTGCCCGTGCGCGCGGTGGCCGCCGCAGCGCCGCGGCGCCGCTGCCCTCCTGCTGCGCAGGCAGGGTGTCCCGGGAGGCCTCTCCTGGCAGCTGCCCCTTCCTGCGCAGCCCGAGCGCGGCTGCGGCCTCCAGAGCTGCTGCAGGGGGGCACCAAATTGCAAACAAGCCCCAGGGCTCCCTCTTTCCTCCGGGGTAAATGTGCCAAGAGAGAGGGAGACTCCAGGCACCCTCTAGCACTGCCCAAGTCCAAGCACAGCTTCAGATAAATTGCTCAGCAGTGAAAAGAGGCGAGAGCTGTGCGGGAACGTGAGCATTTGGGAGGCATTAACGCCGTGAGGGAGCTGCGGGACTCTTTTGCTGCTGAGGCTTGAGGGGCCTCCCTTCTCAAAGGAGAAGAGGGCAGCGACAGGGGACTGTGTTTAGCTGCATGGAAGTTACGTTTCTGTCCTTTATCGTGTATCCTTCCCCCACTGTTCCCCACTGCTTCCACTCTGATCAAGTTTCATTTTTTTCACCCTTTTTCCTGCTCTGCCGCAGGGTGGCTTCCTCAATGGGCTACCTATTTTCTTAATATTAATGTTGTGAATCTTGCTACCCCAGGAGGGGCCGTACAGCTGTGACTGTGCCTAGAGAGTGTGCACAGGACACTCTCTCAAACACAAATTACTTGGGTTTGGCTCTCTTGCACTACTTTTTTTTTTTTTTTAGATTAAAACAAAAAGTTAACAAAATGCTTTTACCACGCACTTTTTGGACCATGACAATGCATAAGCTTTTTAGTGTGTGGTCTGAAGGCTACTCGTCACCCACAGTTCTCTTTTTTTTAGATTTTGGCTTTCGTCCTCATCAGGAACATTCCTGGATACGTCCGCTCTGTCTACAGCTCCTTCTTTGCCTGGTTTGGCAAAATTTCTTTAGAGGTAAGAGTGAAGTGCAGTGAAATTCACCTTGGGAATGTCTGCTGCTTTTATCATTTAATTGTAATATATTCCATAAACAGTATTATACATAACTGTATTATGCCTAATAGTGTTTATTTAGCACTGTAGCTTCTGTCCACACTTAAAAATAGTAGCTGAAATAGCAGTCTCACAGTAGTGAGACTCCTGCTGGTTAGGGGGTGAATTTGGGGTCTTGCAGGTGGGGATTTAATGCTGGAGCAGGCAATAAAGTGGGTAGAATTTAAGCCAGTTCAAGGATCATCAGGAATTATGCTAGCTAGCGGAGGAAGACTTAGAATTTATTTGTCTTTAGAAAGCTTTGCTTCATTAATAAATAAATACGGTTTTATGAGGAAAACCCTTCTTAAAGATATTACCTGGATACTTTTTTGTTCCCCTGAACAAAACATTTGGAACGTGTACATTTAGAATCGGTGGGAGTTCTCAGTTCTCCATTTTAACCGTTGTTTAGTCATGAAATGCTTAATTGTACTGTATGGCAAAAATATTTTAAAAAGGAAAATAACTTCCTGGGAAAAAAAAAACACTGTGATGGAGTTTGTATGTAGATAATTTAAAATTTCTCAGTTTACCTTAAAGGATGGTATTTTGGCAGTCCAGGTTCCTGCTGGACTTTTTCAGAGGTGCTGCTCGGCTGCCTGCGGCAGAGACAAGGGCCACAGAGTTGAGCCAAGTACCCTAGTTGGTTGTTAGGGTCCCTGCTGGTGCGGGGTCAGAACTGTGCATGGGGAGCTTATATAAATGCCTCACAGCCCACTCTGTTCTCCTTCTAGCTCTTCATCTGCCAGTACCACATCTGGCTGGCAGCAGACACCAAGGGGATCCTGGTGCTTATCCCGGGATATCCGATGCTCAACGTTATGGTCAGCACTTTCATATTCGTGTGTGTGGCACATGAGATTTCCCAGATCACTAACGATCTGGCACAGATCGTTGTTCCTAAAGATAACCCCACTCTCCTGAAAAGGTTGCTCTGCATGGCTGGGTTTTTTTCTGGACTGCTGCTCTTCTCAGCCATTCAAGATCAGTCGAGGCATTAACTTAACAATGTTCTGGCAAACTTTCTTCAGGTTTACTTTGTGTCTGCCTGAAAAGTAAAAAAAAATCAACTGGAGGTACAAGAAGACATTTAAACAAAGTGTATGGAAAATGTATATAGGGGAAATGTACATATTTTCTGCGGAAATAGCCTGCTTCTCTCCAAGATTGTGAGAAACAGGGATGCACTGTACAGAAATGCATGTGAAATTGAGTCTTTTCTACTGGATATCAAGTTCTGTTTACATATCCGCTTAAACGTAACATGAAGAAGTGAAGCTAGATGGTTGAGCAATCCCGCATGGATATCATGGAATTAACTTTTCCTTCGGCCAGCGGCCAGGACGGTGGCCGTTTCCTGGCGCCCTGCGTGCACGCAGCCGGGAAGCGGCTCCACAAAGGGGCTCCCTGGGGATGGCTCCCTTGGGCCGACGTGGAGCAGGGACTCACTTCTCTGGCAAGCCAGGGTATTTTTCTAAACAAAAGGTAATTTCTTGTCTGGAATGAGTATTTTCAATGGAGCCAGTATATGTTATATGAAACTCTTTATACATTGAAACAAAAAGTCATCCCCATTTTAGTGATTTAAGATTATACCCAAGTTTACATAATGTTTTGGGAATTTTTTTTTTATTATTATTTTAAGATCTTTTCAGCAGGTATGGTGAATTCTGAGATTAAATTATTTTTGGAACTATATAGACAATTTTATTTTGATTTTTCCTAAAATTGTTTGCTTTTTAATAAGCTTTCCACTAATACATTTAACTTTTTCCAGTTCTCTGTGGAATCCCAGTGAACAAGCAGGTGAATAGTTTCCAGAGACTCAGCTGAATATGGAGAAGGTCTCAAGCTCCTATCCTTGCATTTCATCCTTGAAATTCCATCAGACCCACATGCTCAGACCTCACAGGGAAGGAAGAGCAGGGGAACATTCACACTTGAACCACTCTCTGCGTTTGTAGGTGGCTTTGAACTAGGTCTCACTAGGAAACCGGTGACATATTCTGTCCTGTAGTCCATTTAAAGTGTGCTGTAGTTCCATTTAAAGGGACAGATGCCAACCTGATCTCCTGAAGATGAGTGTTGATGGGATGAACCTGTTTTCTCATGCTGCCCATTGGTGCCCAACCTTCATTACCACAAATCCATCTCTGAGCCCAGTTTTAGATCCTTTTGTTTAGCATAAAAACGAAATTGAAAGAAATGGCACTTCAATGTGGAAGTAGCAGGTTGGAGTTCAAGGTTCAGTGTCTTCTTCCTTGTTTGTGGTTGGGTTTACACAACATGCCGAGCTTCAGTTGCTTTTTCATTCTGTTCTACTGGTTTCTTTTTAGCAGTTTCAAAATGAGTACAGTACATGAGTACAGTTAATGGTTCTCAAGCATAAGTACTATTATAGGTAACTACAAACTCTATGACTCTTAATTTATACTGTATATATTCTGGCACGTGCATGTTTGTGATATTATCTCAGCTGAAAAATCAGTTCAAACTTGCAGCCAAAAATGACTGCCAAGTAGTTTCTGTGAAAGCAAGGCTTCAACTTCCATTTCAGGAAAGAGACTACTCTCAGGAAAATGGGTCCATTCAGTCAGAAAAGGAAAAAATAGTAATTCAACCTCCCAAAACAGATTCATTGGGCAGTTTTGGTGAATCAGGCAGCTAGTTTGATAAGCTATTGAAAGACGATGATGTATGTGCAGGACCTGGAATGCTTGGGGAGCCGTCCTGCCTTCTCAGCAGTGGCCCAGGTCAGAATGACACAGACAGGGGAGCACTGGACGGGCGCATAGGACACACAGCACCTGCACCAGCATTGGGAGCAACGGGGAACTGCGAGCGCGAGGGATGATTTTGGTTTGTCTTGTTCTTCACAAGCTAAGTATTTTAGATACCATTTTATTTATCTGTTGTACAGATTTGGTTAAAAAGATTTATTTTTAATGTTTGAATTAATGCACTTGTTTACTATTACTGTATGTGGGATAAATATATTTTCTTTCAAGGTTATGTGAAACTATGAAGTAATTTAAACATTAAATAAATGTGCTGTGGATGCTCATTTTTGTAATGGGACGAGCCTCAGTTAAGTAAAAACTCTTGTTGTCTGACTTTAGCTGGGCTGCACTTCACTGTTATGCCTGAGTTCCACATGAGTCCTGCAGGGTCTCCCCAGAGCGATGCCCGGGATGCTGCTGCTTCCAATATTTGTTTTCGAAGGGGAGACGCTTTGGGTGCTGTACAAGGAGGAAGCCCCTGTGTGGAATCCAGGCTGCCCAGGGCTGCAGCCAAGCCCAGGGGCTCGGACAGCCCCCATGGGGGTTTGGTGCCGGCACAAGGGGGGCCGCAGAGCCCAGCGGGGGCTCTGCCTTGGGCTCCCCCTCGGTTCCAAGCCCGGAACTCTCAGGTGAGGATCTGTGGGAAAGCACAGGAATGAACTGTACCCCATCAGGAACCCACCCTGCAGGCCTCCTTTCCTTATGGAATTCAGCTTCTTCATTATTGCTTCAGTCTCATAGGTAACTGACAGAGCAAGGGGCAGTCCAGGCAAAAGATTCCCAGCTCGTTGTCGCCTTTCAGCTCCAGGGGCTCCCCTTGTGCCCCCACCACAGCGGGGGCCGCG
>NW_010576723.1:104800-129472 GCF_000705375.1 Tinamus guttatus
ACTATAACCAAGAGAATAAGTTACATATTAATATATTTATTCTAACAGAATTATTTTATGTTGAATTGATAGTTGTTAATTTCAAACCCTTTTTAATGTCATCTTCTATCCTTCTCAAGCTTCTGTTTTAAAAGCAGCTTTCACATTTATGAATTAAACCATGATTAGAGAAAATGAAAGAAGATTATGACACACGTGTATGAAGCATGACAAGCTACTGAGCATGAAAATTAGATGAGAAAAGAAAAATAACAGGAAAGAAGACACTTACTCTGGTGTTTGCATGTTTCTCTTTTCCCTAAAAACAAAACAAAATTTATGAATTAAATAATAGCATTGATAGTTGGAACATTAAGTCTATCTGATGATGAAAATAGTACATGAGGTGGAAATGCTGACAATGTCACTGCTAAATGCAACTTGGCAGCATTTGCAACCAGCTTTATGACAAGGCCTTGATGAACGCACATATAAAGATGTGATACTGATGACAGACACACACACACAGAAATGAAAATGCAAGTTAAAGAACAAGCTTCTGGCTAACATAAACTCTGTGACGAAATGAAATTGTAGTTCATGTAAGAAATGGCAGAAATTACGTTACTTGCTGCTTTCCTTTTTATGTTATTCTCTTTTATAATATGTCTCAATACAGTTCATATCCTCAACAAGATTGATTTTATTAAAGTTAGCATCTTAGAAATTACTTAAAGTTCTCCTAAATGAATGATCCTTTATTGTTATTTTATTTGTTTGGTGAGTTATGTGGAGAATTTTAACCCTTTCGGCTAAAACAATTAAAGTCCCTATAGCCACTCTCCTGAAAATTACTATATGTGTTTAGACAAGAAATAGATCATTATTTCAATTAAAGTTTCAATTAAAGGCCTGGTTTAATTTTTTCTATGAACTGAACAGTGTTCCTTCAACAAACAGGCACGATAATCTTAGAAAAATCTACAATTACTGGTCAGCATGTGAAAGTACTCACACTCCTTCCCGTCGGCAGCACATGATATAGGCAAGTATTAGAAAAAGCACCAGAGCTACTGCCGAGGGCACTGCCAGTGTAATCAGGAAATCCGAGTAATAGTCTCTGCTTTTCAGTGTATCCGAAGGAGGTTTGTATTCTCCACCATCGGGTAATATCCCCTCGCCACGGATCACTTCCTGGAAGGTGGAAACTTGTTTGGTATTGTCAACCTGATGTGCAGAAGGGAAAAAAAAAAAAAAAAAAAGGACAATTATATGATGAATTAATAGGATGTAAAAACAGAAAGCATTTAACCAACCAAGACATAGAAAATAATCCATACTATACAACATCTTACAAATTCTGGAAAATTGTGTCCAATTGTTATTATTTTTGAACAGTAGGACCTCATGCTGCTTTGATATTTTTCGTTGAAAATCGGTATCACAGTTATTATAACATTGTTCTGATTTTACTTTATTGCCTACAGATACTCCGTTTTTTATGGATTAATTTTAGAGATATCTTGAATAGACAGTATGAGAGCAAAAATTCATTTTCTACTGCCACCTGATTTTTTGATACTGACACCTTTGTGATGAATTCATCCATTTCTTAACGATCTCCCTAAACAACAACACTGCCCTCTCCCGCAGGAAGTGGTTAGAAACGGAGAGCAAAGCAGCTACCAGGAGCCTCCAGCTGAGCTCCCATCCAGGCCTTTCTCCCAGTGCTCACAGCAGCAAGAGGCACTAGCGGAGCTGTTGCACCAGCTCCGGCACCTCCCACCACCCACACGATGCTGGAATCAAATCCCCTAGTTGATGAGATCCCCAGTTTTGAGGTTCTTCCAAGGCTGTATTTAACCAACACTGTATTTGACTGACTACCTTTCTTGTACGACTTTCAAATTTTACATCTCAATTTTCCAGTTATCTTCAGTTAGATATTCCTGACAGATTTGACCAATGTTATTTTGAAAACTCTCCAGATCATTCAGGAAAATAAATTTTATTTTTCTGTGTGCTTGACCTTTTGCTTGAACCTTGCAACTGATGGTTATTTTTCCATAATTTAAACTTTAATTCATGTCTTGATGCATTATAGAATACGTAGTGGTTGAAAACCTTTTTTATGAAACGTTAGAAAGAATACTTTGTTGAGCTTCAGGTACATATATTTTTAAGTACAATATGATTTGACAAAAATTAACTTATGTATACCCCACTTACTAACTGCTGAACTGTATTTTAGGTCAGGTGCACTGGACACTTGTCACAACTTAGGTTGGGATCCACTCGGCTACCTAGTGGAATCTCAAGCCTTAAGTAAATGTGTAAGAAAGACTTAGGCACCTATTAGCCCCTGACAAAAGCTCATACGCAGAGTGAGAATAAGCTGTCCAACAACAGCAGCTATTAAGTTGCATCTCTTTTCAAGCTCTGGGACTCACTGACTTAGGTGTTTACTGCCAAAGTCACCTCATAAAAAGCGAGAGGAAGAGGACATGATGGCTGTGCTTTCACTCGCTGGCCTCTGTTGTGGTTAGGGGAAATGGAGCTCCCTGCCTCCCCGTCCACAGATCTTGTGGTACCTCCTGCCCCTCGTTTTGCCTCATGAAAAGCAGACTGAGGTCAGCCGGAGGGAAGTTTGGCTCCGCTCTCCCCTCCACCCCCTGGCTCAGGCGCGCAGCAAGGAGGCCGCTGGCAGCAGTGAGCGCCCCTACGACTCCGCAAACTCAGTTACTAGGGCAGGCTGCCAAAACAAGGGCTGAGTTCAAGATGGAGATGATTGCCTTCTAGACGGCTAAACTGCAAAAACAAATTAAAAAATACACTTCTCTTTCTAAGAAAATCTGCTGCTGTTACACACCCCAGGGTGATCCGTGCCCTCCTCAGAACACGGTGACATTGCTGCTTCGTGACTGGTTTACGAGGTTCTATCGCTGCTTTTTGGAGGGGTACTTCTGACTAGCTGCTCCTGATTCTGCATGTGTTTAGTTGATTTTTCTTGCATTAGTGTACTATTTCTTTTGAAATTCGTTTCATATTTAAATTCTCAAGACTTCTGAATTCTGATCTTGTCCTTCAATGAACTTGTTCCTTTACCATTTCATGTGGCTGCAAATTTAGTTTAACAAGCACATTCCATCACCCAGCTTATTAATGAAGAAAGGCAGGAAATGATTAATAACTCTTCTTTGATTATAGCTATCCAACCAATTTTGCACTACGTCTATGGTAGTTTCATCTAGACCATGTTTCTCAAGCTTAGTTACGAGACACTATGAAAAGACTGTACCACAAAGCAGTATCTACTGCTGCTTCTCTACTCCTGTCTTTTGTAGAAGGAAATTCATGACTTGCTGTGATTTGTCCTTGACAAAGGCTGACTGCCATTCAGCCTTCTATTATTTTTCAGGTTTTATAAATATTTTTGTCTGCATTTTTAGCAATTTCTTAACAGAAAAGCAATAAACAGTAAATAATCCAGATATTCTTTCAAAAATAAGTATCATTTTCTAGCTATCAAAGAGCTTTCCTAATTCATAATGTATGAAGAGTGTTGCAGGTTGTCTAATGGACTGTGCACAGGAATATCAATCATGATAATCAACATATTTTACATACTATGAAAACCTTTCATCATATCTCTTTTTCAATTTCCTCTGGGGTGATATCTGAACAATCACCTAAGAAGTTTATTTTATGTATCTATCTTCACCATCTTTGCTCAAAGTTATCTGCAATGCTCTCTTTCAATAGTATATCAGTCCCTCATTTTCCTAGTCAAAACTAAATAAAAGCTTCTTTGTGAATTATACTCCTCTCGCAATAAATAGTATTGTTTGCAGTTATCATTTTTCCTGTTTTTGACTGACTTGAGAAGAATATTCCCATTTATTTTGATATCATTAATTAAAAAAAAATTTCTCCTAACTTGAAAGATGTTTTTAACACAAAATATATTTTAACAATTCTCAGAAAGCCTTTTAACAATGTAGAAATATCATTTACCTACTCAGTTCTGTAGACTCAATATTTGGGAAAATATATATGCATATGTACTTTTTAAGAAACCAAGTACAATGAGCTGTGTTAACATTTTAAATTAATTAGCTATGCTTACCTAAATAATTTTCTCATTAGTTCTGTGAGCCCCAGAGTTCTTTAGTCATTTACATCAATCACCACCACTGAAAATGAACTTTGTGGTTTCACTGTTGGCCAGTCACAATGACTGATCAGTCACAATGAAGTGGAATTTGGCAGAATTGTTTTTGGCAGGCTGGAAAAACTCTTACATAAATAATGTCTGGCACAAAATAATGTATCTCGGTAAACATCACTTTCATGCAATAATAAAAGTACTCACCAAAGAGATTTTGCACCAGTCAATATGGAACTGTGTACGAAACTTTTTATCGCAGGTTATTAAAGGTTCCATTTCCTGACTGCATCTCAGCTGATTTTGTGGGTTTTCAACCTCCCGCAAGCATGAAGAGAAAGGAACATCTGCACCGACCATAACATACACACTGCACAAGAGAGTAGTGACAGAGGGTCAGGGAACCTCTCACAGCTACCCAAGGACAGCAACGTACTCTTCCAGAGATTATTATTGTACAAATAATAATCAATCAGGGCTGCTTTAAAGACTAGAACCTTTTCTTTTTGATAGTACATATCATTTAAACACAGGAATCAACATATTCCAACATAGGGTTATTCCAGTTACTTAATAACATTTATTCTGACTGCATAATGTAAAGTTTGCTTAACATTAGGATTAACTTAACTTTTAGAAAGTCACAGAGCTCCAGCTGCAGGTTCCTCAAGTAAAAAAACAATATTACTTTTGAAAATCATGCCTAAACAGCAAGATTTTATCAGTTTCGCTCAGTGTTTTATCGGTTTTGCATAGCATTTTCAAAGCATTTCTTCCCAGTTTTTCACAACAAACAAAGAGAACTAGTATTTCTAAACCTAATTCTAATATGAACCTCCCAGTGTCTCCAGTCTCTCTTGAAAGACTCCATACTCTAGCTGGACTAGCAATAAAGTTTTCAAAATACTGAAAGGAGGCTGTAAACAAAACACTGATCATTATAATAAATAAATATTAAATAAGGGCTATTTAATTGATTATATTATTCATTTTCATACTTAAGTACACAGGATGCTGCTGCAAAAAAACAAGTCTGCTGTAATACCTAACACTCTCTAAATGGCTCCTGAAACATAAATTAGATCCTGGTTGCCATTTGATACATAAGGCATTCTCTGACTAAATATTTGAATAAAATTCAAAGATAAATCTACTTAGCCACTTAGCATTAGTATGGTGCTTGTACTACAGGATATGCATTGGCAAAGTTGCTTTTCCTCTTTCGATGATGTGCTCAGCAACATCAGATGCACAAAAGGGTTTTTCGACAATAATAAACTTTGCTGTGCACTCCATGCACATTTTGTATTTACCTTCCTTAGCTATTATTTGACACTAAAATATCTAAGAATCTCTAGACCTCTTTTTTTTTTTCAAGGGAAAAGCACTACCATATCCATTCTAGTTACTTTCACAAAGAAGTGTCATATTTCAGAACAGAATCAGGGATTATGAATCACAACCGGAAATAGACGATTCCTGCAGTTTATACTCAGCAATATAAATTCCTCAGATATCTCAGCTTATCACTTCCAACTGTGCGCAGGGTTCTTGAAACACAGAACTCGGGATCACAAACTGTACTAGGGGTATGGCTACAAATGACAACGATGAAGGCTCAACCTGAGTGACTTTGTAATATATGTTCTATCACAACCTGTACCAAAATCTTGAGTTTTTTGAATCGAGTACTGCTGAAGAGTCAAAAGTATGCCAAACAACTGCTTGAAGGTGAGACTGGAACTACAAAATAAGTGCATTTACCTGCAGAGGGTTTTGTAATTAATTTCCTTCAGTTATCTAATTCCAACCTGGATTTCAATACAAAACATTAATTGCAATGTTTCTAGAAAGCCTGGAAAAATACTAAGCATTTCAGTAAGATTTAATTTGAACTGATAGAAAGACACAAATAAAATGTTAGCACGACATGCTTACCCCTCTTTCATGTCATTGATAGGAAGGGGAACTCTCCCTCCCCTGTCTAGGGCTGAAGTGATGTTTATTGCGTTCAAGCGCTCCGGCTGCCACACGTTCTTCACCGCTCCAAGAAAGTCTCCCAGGACTTCACTTGCTAGCATTTCTTCCACATTCATATTCCTGATGAAGAACTCCGCTTGATAAGGCAAAGGAAAATCTAGTTGCAAAGAAGAAAGAGTTTTGCCTTTAATGAAGACTTGACAATAAAATATTTATATTAGCAATTAATTCAATGCCATCTTAAGATTGATATCCCTTTCCAAAAACCTTTTAATTTAATTTAGCTCACTTTGAACCTAATCTGATCATGTTTGTTTAATTAAGTGTTGGTAGTACCATTAGCTTAAGCTGAAAGCCATTGGCAATTTATGAAGCAATTGGCAGATGAGGAAGGGAACTGGAGAATGAGATTCTCAGATGGTTTAATCTTCATTAAACAGCTAAAATTACATTCATGCTAATCTTGGGGTCGAAACTGTGACCTGCAGTGACAACAGATTCCAGCTTGCAATGACACTAGCTAGACACTGCTCTGAGAGACTGCAAGGATGCAAATCCAAAACGCTGCAGTTTCAGGTTGAACCTGGAGATGACAACGTACTCCCCTGAAAAATTCACATTAGCTTCCTGGATGTCAGATGGGTGCTACATTTTGAGACATAGCAATGCTTTGGTGGTCTTAAATTCCCATCCTGTTTTCAGTATGAACTATGAAATATCTGCTATCTGTTTAACAGAGAAACAACTCTTAAAATGAAACCCAGCTGATATAGACTATGTGTTCTATTACCCTGGCGTGAAGCAGTCTAAGAATAGCTATTTTGGGGCTTGTCTACACATGAATCGGGGCTGGGCTGTGATGTTTGTAGCCCTGTGTGAAGCTAGCAGGGCTTACTTAATTCCATAGTTCTGTTTACTCTGCAGATACAATATTTGTATTACTGTCCTACTGTGCAGCAGAGATCCAGATTTTACAAAAAGAATATTCTCTTTATGAATTAAAACTAAAATAAGTACTAAATACTATTTTTAAACTTGACTAATGAGTATCTTACCCTTGAAGCTATATATGGTAATGCATTTGGAAGATGTACTGGGGACTGAAGATTCTCCTAAGTGATTCTGTTTCATTAGTGGATTTAGTATATTTTAGTATATTTTTTATCTTTTCTACTATTAGCCATATATGCAAAGAAATACACAGGTATACCTATACACTTATACAATTTACACATATTAGCTAAAAAGAAAAACAGTGGTATGCCATACGCTTACTTCAAACATAAATATAAAAACTATTTCCAATCGAGAAGAAATACTACATATTTAGTTCCAGCTTGGTAATGTAACTTAGCATGGCCTCCCATGCTTATTATGGAGATAGAAAATTTTTTCGTTTGGTGATCTATCAGATAATGTCTTCTGTGAATTGTAGGAATATAGCAAAAAAATTAAGAAAATCAGGAAGGAATCAAGATAAAAGTCTGTTGTCTCTCTGAAAACCTTTAGAATCACAGCTTAAACCTGAAGGCTAGGAATACTTTACTTCTGCTTTGGCAATGCTTTTCTTAGACATGCCCCCAACATTATGCAATGCCTAATTTCACTACAGTCTATATCGTTACCTGTATGCATAAAACCTATAGTAAAAAGGTATAGTAAAAGTATACTTCTACATGGACTGATGAATCAAGGTCCAAATACTCTCCCATCAAAAAAAATGCCATTACCAATCTTTTTAAATAGGAAAAAGAAGTGCTTTTCAGCAACTGTTTTTCCTCAGTGGGACACATGCCTTACAAATGGAAGTAAAACATTTAAGGCTTATACAACATGGTATTTATATGAACGGGAGACAACCAGGATTTATTTAAAAAGTTATTTCTACCAAAGGTAATACCACTTTATGCAACCATTTCCCCTCCTATTTTTATATATTACAATAGTTTTTAGTTGTTCATTTAACATAATTAAAATATTTTGTCTCTTTTTCATGACTTTTTCAAATTCTTTTTAAAATTAAAGCAATTAATATTTCAAATTTAATCCTGAAAAATATTGTTTAAAAAAAAAAAAAACAAAAAAAAAACTATTTTTCCTCAGAATTAACACGGGGTTTGTGTCATATCTGATGAATAGTTTCAGCTGAAAAAAAAAATATTTGACTCATTCTACAGAAGAAGCTATACCTGTTAATATTATAGGAATATTGAAAAAGAAAAGAAAACTTGCTATTAGAAATTAGAATACAAGATTTTAACTACAGGATTCCTGTGGAAAGTCTGTAACAGGTAAAATAAATATCTAGCAGCAAGTAAAAAACAAACAAACAAAAGAAAACCACTAAGACTTAGCACATTTTAAAGCATTTTTTTTATTAACCTTGCTATCTCATGTGTATTGTTCACATACCTATGGAATACCCAGCTGAAGCACAGTTTAATTCTCATTCTCCTTTCTAATTCATCTTGATCACTACTTATGTCTTGGGATTCAAATCCACTGTATGAAATAACATCAGCGGTACCATATAGCAGCACCAGCACCACTCCAGTTCAAAATTTACGACAATATGAGAGAAATGCAGTCCTTGGATAATTTAGTCAGATGTTAGTTTAGTTAGATGTCAAAAGAAACAGTCACTATAAATGAGCTGATACACAGGGCAAGCTGAATCTTTTAAGGTCAGTGCTGTCCTGGAGCATTTTCTATTACAAAACTCATCCTCTCATAAAGACATTAAAAATGCACTTTGGTGCCTTGTGATACCATTTCAGAATACCAGCTCTGCTGCTGAAGACATATTTGAACAGCTCAGTTTATTTCAATAAAGCAATACCCACTAATGCTACTGGGGATGTGGGCCACTTGCTATAAATTTTACCTTCTGCTTGAAAAATCGAATCTCAAATTCGCCAAAGAAGATGAAAAATAGTAGCACGTTGATGATGATGAAATCTTTGTCCTTCAGTATGAATACTGGATGCCCTTCTAAAATGCACTTGTAATTATTCTTTGTATAAAGAAAACCAAAGAAAACCAACCAACAAGCAAAAGGAGGAAAATTCTTTGTGTAAGGTCTGTTTCTGAAAACAGATTTTTTTAAAAAAAAATTATTTCCCAAAAAGTTATAGACATTTTTATGAATAATAGATGATAGTCTTACAGCTCTCTTATTTCTCCTTTGTGCCACTACATTTCGCTTGAAGACTGGACAGCTATTTCACAGTATTTTCTATCTCAAAAGAAAAGGAGCCATAGTATTTTTTTGCTTCTATAGTTCAAATGGAACAAGTTCTTTCTGTACATACCTTCTGCTGACATTATATTAATGATCAAATTATGTCTTGCGGTCTCAAATGTACGTCTGTTATACGCAGTGATCTAGAATAAAAAAGGTATGACAGTAAAAAATATGAAAACTATATGATAGCAAATAGGAAAATCAGGTTTATGGAACATTAAAATAATGAATATTAAATGGATAAATTAAAAATGCTTTGACTTTGAACGTGTTTTGCTTCCTTTTTTGAAATGTATCAAAACATTAATATGACATTTGAAAGATAAAACATACCCATTTGATACTACCTGCAAGTCAAATACTGTACTTTTATCTACAACCTACATCCAAATTTAATTATGTATGGAATACGTGTGAATGTAATCTATTTTGATTCAGAAACAAGTGCTCTGCCATACGTGCTGAATGTATCATCACGCATATCCTTTATCCTTAACTTTGATTTAGAAACACCATAAAAAAGACGGGTTTCTCCACTTCCCCTCCTGTCCTCCAGCTCTAAATTCACTGATAGTTCCCAGGGAACTGAATAGAGACATTTAAAGGAAAGATTATTGGGATCCCAGCAATAACTATCTTCATGATATGGGTTTAGATTTAATTCTAAATATATTCAAGTCATACTACATGGACGTATTCATAAATTTTACTCCAAGAAAAGTAGCTTTAAACAAAACCCTGGAATCTATAACTGTACTGGGCAGATACAGCATTCATGCCTCTTACTTTTGGAAACTTAAGCCTCTGTTGGTCAAATTATGCAAGGATATATATACAGAAGGCCTGAAATACTCGCAACTGTCAACCACCATCCTCAGTGCTTACTGTGAGGCTATCCTCCCCAGTTCTACTTTGATTGTATTCTCATTTATAAAAAGAAAAGATGGAATGAGGTTCGTTACCAGCACTATCACTTTTTTAATTCCTAAAGGGGGAGAAATGTTTCACAACATAAATAAAACCAGACTACCTTTCTCCCAGACCTTACAGTTTAGTTCACTCATTTCAGTCACAGAAGACAGGCAAAGCAGTGACCATAGTGACTACGACACTTCTCAGTAAAGAATGTTGTAAAGTGCTGTGAGATTGATTATTAGAAAAGAAAAAGCAACAGATGTTTAGTTTCTTCAAAGGGATTTATTTAAAGAAGAATATTCTGGAGTATCTGTTGCATGCACACACATACGTAGGGGGAAAGTTTAAAAACCAGATACTTGCCAAGTACAACTGTTCACAAAGGTTTTATTGCTGTATATTTTGAAATATATATATTTATATTCTAAAACAAATCTTTTTGAAATTATGAAAGAAAATACCTCAATGATGGTTGGTTTGCCCACATTTTCTAGGGTCGGCGAGCCATACAGCACTCCGTCACTGTATGGTGTCCTTTGTATGTAGCGTAGCCACCCAGGTCTGTCAGGGTAACCCATTAAGTTGGTATTAAATGTTATAGGATCATTACTTATTTCACCTAGGCAAAATGAATAAAATTATCACATTTACAAGAAAATGCTATACACTTTGATTTTGGTGTTTCATTCTGAGCTTCAGTTACATTTTTTAAACATTTCCAAAGTGAGTGCAGGGGAGAATTCCTCATATGAGAAATATATATTAAAAAACACAGCTGTTTATGCTACTGACAACACACATCATGACCCTAACAGAAATTTAATTTTTCTTTAAAGTGACTTTTGAAAATGGTACTCCCAAATCATTTCAAAAGCTTATTAATGAAACAGTACTTTTGGGTTATGCATGCACTATACATGTATTATAGTTTTTCCATAAAAGCTTTTCAGTGTTGACAAGGAGGGCAAATGTTCTCTCTTTCCTCCCTACTTCGTTTATGTATCATTTAACTTTCTAATGATTCACTCTTTTGGCTTTTACCTTACTTGCAAGTCGAAATATAATACTTAGGAAATAACAGCTCTTTCTCCGAAAACAAACTGCTTAATAACAGTAAATAGTTACTAAATATAGAAAAAAGACTGATTCAAAAGAAGCTTGTTTTCATTGAAGGAAAACATTGTATTTTTATATTTAATTTAATTTTCTATTTTCTTCCAAGTTTAGTTATGCCTTCAAAGTGTTCCTTAGTATATACTGATATATACTATGTCTGAAACTGAAATATTGCTCTAAATGGCATTTGTAACAAAGCTAACAGTAAGTTTCCACAATTTCAGGTTTAATAAGTGAATAAAAGATAGCTTTTCTGACTTCAGATCTACAAATTAGTTACAGATCCCAAATTAATATGTAAATTATTCAGAATACAGTTATATGCATACTTTCAAAAAGTATGCTCACAAATCAGAAATTTTAAATTTTAGGATTATCCACTTTATTTTACCTGAAGATATTTTGATATAAACTCAAATCTGCCAACTGCTGACCTATCCTTCACACATGATATACTGCACTACAAAGTATAGTAAACAGACTTGATTTTTAATGCATTCTTTCAATATTCTGATTTTTTTTCAATATTTATATAACATGGAAAATCTTAGCATCCCATACCAGGCTTTGGGTAAGGAGGAAACTCCCCCTTAAAGTACTCTCTCTCCAAAACATGAACAAAAAGAACTCCAGCAGAAGGGTATACATTCCGATCAGAGTGCACCTTAGACAGAATCGTGTACACTGAAAAGCAGAAGGAAAGAAGAGAGACAGAAAAAGGCAAAAATGAGACATGCTCTAGATAAAACAGCATGCATTTCAATGGCAGTGCTGGTATCTGGGAAAAGGAAAGCAACAAATATTAGACATCTGTTAATAAGTTTTTTAAAAGGTTGCGGGGATTTATGGACAGAAGGCAGAGCGCATCCTATCTTTGGTTGTTAGGGTCCCTTCCAATATTTCAATAAACAAGACAGCCAACTTGAGAATTTAAAAAAATGTGCAAGCTAGTTATTTTTATTGCAATGAAAAAAAACAAGTCAATTATATTTTTATTGTTCTTTTTATTGTTACATATACAATGAAAATACAGCAACTGAATGATACAGTCATCTTTTTTGATACCTGACAATAGAACAAGGAATACAGAAGAATCTTAGTAATGGTACTCCTTCCTCACTAGGAGGAAATGGCTGGTTTTTTCAGCTCTAGTGCAGAGAAGGACAAAGCAATGCAGTACATATTTTTGTTTTGTATTTATGAAAATACCTCCCAGAAGCAGATAATGCTGATCAGGCATTTTCAGTCCCAACAGTAGCTAAAGATCTGTATGAGTTCTTAAAGCTAGACTTTTACAGAACAGCAGGCTCACACACATCCTACATCCATGAGGTTTAAAAATTCGGTTAGAGAGCTCATTACTGAAGATGCTGTGGTTGTGTTGAAATAGGATACACAAAAGGGCATGGGAAATTATAGGCCAGTCGAGTGACACTAGCCCCAAACCAAAAACCAAAGCCACTGATATGGGACTCCAAAACTAAAAAACTGAAGGATAACTTAATTCAGAACAAGCAGAATATGTAAAGTTATTTTTGATGCAATTACAAATGCAGTTGCTAAGGGTATACTTAAGTATAAATGGAGAATACTGATCTGACAGATGTGTCTCATGGTGTCTCACAGGACCGATTACTTTTATTCACACAGACCATATTACTTTTTCAAGGTCAATGACCTGAAACAATCAATTATTGCTGATTAAGTTGTAAAGGAGGTAAATACAGGTTGCAGACACAGGAACGCACGCCGTTACCTGCTTTGCAAACCCCCAGGAAGCCGCATGGGCGGCTGCTCCGCGGATGCCAGCGGAGGCCTTGCAGCTCCGGCAGCGCCGCCACCTGGAATGGGGCCTCCCCGCGAGCCTGAGGCAGCGGCGCCACAAGCTCTGGGCAACGGCCTCCACCTCATCATGGACAGAAAGGCTAATCTGAACACTTTTATCTGCCCATAGGCAAGACAGATTCGAAACATCTATCAAGTTCATACCATTATCTCATGCCGGTATAAAGCTTTTCAAACTTTTCACCGTACCTTCCTCCCTATTTGAGATGTGCTTAAGAAGTCCAGCTAATTAGGCATTAATCAGGGACATTCCATCCCCTGCGCCACACACTCCGGGTGGAATCTAACTCACCTAATTTTAGATGCCCACAGAAACAACATCCACAGCTGAATTAGTCAGGCTCCTTTTATAGTCAGTGGAGAGAAACAGACGCTTCTAAGGGTTGATTAATTTGATTTCTCCTGTAAAATGAGATGAATCACTGTCCTAGATTCCTCTGGCTGTGCTGACTAGACCTCGGCTGGTGGTGCAGGCAGCCCAGCTGAGGGGCACACATCCTCACGGGGACCTCCGCGTTAGTCACAGAAATCCCACCCCGATCTCCTTGGATTAACAGTCTCAAGCTCTCAATATGCCATGGATCAAATTCTACAGCAGGAAAACTTCCACATGGCACCAGTGCCTCATTTCTTGACACATACAAGATTGACATTCCATAAAAAAATCATTTGAATTAACAGGAAAAAGGAGTTAGTTCTTATCTTTCCTGCTAGACATCTAGCACTATTTGTAACATTAAAACATCCTGCCATCAATCATACTCACGATCACTTTTTTTTAATCAATATAATGATCAGCTTATCAGAGCTGCTGTTTCTCTATTTTGAAAGTGCTTTTGATACAGTACTGAACCGTAAAATGGATCTTGAGATTTAAATACAATTTACTACAATTATCTGTGGTTAATAAAGCAGTTAATTTTAATTATGTAGACTTAATTTAACTACAATAACTTACAGCTATGTGATGTATATAATTAAAATTAGTAAGTTAATGTAACAAAAGTTTTGTATTCACTTTTGTGTATGAGCTATACATGAGAAAGCGATTAACTCCCCTTAAAATATTTATAAAAAAAAGCTGAACATAATTTATAACATTAATAGGATTATTCACAGAATAGGAAAACTGAGACAAAATAGAGTGGTGAAGATGTACCTAATACTAAAAAGAAAAATCTGTTTTCCTATTTCTGATGTTGGAAGATCAATTAAAAATATATATTTTCTCCATAAATGATACATTTGAAGGAAAAGGGATAATGGAATCAGCAGCTACTGAAGGAAAAATTACTCTATAACCCACCTATTTATTATGTCTTTTAGAGAAAGTCTATTGAAAACCACTTGCCTAGTAATGAGACACATTCTGTAGCTGACGTAAGTATACTAATAGGGACTTCAGGCAGATATAAGGCAGTCATCTTGGTGGAAGCTTAAAAATGCACTCAGATGGAAAGAAAATAAGAAAAAACACAGAATCTTATTTTATTCTGTGATGGTAAGTAAATACATTGTAATGACATGAATCTGGAGATTAAGAATTGGAAAGTTCTCTGCCTTTGTCAGAGAAGCTCCTTTTTCCCCAGTGGGGCTCCTTCAACATTAGAAGGAAAACTATGAGTCTTCAGCCCACTCCAGCAATCATTGCTTTTCAAGAATGAAACTCTAAATGAAATGCTATTCCCTTCGGGCTTTTAAAACCCAAAGTAATTTTCATAAGATTGCCTAAGACCAGAGATGAATGTTTAAATATCTCAAGCAATCAAGGGATGAAACTGGGGGACTTACCAATGCCTAAATATCCGTCTAATAAGGAAGACTGCCAATGGGGATTATGGGGATTTTACCCGTGCAGATAAAACCCTGGAGACTTGTGAAAGGATTCTATCCAACTAACCATGGGATATTTCTTCACTAATAGTCATATATAGGACCACAACAGAAACCTAAAAAAAGACAGTATTGGCTACCTTGACAGCATTGCTTTTTTTTCCCCCTTGTTTCTAGATCCTTCCGTAGATTCTCGAAGATCCCAAGACCCCACCAAAAAGGTTAGGAAATTTGGAGACTTGAGAAAGAAGGAGACAGCCTGGAAACAGAAGATTGAGAAATATACATTGCTCTTCTTGAACAACGTTGAGAAATTGCCCCAGTTGTCCGTCCTGTAACCTTGACGGCAAGCAAAAATTCATCTGGGATTTTCTCAGCGTCCATCACGTAAACTGTAAACAGCCACACGTTAGGGCTCATTTATCAGATAAGGACCATCCCACTCTCCAGAAACTTCAGAAGATTTCCTGTGTTGATTGGAGTCTTGTGTGTTGATGATCTTCGGAAAAAAATCCACATGGAAATTTTCTCTGAATATTTCTATGGAATCTCTCCCCATTGATTTTTATAGAGGAAATACAATTTCAGAAATAACCCGAGTTGGTGGTCCATGCATATTGCTTACCACTTGGTATACAGTAGCTACAATACTCTAAGTATACTTTCACGAATGACAAGAAAATAGTGTTTTGCACATGTACGTAGAACATGTTTTAAAATTGTTATAGACAAGTTACTGCAGAGGTATTTCCAGGCAGCAATAAGAAAATGCACAAGATTAGATTGTGCACACAGCCATTACTTCAAGCAAAGCCATAGCTGCAACAGAAAAAGCTGGGGAAAACTCAAAGACACACAGGTCTGTGAATGCTTAAAATACTGGAAAAAATGCACTTTTTCAAAATTACTTACCTTTAAGTATCACCTTTTTCCTAAAACAAGGACATGACTGGAAAAGCAAGAATATTAAAAGCAGATTTGACTGAACCAACACAAGTTTTAAATTTACAACCTAAACTCACCATTCTTCTCAACAGCCTTTATTCTGCTGATAATATAACTGTTGGCTTGCTTAGTCTTCCAGTTAACTGTTCCATTTATGCCATCAGCAGAGCTTAACAAAAAAGCTTTCCAAAATAAAACAAATGCAAAAGAAATTAGTCAGATCAACAGATTTCTACAAATTCAGTGTCAGGTGGGATCAAATGCCTCCTAAATGGGAGTTTGTTTTTCAGTGTTTTTTCTCCAGGGTTCAGGAACCTCAGTTTAAAAATGGGGATATTTCATGTGAATACATGATAATCTTTCTGGTAGTCACCATTTTGACACTTTTTTTTTTTTTTTCCGAACAAGCTAAGTTTACACTGAACATTCCAACATTTGCAGATGCTTTTGTTGATACATAATTATAAAAAGCATGATGAAGAACATTCTCTGATGAACATAAATGTCACATACAGGCAAAAACATACCTAAAGTGACTTTCACTGGCATAGCTTATTTATATAAGCAACACATACAACTACCAGCAAACAGAACTTGCATTCAGATACACCATTTTGCAGGAAGAAATGAGCACTTGCTGGTAAATATACAAGGATCTGTTATGATGGAAGCTTAAGTACCTGCAGAAACTTCTGTTAGACTATTTCAACATCTCAACTACTACACTGACTGATACTGCATCCTCTGGGAAGAATTTAGGTAGCCAAGAGACTCAGTGAGTGCATGGGAATGAGACATTTGTTAATTATGATATTGTATAGTTTTGTGCTGACTTTTGCTGAAGAATTTACTCAAACATCTAAAATCATCTGAAATCGCAACCCCAGAATGTTTCTGAGGTGTGAATTTCTGTTAATCCTCTTTAAATTTTCAATATACACAAAGGATCTGATTTAGCAAAAAGGTATTATTCTCATCCACTGTTTTAAATTGGTCTGACTGATGGACAACTTTCTACCTACTGAATCTACCTACATGCCTTAATGTATAGTGTCCTACAGAGCACACAGCTCAGTACTGCACATGACATATAGTGTAATTTTTCAGTAATTCTTGCAATAATAGAGAGTGTACCAAGTTTTTCCAGGATGAGCAACAGGATGCGCTACAGAATTGTAGCCAACCACAGAACAATCTCCAGCAAAACAATGTAACAAATAATGCAAGACTTCATTAAAGATGAATTAAATGAAGAGCAGTCTTACACTTATGAGAACCAAAAAGGGTTTAATGCCTGTTCTCAAATTGACATTGTTGGTGAGCCCATGAGTTTGATAAAGGTAGGAATACTGATATGTCACAAAAACACAGCATATTATCAAGCACCTTGAGAAACTAGATAGATACAAAATTCTTTTAGAATATTTAAATAATAATAATTTAAATATTAAATGGAATAAAAAAGAAGACTTGTTCCATGCATGTTAAATGTAAGCAAGTGTCTTTGATTTAGATTCACGAGTTCTTTGAGGTTTAGCTGCAGGGTTTAAAAAGGCCACTGCCCATCTCTACCCTTTGCTGCAGGGCACAGGGGAAGGGAACAGGTAACCAAAGTACCTGTTATTCAGCAGCCAGAACTTCCAGTGTGACATTCTAATATAAATACGTATCACTACCTATTTAATTTTAAATGACAGGCTGTGAAACAAAGCAATTCAGGAACACACTGCCCACTAAGCAGCTTTCACCACAGGCACTCTGTGGTGTCGCACCGCAGCAAGAGAATATGCCTACTGAATAGTTAATGGTGTATCAGATTTCTAGCAGGCCTCACAAGACTCAGCTCTCGGATTTATGCAACCTGATTTTTTTATATAATAACCTGTAAATATAATATACGCTGATAGCATTTGTAGATAAAAACAAAGGCTGGGAGATTGATAACTAATGGAAACAACAAGCCACTAACACAGAGCAGTCTGAGATGGTATGATAAGCTGAACTTTACCAGTGATGTGCACTTCAACAGAGTGAAATGCAAATGCACATCCAGGAGCACGTAAGTACCTCAAGGGAGGCAGTGAGGAGGATGGTGCTGGCCTCTTTTCAGTGGTGGCCACTGACAGAACTAGAGGAAACGGCCAGAAACTGAAGCATCAAAAGTTCCAGAGGAACTTAAGGGAAAACTTCTTAACAGTGAGGGTGACAGAGCCCTGGAACAGGCGGCCCAGAGAGGTTGTGGAGTCTCCTTCTCTGGAGATCTTCAAAACCCACTTGGACGCAGTCCTGTGCCACGTGCTCTAGGTGACCCTGCGTGTGCAGGGGGACTGGACTAGATGATCTCTAGAGGTCCCTTCCAACCGTAAGCATTCTATGATTCATTCTATGATGTACTTACAGTACAGAGCATGTAATTGGGGGATACCAAACTTTGATAAAAGAGTAGGGACATATGGCAAATAATCAGCTGAACAGAAGCTTCCAGTAGAACACAGTGGTTAGAACAGCCAATATGTAAACAGGAACATCAAGAAGGAGAAGGGAGACTTTATTTTTATATTTGACACACACATGATCACTTTTCAAAGGCTGTGTCTAGTTTTTGCACAGAGCCTTTCAGAGGGATGTTGACAACGTGAGGAAAGTTCAGAGGAGATTCATGAATATGATTAAAGAATGACAAAAGAGGCCTTATTCTAAAGAATGCCTGAGTTCGAGCTACTTATTTTATCAAAGAGAAAGTCAAGAGATAATTTGATCAGTCTTGTACTCACACTGAAAAAAGTTAATAGTGTCAGGCTCCTACATTTGTAACACATTCCCACAGTTGCTAGAGAATCCACTGGTACTTACAAGAGCTGGAACAACCCGTAGGTCTAGCCTGCAATTCAAACACACACGGAAGGAGTACATCTACAGGACTCCTTTTTCTTCTTTGAACAGGTTTTAAGTAAATGTTTTAAATATTTAATGGCAGTCAGAGATGATATCCACAACAAATTCTGTCCACTTCATAGTCCAAAAAGGTGCTAACAATCATGGACCAATTTTATTATTCCTTTACTGCACTCTCTAACATCCTAACGCTATTCTGAGCTTTTGTTACCCTCCTTCTCGCTTCTTTAAACTAGGACCATGCTCCAGAAAAAAAGTCCTCTTGTTCCTCTACTGCAGGACTCCGAGTCCTTCTTGCATCTCAAGCCAGCAGTACAAATGCAGACACCTTCCTGAGCTGCTGCTCAGGCCTTCACAGCAGAAGGAACGGACACCAAAAACAGACACCAAGTTACTATAAAGCATCGGTCAGGAGGAGACAGCCTGTATCGAGATGCTTAGCCCACCTCTCAAATGAGAACTTGCACCCAAGAATTTATTGAGAATCCAGTGGTGTCTGCCTCGTTGCTCACACATGCATCTTCCACCAGCAGAGGCAGAAGCAGCACCACAACCTTTCCCATTTCTTACCATCAAATATGCACTACTTAAGTGCAAGTAACCAATCACTGCAGCAATTTACTATAAATTAAAGTGGATTTTCCATCAATATAAATTCACATTGTATTGGATATTTTTAAAAGATAGGAGCTTCTTCAACCACAGCTATTATGTAAGAAGCAGGAATTAATTACGCTAGCTCTCTATTCTGGACCACTCAAAAGGTCAGCTAGATGATTACCACAGTCCCTCTGCACTCAATTTATTAATAACTATGTAAAAGCTCAAAGTCAAAATCAGAACTGTTTCCAAGCTCTACAGTTATTCATTTTTGTGCCTGTTTCCATAGCATTCACTTATTATTATAACCTCTAGGTATTTCTCTGAGTGTTGTCAGTCTTCTGAAACTCACTGGGGCACTCTTGGGAATCCTGTACATTAAATCCTAAGAGGAGAATAAAATCCTCATGTTTTGCAAATACTAATACTCACTACCATAGCCATAGGTAATATTCTCATTTCTAGGCTAGCATCAAAAAATAACCTACTTTAAAAAGTCTGTAGCTTAGTTGTAACAACATTTAGAGACAGTCTCCAATACTTAATTGGGAGAAAAGTGGAGTTCTCAGATGTAAAATAAAAATCTTCACCCATTTAGGTCAAATCTCACTAACCTGAAGAAACTGACTAACTTCCTGAAGAAACTGTTTATACATATTTTTATTTCTAACTAAATAATATCACATTAAAATATCCAGAGCCTTAGAGTAAAACTTTGACATATAATTTATATAAATATTTTTTTCTGGTTTTATATAATGAGTGCCATAACTATACTATTAACAAAACAACATAAACTTTCAACATAGGTAACAAGTTCACACTAATCTAATACAGTGACATTTAATCGGTGTCACTTCAGTCAAGTCCTTCACATCCAGAACACCTAAAACAGCAAAAACTAAGAAGAGCAGCTGAATTTGAGATTCAGATTAAATTAATGGCGTAACTAGCTTTTCCTCCCAAATATCCCAATTTCTACTAACAATGACTAAAATATCTTTATCAGTATTTTCTGTTTTACAGTATGTTGGATTTTAGAATTAGGTTATTGTCTCTGACTAGTGTCTTCAATGTTGTAATACATTTCATTGATGAACAAAGTACGAGATTAAAGAAAGTTCCTTCTTTAAATAGTTACGTTCTCGAAACCAGGAAAGAAAAAACAATTTAAAAACTAGAATTAGGAACTCTTCTCTTAATAGATATATAGAGAAAAAATGTATTATCATCTTTTCCTTGGTTTGTGTAAATATGATCTGTTGGTTAAGTTGGCTAGAAATACCTCAGTTCAACAAAAGGAGAGCAAGTTTATCCAACTTACATGATAAGATGATAAACCATTACTATTCAAATGAAAAAAGCATTATCTAGTTAATATAATATTTTATATATAACATATACGTTTCAGTTATTGCTCTGAACTGCTATAAGATTTCCCATGTAATCGCAAATAGGTTTATGTACCTATCAGAAGCAGCTGTTGTGGGCAAAAAGAGTAGACACAGACACTACTTCAGCCAGTCTCAGCTCTAATAGCTATCTGGTTGTTCAACTCATTTATTTTAAAGCTGAGTATCTTTCTTTGAACTTGACACAGTGAGAACTGGCTAAAAGAAAATTCACGTCTACAATAAAGCCATATTCATAGAAAAATTAGTTGTAATTTTTTCCTAACAATACAATTCCTTCCTAAAGTATTAACTTGAAATCTGTTCCAATTAAGCATAAGTTAGTCCCATCTGTTAAAATAAAAAGTTCATTATAAAATCAATCTTAAAATGGATAGATAAAAGTCAGGCTAAAAATCTAAAGCTACATGAAAAGCTTCCCCCAAATGGTCTGAATATAATCATACCAAAACTGCAAAAAGTATAAAACTTCACTTTTGTTTGATAGATACACTTACTACAGCACTTCATCAACACAATCACACAAAAACTCTTCTCATGCCAAAGCACAACTTCCATTTTGGTTGATTTAATACCCTTTTTCTATAAAACAATTCAACTGATCAGGAGAGATAACAGCTTCTGTTTTCCAGTTTCTTGGCTCTTCTCTTCTACAATTCTTTTCCTAGAACTAACAAAAGCTAAAAAAAAAAATCCCATCTTGCCAAACTCTTCAGCAGAACTCTAAATTTAGCAGAATTTAAAGCTGGTTGAAGCTCTTAACCATACAGAATATTTTGCAGTTTCTGCTGGTCTATACCATTCAAACTATCAATAACTACCCCAAAAGCTATGTCAAGATAGCTCCAAAAAAGCTATGTCAAGACACATATTCCTGTCTAGTTTTGAAATTTCTTCTTCTCCGCTTTATCAGACGTAATCTATTTCAGAAAAAAAGCATTATAGTATTGCAACTGAACCTCCTAAGTATTGTCATGAACTTCTAACCAACTCTAAAAACATTAATGAGTCAAAACAACCTTTTCTTTATACAGTAAAAGTTATGACCAGAAGATAAATTCCTGCTATAAAGCTTTTGTTTTGTTATGTTATCTGGCTTAAGGATCTGTAAGACTTCTACATGTAAACTATTCCACCTATAAAGAATGTGCTTCTGTAATGAAGATGTGCTAACGGGATGACTAGCTTTTTCCTTGTGTAATTATTTATTCAAGCA
The DNA here is from genome assembly GCF_000705375.1 of Tinamus guttatus. The sequence continues at coordinate 126,946 of NW_010576723.1, forward strand.
AGTACTTCCAACTCTGTATGGACATCTTGCCTGCTGCTCTGGGTCAGATTAGTGCAAAGACATGACGAACCCACCTTGGCAGGGACACATTCCGAGCCCTGTAGGAAGAAAATAGTTTTGTCCTTATGGTTGCACCCACAAAAGCAAAAAAAGGCAGGGACACACAGGCTGTTAGCCTGGAAACCTTGCTGGAGCAAACCACGTGTGGGCGTCCTGCCCCGCTCTGCAGCTGCAGCGACGCTGCTGAGAGGCTGCTGCTGCCAGCGGCTCCGTAGCGGAGAGCAGCGCAGAGCGTGCAGCCTCCTGAACGTTCTTCTACCCGGCTGTGATTTCAGAACAGTTTCACATTGGCATCCGCCAGCAGCCTTGCCCATAGGAGTGTCTCCCAGCTCATTCCCGGCTCCTTAACATGAACCAGTAGAAATGTGTGTTGTGTGTGTGTGTGTGTGTGCTTCCTTCTCCCTCTTTGTTTTTTTTGGTGTTTGTGTGTGGTTTTTAATGACCACAAGCCTGCTGAATTTAGTGAACTAGGCTGTGAGGTTTTTTTTTCCCTTAGCGGGGAGGGAAACATACTCATCCAACCCAGTTATCTGTGCACAAGAATTTGTGCCCATGAGGGAAGCTATGAAAAATGCCTAGGCTGTGGAAGGGCAGGACAACGTTTTCTGGCAGCTGTGCAGCTTTATGACAAATTAATGTGACTCTGTCATCACAGTGTTCAGAGCGAGAACTCACAAGCTCCTTCTCTGCTCTGACTGCTTTATAGGGAATGGTTGGGTGGGGGGAATGAGTTGCCCTATCGCTCCCTATTCCCTGGACAAAACAAGCATTTCTGTGCCAATATGAGGCACTGCCAACTAACTCCATAACGGCAGAAACATGAAGGAACAACCACAAAATGGCCACAGCCATTTGAATAATTCTTCCGAAACCACTTTTTCTTTAGAAGCAGAATATGAAGGCAACCTACTGGCTTGCCAGACTTCAGCTTTGCAGCAAAGTGTGTTAAAGCCAAAGAATTGTCAATCAGTTTGCATTAGAAAAGCTTAACCTAAAACGTCACTTTTGACAACAATTTCAAGTCCCAGCTTTCCTAGCACTCTGGAAGCACTGGAGGAGATGATATCAGCTGGTGTTTGAAAGTTGGTGCCTTCAGTTTGAATACTCTATCAGCCCCCTAGAAGGAAATGCTGGACTTCTGAAATCACTCTTAAGCCTTTTAAGCTCTTAGTATCATTAAATCCCTGACCTTACACTTAATGTTCCGCTTCGGAGGAGACCTGGAGTTCTGACAACGAACAGACTTCTCAAAAAGTCATTAAATATATATTATATACATCCTACTTGCAAAAAGTTCAAGTTAAAGGTTGTTATATTTTGTTTTCTCCAAATCCAGCAGAAGAGAACTCAGTTCAGGTCAAGAGATAAATCTTCAATACTATCATGAAAACAGCAGTTTGCTGTTTCACTTTCTTAAGGGGGGAAAAAAAAGTGCAAGTGAGATCCTTAGAAAGTCTGAGTCATTCAACTTCTGTGAGGTGTCTGGTGGTGTACCTCAGTTCAGACTAGGAATCTACCACAAAATTCTAACTTGATGAAGAGCGTTAGGCAGACATCACTTAATACTGTTCATATTTGCTTTTGTATCAGTTACACACCATGTATTTTTCTCTTGAATTTCAGGAAATCTAGCTGAAGCATGCTGCAAAACGCCTGAATTTGAGGTGGAAAACCTAACCTTTAAAGTCTATTTCCCTTACTCTGTAGTCTGGAAGATACCTGCGGATTAAGCTCACAACCCAACTTCTAGAAGCCTCATTTTAGTTGAGCTTTTCTAGACTTAATCTTAGTTAACAGTTAAAGCTTATCCCAAGACCGCCCTAGTTCTTTCTGGGTTGCTATGCCATGTTTGGCCTTGAGGGAGGGCGACAGAAGAGGAAGAAAGCATTTCCACTTCAGGAAAATAGAAAAGACCTCTACTATCTAATGAACATTAAGTTTTATTCTTATCCCGGATAACTCAATGATGGGGCATTGCTTACATCTGTAGTACATTGAATGCATCACGTAGCTTCTGTAGTCCTATAACAGCATGATAATACACATAAAACACAACACATATATACTAGTCCAAGAAGGGAGCGAGTGGCCTGACAGCTCTCGGATGAGAGACCACTGGTCCCTTGGGCCCGCTAAGGGACAGATGTCTGGCTATGGACATAGTCCTGGGTCATTTCTGGCCTCCCGAAGGGCTGGGAGGCATCCTGGTGTGAAGGATTCAACCTGGAGGGACCTTGTGCCTGCAAAAACTCGCTGCTTTGTGGCCATTTACATCCATTAGGCAGCAGAACGGAGCCTTCCTCTGCAGTCCTCCTTCGAACACACTCAGATTAAGGCCTCAAGCCGGTAAAATAATTTTGGGGAGGGAGTGGACATGCAAGGTAGCGGTGATCTCAGAGCCAGTGAGCACCGGGCCACAAGCGCCGCTCCTGCCACGGAGAACGGCGGGGGCACCAGGCGCCTTCCC
>NW_010576723.1:129771-144561 GCF_000705375.1 Tinamus guttatus
GGCGCATGCCGGGAGCAGGGCTCGGCGCCATGTTAGGGGCCGGCAGCGGTGCGAGGTGGCGGTGGTGGGAGATGTCGCTAAATGGAGGGGAGTCGGGGCAGGGGGCAGCGGCATCTCCTGCCGCCTCCCCGCGGGCCGCCCGAGCAGCAGGACAGGGGCCTCGGGCTCATTCCTCGCGCCTGCCAGTACCAGCCTGCTGCATGTGGGCATCTGCCCTGAATCCTTGTAGTATAAACACTCTTAGTTGTTTCTAAATGCCTATCCCTGATTTACTGCTAACTCTCCAGCCTTTTTACACTGTTCAGCACATGCAGCTGGCAGAGGTGTGAGCAAGGTGCTGGGGAGCAAAGCCTTAGAGGCCAGCCCCAGATCCCGCAATGGGCACACATGTTGTGTGAGTTACTTGCCCAGAACTGCTTGGAATGCATTGGGAGAGCTTGTCTTCCAGAGTTAAACCAGCATTTCATTACGCAGGTCTGTTCATAGTTTTTGTTTTCTCCTTCAGTTGGGTTGTTGTGTTTGCTATTTGTAATATATTTTTCAGTATTCATAGGACTGACTTTCCTTCCCCTTGTGTCCCTTTGGAATTTTGATTCCAAAGATTCCATAATCATTCCCACATTTGAGACCCAATTACATTTTCAATTATAATAATTACATACTGTTGAGGTTTGGAAAGGAGAAATCTGGTTTAGTCAAAATGTGTTGACTCCCTTGAACTTTTTAGAAGCAGGGAAAAGAAGACAACTATAGAAGATTTTGCCCTACTTGTCTTTAGTCTTATTACAGCTCTAAATTTCCATTAATCCTTATGAAGGGAACTTTACATAATAAAAATCTTTTCTCTATACAAATCCTGCCTGACTTCAAGGTGCAAAATACTGTTTTATTCATCCATCTCATTGTCTTAGGGACAGGATTTTTGATCCTCTTTCCTTTGAGACTTTCAAGAATATATTCACATTTTAATTTGGTTACACAGATGCCGAGGAGCAGAAATCGCAGCATCTCCTTTGCTTCTGTCTGCAAACATTCCTCTGTTTCATGGCACTTCATAACTTTGCAAGGACGACTTCTACCATCATGGTATGTGTGACTTCAGATTCATTCACATGTGGAAGTGTACTGAACCCATACAGGTGCAGGGGTACTCCAACCACCTCAAATAGCTAGCTCGTCCTGTGACACTAATGCTAACAAGTGAGGAAACTGGTGGCTTTCCAACAACAATTTTAATGATAGTAAAAGGCCTATTTTTTTTTTTGTAAACACCTATAATGTCATCAGTGTAGGATTTCCAATTTGCCTTCCAAGTAATAACGGAGTTGAGATGCTGTTCCTGTAGATGCCGTAAAACTGTCAACATAAAATATTTCTAGTGTTGTAGCAGTAGTTAGTGCTCAGCACACTGACACCTGCACAGAAAGAAGGCTACTTTTATCTAGAAGGTGTTTGTTAGATCTGCTTCCGGACAGAGAACACGTAAGGAGACTCCGCAAGGGCCTGCTGTGTCCTGTTGCTCCCTTCACTGCAGCCCTTGCTGCGTGTCTGTATCTAGCGCTTTCTTGTGAGCCCTGTCCTGAGGGTAGGGTCTGTAAAAGGGTCCTGGAAGACTTCCAGCGACTTGCCTGAGTAAATCCTGGCTAATACTGTGCCCTTAAGAATTCCATCCTTATTGAGTTTTAAGAGTTTTGACACTATGTGGAATGCACCCAGCAGGTGCTTATGAAAACAAAATTACTCTCACTGTTGGAAAGATAGAGACTTTTAGAGAGCTCTGTTTTTACGTATTTAGCCCATGTATTTTTTGTTTTCCTGGAATTTATTGGAAGAGAGGAGCCCAAACGATTAAGATATGTAATGTAGCAGCTTTCTCTAGAGTTTGTCATCCATCTATCTTGGAAAATAATATCTTCGGGGGAAAAAGGTTATATATATCCAAATAGAGAAGCAATAAGAACTTTTTTAGCAAAAAGTTTGGACTGTGATTGCCGGCACATAATTTTGCCGGTGGTCAAAGCTTTTAGCAAACATACGGGTTCAAAGAATTAATCTTTCTATCTGTGTTTCTTATTGTTATTCAAGATATCATAAAAATAGCTAGACTATGGTAACTTTGAGTTTTCTGCCCTCATCCAGTTTAGGAAAGGCTGTACTTTACAGAATGTCACACGCAAAAAAAATTTGCTTTGTGATGGAAATAAATATTACAGAGCCATTGACCTGGATTTCTTGGAACACTTGTCTGTAGCACTCAGATTAGCAGGCTACTCAGTCCAGTCTAACCATCTCTGAATGTATTTTCCAGCCCTTTCCTGTGATCTCCGCCTCTCCTAAATACCCAGCTTTTCAATTTGGCTCCATTTCTTTTAACTCCTGCAGAGAGAAGTTAGGCTGATGACTAAATTAGTTAAGAGTTCTGCAGTAATACTTGCTTCTTCATTGTTCCTCAGTTTTTAAGTCATCTACAAAGCATTCCTTGTTTCTGCCTTTGTTGTAATTCACATTAAAGCACAGCTTCCCCCACCTGGGAGGGCAAGAGTGGGAGTCTGCTCAAAAGCCTGTGCAAAATACAATTATCAGACTAAAGGCCTGAAAAATGAGAACTTCTGAGTTCTGTTATCACGTGGCTGCCTAACGAGAGGCTGCATGTGGATAATTAAACAAGAAAAGGTCACCTGTACTTCTGAGGTCCTGCTCGTGGAAATAAAAATATTCATATTTTGAATTAATTTGCTGTCTTTCTGAAGAAACAAACCGTAGCACCTGCAGTACAGCTGGACAATGGTGTGTAGATGTCTAGAGCTAGCTCAAAAGAAGTCCTTAGAGAAACCAGTGGCTTAGATGGGCATTTTGACAAACCCATGCTTATCAGCGTGAATGGGAAATCCATGTCTATGGCAATAGGATTTTTTTTTCTGCCTCCATCTCCTCTCCTTTGACCAGTTGAAAAAAAAAACACATGTGGAAGAGTCTAACATTGCAGTAGAACCAGAATTTATGCCAAGCAGGCTGTAACTTAGCTTCTGCAATACATGGCCTAGATTTGATGCTGCACATTGTTTTTAGGGCTCTCGGGTGGAGGGTAGTACAGATTGCGTACGCCTGTGTGCTTAAACCCCTTATTCAGTTTGGTGCAGTAAGTCAGTTCTGTTTAGGAGATGTATTTTCCATGTCAAGATAGAATCTAGGGACAGATTCAGGATGGGCCAACAGAGAACAAGGTAGGGAGGGGAGAACACCCAAAGCTTGAAGCAACAACTTGGAGAAACTAAGAACTAGGAGATGAAGAAAGGAGGGTGCTGGGTTTGTACCTGTGGTCAGTGCTTGCCAAGAGTGTGGGAGCTGCAGAAACACCTCAAAGGAGCAGAGCAAAAGCCTGTGACAAATGTGAAAGTGTTATGTGCAGATTTTAAAAAGCTGTTTGATGAGAAATTGAATGTTTGCAGCCTGAAGGCATGAAATTTGGAAGTGATGATAGGAAGAACGGCTGAGGCTTTCAGAGAGCAAAGAACAAATTTTCTCCTTCTGTTCCAGAATAAGCTTAGCTTGGACGAACCGTGAAATACTTGTATATTTTCTTTTAAATAGCTTTGATATGCTCGTGTGTGTGTGTGTGTGTGCGTGTGATCCCACCTTATGTTGATCCTGCTTATGAGCCCTGGCTCTATAGTTGATCCATACTCGACCATATTCAAGTTTTTTGAATATAGGGTTTCATCTGGAGAAGCAGAGTTTCAGTGAGTGGAAAGCAGGTGATCAGAGAAGTGAGAATTTGGGAAGGAACACATTTGGGAAGGTCCCAGTCAGGGCCCTTGTCCTTCACTACTTGTATTGATTTCAGTAGGAACTGAAAGTTATCACCTTGGAAAATTATATTGTTTGAAATTTGTGTGCCCAAAGAATTAATGCCTTAGGGTTTTTTCAGGACATTTATGTTTCAAGATTTTCACTTACCAGCTCTTGGACAGATTCTTCTCCCTGGGTAAGGTTTTTGCAGCTGCTACTGCTGCTAAGTCCTGTGAATATTTAAATACGATAGAGGAAGGCTATAGGTATTGCAGTACGCTACAAATAGGGCTTTAATGTGTTGAATGAAGGGAGGGCCATGGTAAGTGGGACATGCTAGCATCTTTGGCCTGTTATTAGAAAAGGAAATAGGGAAATGGAGGAGGTCTGGAAGTCTTGCTCATTCAGAATGGCTTTGTGCAGGGCTGGAAATTTAGCAAAGCTAAAACCTTTCTTAATAGCCAGATTTGGAGATGTAGTCCTTTTCACAGGTGTTGGAGGCATGCTGTGCTACAGCATCTGAAGGACTCAGTGCATTTTTTCACAGTATTCTGCAATAGGAGAAGGAAGGTGTTTTCTGAGTCCCTTCTAGGCTTGCTCATGTGATTATCACATGGAAATAACCTACAGCTTTCTGGCAGCCTCCTGTGTTTTGCCTTCATGTTTGTGTAAAAGTTTTGGATAATGTGAACCCATATTTTAATGCATTATCTTTCTTTTTTTTTGATGTCAAAAGCAGTTTATCGTGAATCCTTACATCATCATCAGGTTAATAAAATTTGAGCACTAAACAACATTAGTAGATGACAGTCACAGGTCTTGTCATACATATAGTATTGCCAAATGGGATAAATTATGGATTTCTCAGGTTTTTATAAGCATTCTTTAAAGCGTTTTGATACTATTTTGCATTAGACCCAAGATGCATTTTGATTTGAAGCAATTTGCAAGGAAATGATCTTAAGCACGGCATTACTGCAGATTTTTAAGTAAATTTGTGGTCTGTGTTCTGCCATTACCATAGTCTTTGTGCTGTCGAGCAAATCTGGATTTTAAAGAGATTGAGTTTCATTGTTCAAAAATGTTGTTCCTACACAACAAAAAACCTGAACTGTGCCATTTCCCTCTGCATGCACATACTAAATAGTTTCTAAATCAAATACAGACAGTGAATATAAAGCTTCTTAGGTTAATATTATCGATTCTTTCGGTTGTCATTCTGAATATTTTACATGTTTTTGACTCGAGAATAGGACCACCATTTCCTGGAGCAAGTATGAGTCGTTTTGAAGAGCTGGTTTAAATCTTTTTCAGCACATGCGTATCTTGCTCTGCCATCTGATTAGAATTTTTACCCTTAGATAATCTTTAATAACACAAACTTAATTTATGCATCAAATTTTAAATCAAAAAATGTGACGGTAATACTTCAGTTTGTAATTATGGCCTCCTGCCTAGCCTATTCCTTCCTTTTTTAATTGTGCCAGACTATATTATTATATTTCTGTAAGTGTACTGTCTCTACAAGTTTCCTCAGAAATGCTTTTGCTTTTCTATAAAACATTTTGCAAAAAACACAGAACAATTTGGATTTCTTTGTTTCCCCACGTGCAATCCTTCATGCTGTTTCTTGCCAATACTGTGTTTTTATTTCAAAGGAGCCTCTCTGCTTTTGTCAGGGTGTTCTTCTGCTCTGTGATACAGTAATTCTGGCCAGTGGTGGGAGATCAACATAGTGCTAGAAAATTTAGTCTATTCTATCTACTTTCTACAATGTGATGAATTCTAGCGGCTTTCCCGAGTTCCAGTTTGGCTTCTGCACAACTGGTTGAGGTCAGAGCCAGCGCTGGCAGCACTGCCCGAACGTGGGCTCTGGGCTGGACCTTGCTGGCCGGTCTGCATACGCATCATGGCTTTGGTGTTACAGGTCTGCATAGACCTAGTGGTGTTGTGGTCTTCACTGGGGTTACTGTATCGTACTCAGAACTTGATTCAGGATGCTTCTCTCTCCCTGTGCTGCAGGAGCTTCTCAGATGACATTTGAACTGGCAAAAGCAAAAATCAAAACGGCGAAGGAGAGAACCAGGAGCTGCTTTATTGTGATGCACCATGTTGCCAGACCATACTTTGGCACCCCCACCAGCCTGCCCAATCCATGGTTGACTGCTGCCTCTAGGCTGTGTTTAGAAGCTTATTTTCCCCTGGCCTCCCACCTCTTGTCTTAGAGGTAACCAGACCTACAGACATCAGTTCCTCAGAGCCTAGACTGGACCTCTTGGGTTTGTCACTGTTAGTGCTGCCTCCTTGGGAAGCAGAGAGACATTTAGTGGGTTCAGGCCAGCTCTGACCTTCTAGCCCACGTCTGCAGCAAGCAGGCCATTGCTGCAAGATTATGACAAGCAATACAACAGGCAGATGCTTTTCGGTGTGTCTGCGTGGCTCTGTGGAGCCAATTGGGGTGGCTCGGTGTGGGGTGCCAATTGGGGTACTGTTCAAACTAAAAGGGCAGCATCAGGGATGTTAAGAGTTTTCATCTTTACAAATGAAGACTGTCAGGCACTGAAGGTGCCCAGAAGATCTGCAGTGAGAACTCTCTGGGGAGCTTGTATTTCATGCTCATGTTTAAAAGGCAGTAGCTTCCTCTGAACTGTTTTTGTCTGCCTAGTTAAGAGTAAAAATTCCTTTAATGTTTACTGGAAATAGTCTGACTTAGTGAATACCCAAATAATAGAGTAATTCTTCATCAAATGGCAGTATCCGTCAGTCTCTGCTGGGTGACAGGTAGCTGTTTATTTCAAGACACTGAGAAAAGCTAAGTATTTCCTTAAAAGTCATATATGACTCCATAGGCCTTCTAGATAGATTGTAAAGGAAACCAAATATTGCATATATATGTTATTTTGGTTAAATTGTAGCCTTTAACACTTCAGGAACTGAAGGGCAGAACTCCTGAGGTGAGACCGAAGTTTATTGCTATCTAGCATGGGTATGAGGATTACAGGTGTGTGAGAATACCTGACAGAACCAGTGTATACCAGTCGAAAGCAGGCCGGAGTGCTTACCCAGAAGAGAAAAGTGGGTGGGGGAACTGACTATATTATAAAATTTAGCTTTTAAACTTATATACAAAAGCAACACTTCTGTAAATGTATTCCCTTCCATTAAGCAAGCTCAGGGCAGCCTTGTTTGTGTAGGACAGTGTAGCTTGGGGTGGGAGGAGGGGGCTTGCACCTAGAATGATGGCCAGAAGGGGTACGGCCCAAGTTTGGAGGCCTAGCTTGACGCATGTGTATTTTTAATCCTTTCTTTAATACATCCCCCTTGTGTATGTGCTTGTGAATGTACATGGTCACTCGACAGGAAACTTAAGTCCTTTGTAGCCTATGATTTTTGGGAAAAGTGAAGATTACAAGGCAAAAAAAAAGAGAGATTGTAGAGCTTGGTCAAGGATAGAAAATTAATTTTTTATTAGAATTTGGGTAAATCAATGAAAGAATGAGGAAAGGCTAAGCAAGATGGGCCTGCTAAGCCTAGAGAAGACTGAGAGCAAATCTGATCAACACATACAAGTACCTGAGGGGTGAATGTAGGGAGGAGGGGGCCAAACTTCTCGGTGGTGGCCAGGGACAGGATGAGGGGCAATGGGTACAAGTTGAAACACAGGAAGTTCCATCTCCATATGGGGAAGAACTTCTTTCCTGTGGGGGTGACAGAGCCCTGGAACAGGGTGCCCAGAGAGGCTGCGGAGGCTCCTTCTCTGGAGATCTTCCAAACCCGCCCTGTGCTCTGGGTGTCCCTGCTGGAGCAGGGGGGTTGGACTAGAGGTCCCTTCCAGCATCAACCATTCTGTGATTCTGTGTAATTTGGGTCTGAAGAGCAAATGAGGAGAGTCTTTGCAGTTCGGTCCTGGATGGTGTGAGGAAGCAAACAAAGTAAGAGGAAGTGTGAAGCACCTTGTGTATGTTGCTACTCTTTCAAATGTGATTGTCTCTCAGTACTTTCTTTTAGGTAAAGAAATGTTGTTGGTGCTGCGCCCTCGCTACATTTTTGTGGGGTGGGGTTGCAGAGGAGGGCAGACAAATGGAAAATAAAATGAGAGCTCTAGCCTGTAATTACTTCCACGTTTAGCAGAGTATCAGAAGCCAAGATGAAAAGCAGCTGTGTATTTATTTACCATACTGAAGGTGACAGTTCTGTTTAACTTTTTGCTAAAAGATTTTATCCAGTGAACAGGTAACTTTGTGAATAAAATCATGAACTGTACGCAACCTAGACTGCAAGGAAAGCAGTGATTGGAAAATGGTTCTTTTTTCTTGCACTTTCCAAGTTAGTAAATGGAATTGTAAAAACACAATTGCTAAAAAAAGTGGATAATTTGAAGTAGATAAGTAATTTCTGTAAAACCCAGGAGTTTGCTACTTTTTGTCATAACCGTGTATGTTAAAACCTGTGCAAAAGTGTATGCAGTATATGAAGACTTAGAGAGATAAGCAATGATGTGACTTGCACAAAGCTGCACTGTGTTGTAAGGTACCACACAGGGAATAGAACCGAAGTATTTTAAACTTCAGCTATTTAAAATATTGAAGTATTTTAAACTATGGTTCCAGCCGCCGTAAGTGATTTTGTACACTAGCTGTTTCTTTGCCACAGTGCAGGCAAACACCCCTGCCCTCCTTGTTCTTAAGTGTTGTTGGATCCTACTCAGCTATTTTGGCCAAAGGATTTTTTTGGAGCAGTGTCATCTACATAGTATTTTTGAGCATTTGTTGGGAAAACCACACACTTGTTTAGGATACAAGAAGATTAAGGGTTTTTTTTTACTGAATAGTTTTATGAATGCTAGACCAGTTCAAATAGTTTTTTCTGAAGAGCAACTTCAATTCTTCTCCCTATAGAGTTGAAATCTAAGCATGTACTGTCCCCAGAATTTTAAAATTATTGTGCCCAGGCAAGCTAGCAAGTCAAATCATTTGGTTCAATTAGGCATTTGTTGATTATCTTCTTTGGAGGGGAGGAAATGAAGTTAATACTTTTTTTTTTTTTGGTAAGGAAAGGAAAGGCAGTTATTTTGCTTTTACAAGAAATAAATGTCCTCAGCATAGTGTCAGAACAAAGGCAAAATCTCAACATGAAAGAGCTTATTGTGTAGGAGGACTTTTGTGTAGCAGATCAGCTGCATTAACCTAGAAATTACAGTATTTAATTCTCTGTGAAGTTCTAATGTGAGTGTGTCACACTGACTGCACAGAAAGCTGTGTGCTGGAGTGCTTGCTGCTTCTCTCTGAAGTACTCAGGGAAAAAGAAAAAAGCATTTGGGCAAAGAATATTCATAGAAATATGCACACAGAATAACCATATATGTAGTAGCAGTGTATTTTGGGAAGGAGACAGTGGAGATGATTAAGGGGAGGAAACACTATACTAGCTGGGCCTGTTTAGCCTGGAGAAGAGAAGGTTGAGAGGAGATCTGATCAGTATGTGCAGATACCTGAGGGGAGAATGTAAGGAGGATGGGGCCAAACTCTTCTCAGTGTTGGCCAGTGACAGGACAAGGAGTAATGGGTACAAGTTGAAACACAGGAAGTTCCATCTCCATATGAGGAAGAACAACTTTCCTGTGAGGGTGACAGAGCCCTGCCCAGAGAGGCTGTGGAGTCTCCTTCTCTGGAGACCTTCCTAACCCGCCTGGATGCCGCCCTGTGCCCCGTGCTCTAGATGTCCTGCTGGAGCAGGGGGGTTGGACTAGATGATGCCTAGAGGTCCCTTCCAACCTCAACCATTCTGTGATTCTGTGAGATTTTCTGCAAAGGGATTGGAAGTGGCCTTTACCTCATGGAAAGGAAAACCATTGCCAGAGTGAGGTCAGACTGGAAGTGGCAATACAGCTGAATATGGAACTGAAAGGAAAATATCAGAAATACCAGAAAGAATAGTAGAAGCAGAATTGGAAATAATATTTAGTTGTCAGAATGGAGGAAGCTAGTGAGGTGATTCATAGCTTGTAAGAGGGATTCCTTTTACAGAAATATTTTGTAGCAGCTGTGGGACTATCAGATAGGTATTAGGAAAATCAAGGATGAGGTACCAATAAGGGCAAATCAGAGGAGACATGATCAGAACTCAGACAAAGGTTTCAGCCGCAGGGAATGAGAGAAAGGATTTAGTTATTTTTCAAGAGCATATTGTAAAGGAGGAGTCAAGAGGACTTGACGAAATATTCAGTATGGTAGGAGGCAAGAATGACTAGAAAATGATTGATTTTCTGTTCTGACGAACAGGATGATGTTGGAGCTGTAAAAGCACAGAAAGGTGTTTTGGAAGAAGGACAACTGCTGGGAGGTTATAAATAGGTGGTAAAGGTGGTAAGTTTAGTTGAACAAATGTAAATACTCCTTTTGGAATTGCCAGATGGAAGATCCTGATATTTAAGTAGGAGTGGCATAGCAAATTAGGGCCCTTAATTGCTATTTCTGCATTTTTCTCCCTTGTATACATCTTAAAGCTAGGCACAAAGATCCTTTAGTAATCATGCAAAAAAAGGAAGGTTCTTGTAAAAGTAGAAAGTATAACAAATTTGCATAAGTATGACAAGACAGACCCTTAACTTTTAGTAAGAACTCCCTTAAATTACTGTTCAGTTAATGAACAGCTGAATTTAAGTGTTAATAGTGTGACAGCCACAGTATGAGTGAGGTTTATCCTAAAGATTTAAATACCGCCACAGGAGTATTCACAGTGTATTCACTGTGGAATACAGTGTATTCTTGTTCTAAAAAATTCCACTGATTCACAAACTTCTAAAATTACTAAAGAAACAAAAATGACCGCGCAGCTAGCCAGCTTAATGAGAATATTTAATTATTTTTGCCAGAGATGGAAAACTTTGTATCATCAGCTCCTTTTGAATGTCAGTAACGTGAACCCTTCTTGAACCAATCTAGCAAAGCTTTGGTGTTATGAGTTAACACTGTCAAGAAGAAGAATATTAAATTATATCCCCAAATGATTTTCTTTTTAGAATACTGTTGATGAGTGTGCTGCTCCTTGATTTTAAACTGTCACTAAATAGTGAAATTGTACTTATCTTTGAAAGCCTGATTCCCCCCACCCCTCACATTTATGTATAAAGAGTTGTGTTCTTTTGCAGCTACGTACATGTTAGGATCACAGAGATTATTCTGCGAGGAAAACCATGATTAGAGATGAGGTAAAGCTGTCAAAATGGAACCTAAATTCTGCTTTCCCCCTCCTTCTCTGCCTATCTAAAAATACTGAAGAAGTCTGAATGTCTGTTAGTGTTATGGTTATATTTTCGTAAACAACCTCCTATTGTTTACTTCGGGCGTCTCTGGACACAGCCATTATAGTTCAGTATAAAGTGGGTTCTGCACTGCGCCTACTGAAATTCAAATGCAGGTCAAAGTATTTCCAGCCCTTGACCAAAGTTTTGCACATCATTAAGTGGGTGAGTGAGCCCTTCTTGGCAATCCTCACAGCTGCTTCTGTTTCCCAAAGAATAGTGAACGCTTGTTTGCCTTCTGCACGGCTGACTTGCACAACACAGGCACAAAGTTCTCCCTCTAAATCTCCTCTGCTCAGTACGAGCTGCAAACTGGGTAGGACACTGCACAACTTGGATGTGCTTGTTGGAAAAAAGAAAAAAGCTTTTTTGTCACTGCTGTTGTGTAACAAGTTCTAATAGAAAAGCAAGAGAAGAATTGCTTGGGTGAATAAATAGTTAATATGGGACTCTTCGAGTCTAGTGTTTCTTCTAACACTCTTGTTTTCTCACCCAAATATAAATGACCATCTGCAAGAGCACTTGCTTACCAGAACTACTGGAGTTACTCTAGCAGTGCTTTCTGAATCCTTTACAGAATTATGGATTATGGTGATCTAAGTTACTAAGTACTTAAAATGTTTTTAGGAATACCTAAGCCAGATACTAAGCATTTTTATCTGAAACTTGAACAGCTCAGTTGAGTGGGTTTGTTTCTGTGTTTCGTAGTGGCTTTTTAGTCCTTGGTGAGGAAAACAGCTGTTTGTAAAGCAGGGTCAGTGCACCGCAAATGGATGTGAACTATAGTTTAATCCCATCTTTCACCAAGACCAGAAAAAATGCCAGTACATTTTGCAAGTAGTAAAGTACGATCTTCTGACTAAATCCCCGCCCCCCCTTTTTTTTCCTTTTTGTGGGAGACATTCTTGGGGAAAAAAAAGGAAAAATCTTGTGGGATTTTGCCCCATCCATCTAAAACAAAATTTTCAAAGGAAGATGCTTACTGATGAATATGTAGAAACATGTAGTTAAAAGATGGTGGTTTTTCTTGTTTGTTTCGGTTTGTTTTTTTGTTTGTTTGTTTGTTTTGTTTGCATAATAGTAACCAGCCAAATGATAGGTGTGTAGGCTCTTTTTCTAATCAGTGAAGCCGTCCATACCAGGCAGCTGGGTCTCTTAGCATAAGTGAGCCTGGGTGAATGTGCCAATCATGTGGCTTCAAGCAGTAACTTGCTACAGTTAAGTAAATTCAATATTTTCCATTATGATAAGGTTTTTGAGCAAGTATCTAAAAATATAAGTACTAGGTTATATAATGTCTCCATTTTACATCAGTGGGTCAGTTTTATTTCTGTTTGCTATTCCGGTAGTGTATAGGAACTCTAGGTAGAATCATAGAATCGTTAAGGTTGGAAGGGACCTCTAGAGGTCATCTAGTTCAACCCCCCTGCACACGCAGGGTCACCTAGAGCATGTGGCACAGGACTGCGTCCAAGTGGGTTTTGAAGATCTCCAGAGAAGGAGACTCCACAACCTCTCTGGGCAGCCTGTTCCAGTGCTCTGTCACCCTCACTGTTCAGCAAATTTTCCTTAAGTTCCCGTGAAACTTTTGATGCTTCAGTTTCCTCTAGTTCTGTTGGCGGCCACCCCTGAAAAGAGGCCAGCACCATCCTCCTCACTGCCTCCCTTGAGGTACTTATATACGCTGATTAGATCCCCTCTCATGATTCAGAGGTTGCTGGATAATTAATTTATCTCTAGCTTTGTATTATTTTTAATAAATTAGAAGAGTCCTTATTCAAAAGTGCTCTTTCTGTTTACAGTTTAGAAAATGTATTATGTCTATTGGGTAGCTGATTACTTAAAGCTCTGATTTTTTTTTTCTTGGAATTGTTGCTGAAGACTCTGAGGGAGACTTTTAATCTCAATTTTAATCAAATCAGTCAAATTATATTAAAAATTGATAATCTTTGTGTGAATGCTAACAAAAATTATTTTGTGCGCTTAATGTGAACTTTTTTTCATAAAAATAAACATGAAGCATTATGCAAGTTCATTCTTTATAATAAAAATATTTCTTGGCCTTCTCTAGCTGGAAAATGTAAGTGGAGTTTTATGTTATGGAAATAAGCAAATAACATAACTTATTACATAGAATTAGAGAATAGTTGAATTGGAAGGGATCTCTGGAGATCATGTAGTCCAAACCATCTGCTGAAGCCTGGTCAGCTGGAGCAGGTTGCTCAGTGTGTGTCAAATGTCTTAGTTGGGTGTTGAGTGTCTCCAGGAATGGAGATACCACCACCTCTCTGGGCCAACCTGTTCCAGTGTGTGACAGATCTCCAACATGCACAGATACAAAAGGTTTTTATGTTTGAATGAGATTTCCTCCATTTCAGTTTATGCCTTTTGTCTCATCCTGCCACTGGTCCACAGTGAAATGAATCTGCCTCTTCTTTCCTGCCCTGCCCATGTGTAAGATTCCTCCTTTTCCAGAGTGACCAGTGCCAGCTCTCTCAGCCTCTCCTTGTATGAGAGATGCTCCTCTGCCTTAATCTTTTTGGCCCTTCCTTGGACTCATTCCAGTATGTCCATGTCTTTCTGGTGCTGGCACTCTAGATGTGACCTGCTGGCAGTGATCTTCTAGTGCAGCCCAGGATGCTGCTGGCCTTCTTTGCCAACTTCTTACCAAGTCTGGTCTGATGGAAGCCAGATAAACCTATTGAACTACCAAATAGTGAAATGTGGGTGGTACTGGCCTCATATTTTAGTCAATTTTTCTCAGATACCCTGTGCCAGGTATACCCATCATGAGAAGTTATTTGGAAAAAAAGTTGCATTATACAGATAATCTCGTCGGCAGGGTGGTGCATATGGCTTTTGTGTAATACCTTCAAATGACAATCACAGTAGTATCAAAGACAACACTTGTTGAAGTCAAGAAACAGAATTGAATCTCACAATGATTCTGGAAAACAACTAAGTTATATAGGAGGCATCTACGTTCCAGGAGGGTAGAAGAAAACGGACTGCCTCTTGTCCTGTCTGCTGCATCTTGTTGGGATGGGGCAGAGGGAGGGAAGCAACGATGACACCTTTGAGAAGCTGTGCAGCTGGGAGAAGCTGGCGAGCAGGCTGGGATGGATCGGGAAGGGAGCAAGGGTGACAGCCTGCAGTGGGAGGAAGATGGGAGGCTCCTGCGTAAGCGCTGGGTCGGCTGCCCTCCAAGGTCAGAGGGAGACTTCAAGTGAGCGCAGGAGAGGACTGGGCAGAGTGCAAAGGGAGAGCCTTTCAGCATGGCCCCTTTGCGAAGGAGGCACCAGGACACTTGTGTAAGACAGGGCTTGATTTGGGGTCCTTCACATTGGCCTGTAGAGTTGTTCTTGAGCAGACCCCACATCGGGTAAGTACCGGCTCTGAGGAGAGTGGAAATTTCTTCTGAAGCCTGGTGCTATTCCTATTTAAAACACTGTGAAATAAGCCCCTTGTTTCAGTACATGCTATTTGTATGACCCAGATTTTCTCTCACTAAGCTCCTGCTGTTTCCTGACCTCGTAAAATGGCCCTGCACAGGAGCTACACACTTCACATGCTGTTCCAAAAGATGGCAACCTTCGGCTTCCAGACTAGGGCCTCTGCTTGGTAGCTGTAAGGCTATTCACAGTAGTGAATGTTAGAAACCTGTGGGTTCTCCAAAACTGGACATATTTTTTTCCATC
>NW_010576723.1:144604-161688 GCF_000705375.1 Tinamus guttatus
CTGGGGAAAAAAAAAAGGCAACTTTCCAAATTTCATTTGTGTGCTTGGAGGAAGGGGAGGGTAGGAAACCCTGTATCTGCTATCTTTGTGTTTCAGTGTGTGGCCTCTGTTATGATCAAAACCCTTATTTAGTATTTTTGTGCTTATCTTACTGAATTGTTAAGGCTTGTGGGCTTATGGACTTCACTGGCCTTGTCTATATCTATGTTATTTAAATGGCAATTACTGCCATTCTGAAATCCTGTACAATTCTGAATAGATACACGTCTTCATTCAAGACAGGAAAATGCACATAGACATTGCCTCTCCCAATTAAATTCATTCTCATGTCCTCACAAATCCAGCTTTTCTTTGTATGGTTACTACTTGTCTTCTGGTTTAATTTTTGTGTCTGCTTTGTGTTTTACTTTTTGTTTTCATTCATGGATTTTATTTGTGAGTAGATCTGGAAAGAAACTTCACAGTTTCATCAAGAAAATGCAATTACTTTAAAGTATTTTGTCAAATCTTGTAGATTTGACTGAAGTTACATTGACAAAAATAGAACAAAATTCTGATGCTGAAGTCAAAATGTTATATTTTTACAGCATTTTTTAAAATATAATAAGCAATTTCCAACTTGCTTGACAGTATTCAAGAAACATGTTTCTTAGGGACATGGCTTAGCAGACATGGTGCTGATGGGTTTGCGGTTGGGCTTGATGGTCTTAAACAACGTTTCGAACCATGATTCTATGATTTCATGATTCTGTGAATTCAGGGGTTTGGCTCCTCAGAGTCCACGGTGAGCCTTGGGTCTTGGATCCTCATTTTGAATGAGCAAGGGGCATAGCTGCCACAGTGCCTCATTTTCCATTTGCACATAAACAGAATTTTTATGAAACTTGTAGTTTTAACTGGGAGCTCCCTCCAGGACAAAGCATGTACAGACGACCTGGGTATGATTTGGGAATTTCTATACAATTATGTAGTGTTTAAGCTCTCTGCTGAATGTAGTTTTACCTGGCTTACCCTAACTACAGTAATGAAGAAAGAATATGACAGAGTAGGTTAGTGCCCTTACTCCTTTTGCCATCTCTTTGCCTGTTCTATTTCCAAATCTATAAGAAGATATAAAACAATTACTAATCATAATTTCTAAAGTACCTTATCTGAGAATCAGGTGTCTGTAATATCACTCATCATTATAAGCAATTCTTTCAATCATTCAGCTTGCGTTAAATATGTAGAACATTTTTTTTTCTACAGAAGATAATTAGATTTAATTTTAACCATAAGATTTTTTTATGAAATACTGTCAGTATTGAAAGTACTGCTTTTTATTCATTAAGGATCAGAATTTAAAAGAGCTCATACATTTTACAGGAATTTTGTATTTAAATGAAGAATTCTGATTTCTTTAATGAATTTCCTTACCTCTGTATTTTTTGTTGAGGATACTGGTCCAGTTCCAGCTACTATATATAATTCTTGCTCAGTCAAATTCATTTATAGCACAGGTTCAATAAAATCGTCTCACTCTTTTAGGGGAGACTACAGACATACTGCCTGTGACAGAATTTTATCCATAAGATTTAGATACCAAATCTCTCAAGCATTGTCTATTTTTGGACTGTTTTCAATCTAATAATGTACTCATATTTTGTTGATAATACTGGTCTCTGTTCAGGGAAAATAAACTTCTTTATTCCATTTTTTTTCTTAAAAATCTCATGAATTAAAAGTCATCATGGTGAAATACTCCTTTCTACCTTTTTGTTTGGTAAAAATGAAACTAGTGGATAATTTGCCTTCCATGGCCTAGTCAAAATTTTAAAATGGCTTAAGATTTCCCCCTGTAAAAACTTAATTCCCATCGTTATTATCGACATTTCAGCTGTGCGCATGGCTCCGCTCAAACTTGACTGGGGAGAGTTTCCATGGGAACTGCAGAATATGCTCTGATGAGGCTCCAAGCAGACAAACAACAGTCTTGCTTTTTACCAGTGGGCAAAGATTTACTTCTTTGGTGTTTAATGGAAGGCACTACAGCCTATTATGTTCTGAAGAAAAAAAAAAATCGGCAGGAGGCCAAGTCTGCATTGTGCACCCATAGGGACACACTGGCTGTTGTAAAAGAGACAACCAATAGTTTTTCTTGCTCTTTTAGTCTTCCTGAACGATAGAAAAGAAAACACTTTGCTGAATCCAAACCCTCAGTGGCCAGGGGAGGTGAGAAGGGAGCCGTAGTCATTAGGAGCTTAGCTGGTGCTGCTTGGAGGAACTGCAGGGCTAATTTACAACTGTAATATTTTAGAGACTGTTGACTTATCCTGTGGTAAACAGTCCCGGGAACTGCTTTCCATGCACTAGAATGGATTTGTCTGCAGGAGTTAACTGTCTAGGCTTTTCCACAATGTTGGGTGCGCCTTCCCATGACTGAATATTGGATGTAACGGGTTATTTTGTGATTTGTTAGTAGAGGGGGGGGATTAAAAACTGATGTTAACTTAAAAAATACAGTCTCACTGCAGTCCTGTGAGTTTCTCTGCTAAGTCAGCCATTAACTGGTTGCCCCATTTGTAGGCGCCGTGGTCATTTTACTGCTAAATTGCGAATCCACAGGAAGAATCAGAGATGAGAGGGCACTCAAGTGGTTCACTCTTGTGGAGCAGTGAAATAGAAAGTGTGGAGAAATTTCTACTCCTTTGAAAATCCGTAATGCTTCTTATAAAAGACCAAAAAGACTACATCCAAGAGGGAAAAAAAAGCAGATTTCATGATCCTCTTGAACAAGGTTCTAGCAGGTGCCAGTGCATAGGGCAGACCAGAACTGTGTTCCGTACAGAGCCCTATTCGATCAATACCATATATTTTTAGAAGAAACACAATTCAAAGCTTGATTTTTAGGAGGGTAAATGGTAAGCTTTTTTTTAAATGTATTTTCTCTTAAACTCATTTTTTAGTTTAGTGCTACCTGATTTTAATTTTAGTTTAGTTCTTTAGTGCTCAGGTATTTAATTTACTCTCTGTGTAATGATTCTGAGTTCTGTTTCATAAACAGAGAAAATAAGTATAATAGATTTTTTGCAACAGTATTTGGAAATAGCTTTTTCTTTTTTTTTGTTCTCCTTTTTTTTTTTTCCAATTAATTGTAATATTAGATCCTGAGGGAAAGAATTAATGTTCTTTCTGTATGTATTGTTTATCAGGCATGGATATGAATAGGATTCAAATAACTAAATTAAGAAATCTCATTTCAGTCTCTTAGCAGTAATTAGCATGATATAACCACAGAAGGCAATTACTGTATTTAAAAATCAAGACTCATTTTTTTTTCTTAAACTTATGGGTGGGACTAAAGTAAAATGAGATGCTTACATTTAAAGTAAGTGTAAAAAATATTTTTTCTGTGTTAAAAAACTATTTTGAAAAAACAATAACAAACAGTTGTGTTACTAGCAGTATCAAAGAGTACCAAATACAGGAGCAAGGGGGCTTGGGTTAAGTGCAGACAGAGAATATGTTGGGTTGGTGACTTGTTACTCTCTATCTTTGAGTTACTTTATTTGTGCACTGCTGACTCATAAATCTAATGGACTTCTAACCCATTCGGGAGAAAGAGGCATCAGGACCGTTTCTTGAAGGTCTAGGGGAAACGATGAGCAAGAATGGGGTGGGAAAACCAGCAGAAAAGGTGGTGGTTCCTAAACATCGGACAGAGGAAAGTGTAACAAAGGACAGGGCTGGTAAAACAACCGTTTCATCACAGGGTGCCCAAATCCCCGAGCAGCGTTTCCTGGGAGATGGAGCAGCGCTCCGTGCGTGTTGACCACGAGCGAAGCTCTCCGCTGGACTCAAACACCCGGCTCAAGCAGACGAGGTCGAGCCCACGCGTGACAAACTGCCAGGGCTTTGTCCTACAGACTGTGCAATATCAAACATGTTATGTCTGCTGAGAACACAAACTCCCAGTGTGACAAGTGTGGGCAACACTCCAAGAAAGTGGGCTTGTCTTCAGGATAAAATTACACTTAAAATCACACATTGAGTTGGTTAATTCATTTTGATCAGACTAATCTACAGACCTGCATAAGAAACTGTTACTTCTCTGCAAATGTTGCTGTTTTGCACACTAAAAGAAGTATTTTTTATAGATTAATGTGCTGATTTAACTAAATTGGTCTGCAATCTCATCTTTAAAGTGACTTTCTCTTGCAGGTATGGATATTATACTCTTTGCACTGGACTTCTAGTTCTCCCTGTTTATTATACAAATATAGGTGTGGTGGGAAAACTTTCACTAAAGCAATATGCATCCTTTCACCCCAAAGAGCACCCATATTTCTGCTGGGGTAGAGGAAGACCTGGGTAGTCCTGGCCTCTGAAGCATGGCCACATCCTTCTCAAACTGCGCAACAGGGGCTCCACTATGGTGTAAGTCAGATTTAACAATACAGGTTCTTCTTCAGTGAAAATCTTGTAAGAACAACACAACTGTTGGAAGAACACAGCAATTACTCTTCTGCAATCCCAAAGTACTATCCCAATGGACAGTAATCCTGTAATCCTTCTGTACTATCCCAATGGAAGGCAATCTCATACATATATATATATATATATGGTTCTTAGCCATCCAAGAAAGGAACATGTTCTCAGTAAGTAAACTAGGATCTAAGATTCTTTGAAGAAATACAAGCATTAGAAATATTTTACTATAAATTTTATTTTCTGTGTGCCTGCTCTCTGATTGCCATTCATCCTTGTTTTATTGTATGTTACTGTGTGTGTGTCATTATGAAAAGAAAATCTTGCAGGAGCTTTTAAGATACAAAGAACTGTGTTAGAAACAGTCTGTAAAAATCTTGGAAGAGTTGCTTAAGATAAACTTGCTGCTGTGAGATTCACATCTAAAGTCAATATGCTGGGACAAGTTTTTATCTGCAAGATCGGGCATTTTAAATTATAATAATAAAAAAGTCTGATTGCCAGTGAAGGGCAGAGATATGAAAGCAGAATTATTCTAATGACCTGGCCAGACAGGTCTGTCAGGGAAGTCTTGCATTCTTCCTTATATAGTCTTGCATAAACCAATAATATTTTTTATTGCTTATTTAAAGGATGCAAGGTATGTTTCTGTGATACCTCTTCCAATTAAGCTTACCAAATACATTTTACCCCTTTGAGACTGCTATTATACGTATATATTTGACAGGAAATAGCTTAATGATCATCAAGTAATCTTTCACATAAGCTGTCTGTGTTTTTGAAAGATGTTAATTCTATGAAATGAAAACCTAAAAGTGTAAGTAGGGATAGATGAGAAGGGAAAAGCATGATTTTTGTGTTGAAGTAGTCACCATGGTGGGAAACAGTTCAAGAATTACAACCCATCTCTGTCATGATTCCAGATAGTGCACAAATTCCTTTATTCCTTTTTTTTATATTAAGATCTTACAACATGTATGACATACCCCTTGATTATTTTTACTACCTAAGCATCAAGCAATATTGTTTATGTCTGAAAAAATATGAGGTCTTTTTCTGGCCATTTAATTTTTTGCTTTTCAGGTGCCTTTTTAAGGAAAGGGAGGCGTCTCAATTCTGGAGTGATCAGCAAGGCCAGGTCAAGAAGGTGGAAAAGCAGTACCTAAGATGCAAATTCAGTATGTATGCTTCATTAAGTGCGACTCAGTATGTTGGAAGCCTGGTGTTGCCCAGGACTGATGTGTTGAGGATTAGGGATGTCTTACATCCCGTTGCTGGAGGAGGGGAGGTCGGCTCTCAGGCCACCAGCCTGAGCCTAAGGTGAGGGCCTACTCAGGCTGTTGTGGGATTCCTCAACGCAGATTTAGGCTAAAAGAGGACCTGGTCTAGGAAGTGGGGTCACATTTTTGTTCTTGGTAACATGGCTGTGACTTTAACACAGCAGCATGTGCGGGGGGATTTATAGAGCCCTTTTCAAGGGGCAAACTGTTCCCACAAGGGCTCCTGGATGCTTCGTGAAGACGGAACGGGTCCCTGACACCATCCCGGGCAACTTGTAGCACAATGTGCCAAGACTGCTTGACCTCTCAGAACAAAGACCCCGAGGGATAAACGCGCTCTGCTCACTTCCCTTCCTTGTCTGCGTTACCCTCCACGGCCGTGTGTACCTAACCCTGCTCTGTGTGCATGAGCAAAGAGAGGAGGACAAAGCAGAGAGCTTAGCCCTCTTGTACAGCAAAGCTAGAGGCCCTTTGCTTAGGGGACACAGAGATGCCCTCCCCCTTGTTTTCCCTGTGCAAACACGGCATCCCAACGCGGGAGCCACGGGAGCCGTTCCCATGCCACTCTCCCCCTGCAGCCAGAACAGCAAGGCCACAGTGGTTGGAGCATCGGGTGCTGCGGCAGCGCTCGGCAGTTCCCTGTCCCCTTGGGTGCTTAGTGTGAGCTGCGAGCAGCTCCGCTGCAAAGTAGAACGGAGAAAGTTCCTACGTCAGCCTGCTATGAAGCAGATTATTTGTTGGTTGATGGAATTTTGCTGATATATTGTAGCTACTTCCGTGGATGCAGCCCCAAGATAGAACTTGTGATTTAGGTCTGTAGGCTTTTTTTTTTTTTTAACCATTCAGTTTGGGAAAAAAAAGAAATTTCTCTTACCTTTCTGGTATGGTCTTCACTGAAATTGTTTGTGCAGGCTTGGCCGAACAAATCAAATTCACCTGCTCAATAACTTCTAGTGCTTGCCACTGGTTGAATATACAAAATAAATTTTAAAAGTGTGCAGAAAAGTAACACTGTTACACTGTGATGCAGTCCAGTATTTAAGACTTCTGTTTTTTCAGAAAATATTTGCTTCCATACCTTGGCTACTTTGTAAGCTATATTTTGCAGGATCAGACTTAGCGAAAGTGTTTAAAATAAATAGAAAAACAATCCTCTCCTCTAAAAACAACAACAATCACCATTAAATGTTGTGGATAGTTTTCTATTTAACATGAATCTGGAATTTTAGAACATTTTAAGGCAGTGTACTCCGCATCAATTATTCTTTCTCAAAAACCAATGTCTGTTTTGTAATAAGGCATGGTCTGCTCAGTGGAATAGTCATATCCATGATCACCACATGAATTTTGAAAACCTGAATCTTCTCCTTTGTGGGATCCATTTTTCTTCTCCCATTTTGAGCCCTCCATGAAGAGCACAGACAGTTCTGTATGTGTCCTCTTTAAAATTTCTTCAGAAAGAGATGAATCAGTTAGTGAAGAATTTATGACTCATTTATTCAACACGTTTCATGGCCTTCCCCACCTATGTGGCCTGATCATATCTGCACTGACTTACGTGCTAGGGAACTTTCTTATTCTTCAGCAAAATGTTACTTTGTTTCTGTTTGCTATTATGTCAGTCAAGAGCCTTTTATCGATTTATTGCTGAAATGGGACACATAGCCAAGCTCAAGATTTCCAGGATTGCAGTCTGTGACTACTAGGATGAGGGTATCTATCATGGATAATCATAAATACTGTGGCACAAGTATTACTGTTAGGTTTAATCTGAGAAATAGTGTAAAGTTCTATAACTGTTAATAGCAGATGGCCATGTATTTTAAGTAAGTGCTTTGCTAGCCCACTAAAAATGAAATGGAGAAGGCAGAAAGTTAAACAGAGCTATGTGGTCAGTCATGTCCACTACTGAACTACATATTGTACATCCACCAAGGCAGTTTTGGAGGGAAGGGGAAATGGAGGTGGTCGGGGGTTCCAGCCTTTACATTTCTCAAAGTGCAAAGTAGCAGAAGTCATTTGTTGTTGTAATAAGGTGGTTTGATAGAACAAAGCTTTTAGTGAAAAATATGGCGGAAAAAGAAAAGGTACCAATCTTGACATACCAAATCCCTGCAGTTTCTTCTAAGATTGTTTCCCAGAGAGCCATACGACAGAAAGAATAAATGCCAGGTGTAAATGCTACGGAAAATAGTATGAGTTGGTGGTGCTTTAACTAAGCCATTTTTTTCCTAAAACATATGTAACATATGTGCATGAATAAGCGCACTAAAGTAAAAAAGTAGGATTAATTACACTTACAAAAGTGCAGATATTACGTCCAGCCTCCGTTTTGGTCATGACAATGTTTTCTCTTTCGAGCTCCACAGTAAGAGGAGATGCACATGGTCCTTTGGAGGATGGTTTACTTGCCCATTTGTGAATTTCTACTGACGCCCAATTCTACTCGGCATATTCAAAGAAATATCCAAATCATAACATGCACCACTGTGTTTCCTTGAAACGTCTCTTTCTTGTTCTTCTTCATCCCCTCACTATTCAAAATGTGTTCCCATTTTTCATTCTATTGGCAACGTGTAGTTCTGGCTATTTAGTGAATTTGTTGTTATAGCTGCACAAAAACTATGTAAAAGAAAAATACAAAGTGTTTTAGGAGTTTGGGAGCAATAGCAAATGCTCCAGGCAGCAACCAGAAGGCCTATCTGAAAATAAGTGCTTACGTGTGTATTGTCCATCAACCTTTCCAGTAAAGGTTTAGAGTTCTAAAATTAAATTTAAAGCAATCCAGGGCTTTATGCAGCTTGGGAGTTTTACAGTCCCTATTTCAGTGGTCAGGAACATAGTCAGCAAGATACTCCCAGTTCTGTTTATCAGTCCACAGTGGTACTCAATGTCCATAATTTTTAAACACAATAAATTCAAGCAAGCTCTAGAATAGTTTGATGGTTTAAAAATCTTTATCCTAATAAAAATAGAGTTTGGTGCCTTGGTATAATGTATATTTTGCAGTAGTTAGGACACCAGTATTTAATTTAGTGTTTTCTCTTTTCAGTGGATTTTTTTCCTATGATTCTAATGCTAAGCTACC
The DNA here is from genome assembly GCF_000705375.1 of Tinamus guttatus. The sequence goes on from NW_010576723.1 coordinate 153,440, forward strand.
TTAGACATGCTCTAAAACTCAGTATGGTGAGTTCATCAGGCCAACCTGTGCCTTGTGTTCTGACACTTATGGGATGTTTATATTTTGCATTCATGAGAAGATGCTCATTAACAAATAACCCATCCATGATAACGCCACCATCTGTGGTTCAGGGAGGAGGGAGGGGGATGCAAACTGAAAAAAAAAGCAAATCCTGACCTCCCTTCCTTGTGCACACTCCCTCCAGCAATCCACAAATCTTATTCAGGCGTCTGGCAGGGACTTGGCAGTTTTGCAATTGTTTGGGAAGTGAAAAATGATTGTAGGTAAGCTTATGCCTAGCATTCTCTTATTTTTTTACAGAGATAGTAAAATAGCAGTGCGGTACCAGTTTGCAGGCGTGCATCTCTGTGCCGTTTTGGAAGGCCTCTGCAGAGGGCTCAGGACGTCGGCCTGGGCAGGCTGTGCCCATGTGGCTGCAGGTGGCATCTCAGCTCCCCCTCTCAGCTGTTCCTCAGGACTCCCTGCACTGTGTTCCTTTTCCTTCTCTGAATGGCACTGCGCTAGTCACCAGTACCAGCACCATGACTTACTACTACCTCACACTATATGAAATATCCCCTTATTGTCAGAGAAGAGTAACAAAGGAGAAACAAGAATTTCTTTAATTGATAAAATTAGTGTCTTCAGTAGCTCTGTCTGCTCTTGTAGCGCAGTTGCACAGTGCTGTAAAGCCTCAAAAGCAGGAGATCAGGAGGACACTCGTTTCTCCTCTTCCCCATTGCCCTCCCTGTTCACTTGCCTGTTGTTAGTGCACTGTGAGGTTTTTGCCCTTAGTAAGTCCTCTGTGCAGTCTGGGAGAACCTCTGCCATTGAAGCTACGTGTTCCCTCATTGCTCAGCTTGAGCCTCTTCCTTCTTTTTGCTTTTTAAAAGATTCCTTACCTCTTCCAATTATCAGGCAAGCTGGAGCTCTTGGAGTACGAAGAAAACTGTACACAACCAGCTGGACTAATTTCAGAACTGCCCGAGCAGACGGCCTCAGGGTCCAGCCCAACCAGAGATGGTGTCTTCAGGCCTAATAGGAAAGGAAGACACTGACAGGATATCCATATTCTAGACAGAACCCCTACAGAAATATATTTAAATTTATTCTCTGTTTGAATTGGCCTCTATCTAATATCAGGACACAGCAACTCATATGCAATTCAATTTGTGGTTAATGCATTCCAGTATTTTGTTGTTTGGGTGCCATTCCTGGCTAGCCTTGTTTACATCATTATAATCTAGGAGTCAAGGGGCTCTTGAAGCTGCCTGTATAAAGGCAGCTTCCTCAGCTTTTGTCTCAGCCTCTTTCCTATAATGCATATTGGCCCCTGTCTGCAAATTCCATTATGTGTTAAAAAAGAAATAAAAGGGTCAAGCTCTTCTGCTCCTCACAGACCCTTTAGAGCTGCCCTCTTCTCAGATCTGACAGACTGTTGGTAGTTTTGTACCTATCTGTGTTTCCCTTATGCCTCCACCTCCCCACCATCTATTCCTAAACCCTACATTTTCTGTTCCATGCGGTCCAGCATGGAACTAATGCAGATTGCTGGGTACTAGGTCTAAACCAGCCTAGACCCTTGAAATTTCACTTTTCCTTCCTTCACCCTCTAAGCCCAGCCCTCTCCCCCAGTTTATAGCTGATTTAAAGTTTAGAGATAGTGTAGAGATAGTTACCTATAGAAATGTCCACACAATGCAGAGGAAATACCACTCATGCAACTTCATTTTAGAAGAATTTTGCCATAACTGTTAAATTTCAACTTGCTGAAGTAGGTTAAATTCTGCATCCTAATTCTTCTTGATTCTGCACCCCTTCCCATTCACTTGATCTTGGTATGTTTACTTCTACTAGGCAACCTGGTTGAAGTACCTGCTTCTGCTGCCCAGATGCCAAGATATATAAATATTTTGATCCAAGCCTTCCCATCAGCTTATTTACTAAGTGATCCTGCTACTGTGCTTCCATGTGAGCAGCTCCATGGCTGAATGAAAGCGAATGGCCTCCCTTTGCAGAGGTCCCTTGAGCAAACTATGGCCCTTGTCCCTGCAGCCCTTCATCCCCTGCATCCTGTAGTTCTTTCTTTGCTATCAAGTCATTTCACAGTAAAGCTACGAATGACGGGATCAGAACCAACATCTCCTGTGGAAACTGTTGGAACAGGTTGGTGTAAACTTGGTAGCAAAATGCTTTTTGTGGCTGATTCAGACAGAAACTCTTGTCTCGGTGAATGAAGATGCGCCCTTGTTGCTTCACCCCATCCCTGGGCAGGTCTGTTCAACACTCACCAACAGAAATCCTGCCTTCTACCCATCCAGAGGTGGGTAACTTTGTCCCTCTTGTCATGGCGTGTGTCTCTTTTCTGTTACTGCTGGAAATAGATACAGCATCAACGTAACTGTAAACAAACAACCAGCCTTCCCAAATGCAGCCCTTTTCTTGTAGGAGAAGAAGTGGAGCATTCCAAATAATAAAAATCTCCATTTTCCCTGTATCTTATGTTCGATTTTGTTTGCACCCAGTAAGCATGTCACCCAAATTTTTATTAAAGGAGCAAAGGCGTTTTGTCAGTAGTCTCATTCTTATTTTGGATTGACTCCCTGACTTAAGCATCACTGAAATGACAAGAGGTCCCTCTGCTCTAGTGCTGCACCTTTGCATATCCATGTACATAGCTCGGGGTGCGTAACTCTTCGGGACAAGGGAAAATTGCATATTTTTTCACTCTAGATTGTTTCACAAAATACATTGAAACACATCTGCCAGATGTGAGGTGTTGCCTCCTTCATCCGATAGGGAGAGCCAAAGAGCTTCTCTTTAGCGACCTCCACATTTTCATCTTTTTTTTTTTTTTTGGATATTAAATTCCCCAAAAGTTTAATATGATGCCTTCTCCTTGAGGTGTACGGTTCTGATCTTTCCTCACTCCGTTTTCCTTGTGGCCTGATGGCTTTGCTGGTGCAGAGCTGGCTCCCTCACAGCAGCCATTCCCGCGTATTTGTGCCTTAGGTGATGTCCTTCTTCGGCATAGTTGCTGGAAAGATTTTTTTTTTTTGTGACTAATGCAATTTCTTGTTCTGTTCTCAACAGATGTTGATATCATCCCATTCTTCCACAGTTTTGTGCTGTTAATATTACATGCCTTCACTTCCTTAAAGAAGTCATTGTAAGTTTGCAGACTTTGCTATGTTAATGCTCTTTTTTTTTCTTTCTTTGGTGTGTGTGTTTAAACATGATGGCTGGGTTCTCAGTTTTCTTTTTAAAGGTATGATAAAATGGGTACCCTTCTTGACTTCTCTTCTGCTTTCCACAAATGCTTTTATTGTTAGTACAGAGCTCTTTCTTACAGATGTCTCTTATTGATACCTTGGATTGGTACTTTCAATACCATTTAATCTTGGAAGTAGTTCCAGCATAGGGATTGCTGCACAGGGGTGTGTTTCTCTGTACTGGCAAAGTGCACAGCTCTTTGAGAACAACTGAATATATTTAGCTGGCCTAGTAGCTGATGCCATACAGAACATAGTAATTAAATATTTACTGCTCTTATTGGCTAGATTAAACTGATTAGCAAATTCAGCTTCAAGAGAAAATTTTCACTGAGGCCATATTAGCAAGAAAGTAGCTCTCACCTATTAGAGGAAGGAAAAGCAAAGTACATGGCAAGCAACCAAGGTATGGGAATCCTATGGTTGTGGTACATTTTGTAAATGACAGATTACTGTTTTCAGCTAAGTAACCGTGTTTTCATTTGAATTTAGTAACTATTTTTTTAAGGAAAAAGGAGAAGCAAATTCTGCTAATGGAATCATAAAAAGTCTCCATCTATGCTGGAATCACAGACCACTACAATGTGAGCTCAGATACAGGCACAGTCATCGGCTTCAGGGTGGAGCAACCCAGACAAATATTGCTCACACATGCCAAGGGATTGCACACTGCAGGACAGCTCGAGGGTGCTGTATTTTGTGAGTTCTGGCTCTTCCTTTCTTTGAGGAGTCATCAGTCTCTGTCTCCAGAGCAGCAGTACAGGCTCCAGTGTCACTGAATGCCACGGTTGGAAGAGGTGGAAGCAGCACTTGCTGTCCTGCTTCGTACTCAGAGCACGGAACATGACCTGGTTTGGCGCGGCACTGAACTCAGCAGGCTCATTTGCTTGCGTGCTATATACAGACAGTATCGAGAACAGTTTTAAGCTCTGAACATCAAATGTATTCCTCCCTCTTCCCATAGTTTTCCTCTGGCTCATTAAATGTTCTTCCCTGAAGAATAATAGCGGATATTGCACAAGAAATGCGCTGGAGATGATGCTTTTGCACAGACTGGCAAACTCCATTATTTTCTGTATCACGGATTCTGGCTATTGAAAATAATTTTCAACCGAAAATGTTTGTTATAAAAAGTTTGCTATAATAAAATATTTCTTAATGATTGATACTACTGTGAGGTTTCCAACATCCATTTTAGATTCTTGCTATCTATGCTAATCTATGCTATGCTAATCATGCTATCTATGAAAAATACATCTTCCAAATTTATGCTATTAACAAGGACTACGTCTGATGCAAGTTTAAGCTGTTCTGGTTTGGAATAGCTGAAGTAGTAACTCTTGTAACTCTTCTAACTTTAAATCTTTCTTACTGATGTTGGGATGGAGAGAGAGTTTTTTATATCACATACCTACATTTGAAATTCATCTGATGAATCAGATGAAGGTAATGGGTACCATTCACCTAGGAATATCTTATCCTGCCAACTAATTCAGTGTCAAGAATCTTTCCCGGTGTTTTCCCCATATGAAGAGATTAACATTAAATATATGTTTTGCCACGGTTTGGTTCTTAATGAAGATTTGCACTGGAGTCAACATTTTATCTCTTCATTTTCCATTTTATTTTCTGCAGCTAGTTGATATCCTTCTAATTAGGCGGGTAGCTGATGATCATCCATGTTGTGCTAAAAATCAGAGTTCAGTGTTGAGGATCAGTGACAAAAGGCGAATGAAATACTGTAATTTTCAACTGTAATTTTAAATTCTTAAGATTTTTATCTTAAAGATCTTAAAAATATTAAGACTTTTATTTTTCATTTTACCAAAAGCACTAGCTCAGTGTAATTAGTTGTGTTTAGTGTTTTTCATACATTTCCCCTTTGAAAAATACTTTCTCTTTTCCTTATCCATAACTGTGCATTTTTGAACACCTTAGAAGTATAATGTTTAAAAATGAATGTGATAGTATTCTTACAGTAACTGAGAAAAGCATATTACTGTTCCGAGCTTAGGTCCTCATGATGATAGTATTTGCTTTTCTGATAAGTTGTTAAAACATGAAGTCTTGTGATCATTAGCAGACCTTACAGGACAGAGTCCTCTTTTAGACACTCTTTTAGACACTCTTGAGCTTTTGAGTAATTTGACATGTTCTGTGTGAAAACAGCACAACCTTCTGCAATTGCTAAATGAGTGATATTAATGAGCTCCCATTTTTAACTATTAATGTCTTCCTGTAGGACAGATTACAATCAGAAGGATTACACTTTTCACAGTGACAGATTGCTAATGTTTGAAACTAAAGGTTATTGACTTATCATTATAGTTAGGATTGTTGTTTATCTTAATCTCATGCTACTCTGGTATAGACAGGTCCTTAACGGGGCCTTAAGGGAAACTTGCACTACAACTCTGCTGAGCAAGTATATTTCTGTTTCAGTAAAGTAGTATCTTCGAAGCACAAATGTCACTCAAAACAAGCCATCAGTGACACCTAGGCAGTAATGTTCATAAGTAAATATAATCCACACATAAATGAATGAATAGAAAATTATTTTTTTTCAGCCTCGGAGTGCTGCATCAAAACTGGTTTCAAAAGAAACTGAGTAAAATTTAAAGTGATGTTGCCAGATTAAACAACTTGGGTCTCTCCTCTTGTCATATGTGCAGGTTCAAAATCGTTTGAATGGAATTGTTACTCAGGTGCAGCAAAATGACAGCCGTGCTCTACTATATGCAAGGATTCAACAGATCTGAAACCTGCATTGCTTTGGGACCGCCATAATTCCATAACTTCAGTGAAGATATTGAGTTTATGCTAACATAATAAGGAGAAACTTAGTTCTCTTATCTTCCTCAAAGCGTGCTCTGCAGCATTTTAATGCTGCTCAGGAATTAGCAGAAATGCCAATCATGCTTTAACAGAGCCTAAAAATACCCTCTAGTCAAATGGATTGTCACAGAAATACTGAAAATGTAAAAGGACCCACAGTTCCTGCTTTTTTTTTATAGTTAGTTGCATGACCCTACTCATGTATGAAGAGTCTCTCTTGGAAAGTGGCATATGAATCAAAACCAGATACATTTTATAATTATAGAGACTGTATAATACCATGATTTAGCATAAGCCCTGTGTAAATAAGCATGTAAAATGAAGAGTTTCTGTAAATGACTTTGAGGTTTGAATATTTTAGGGGGTCAATGTCCAAAGTGTGTCCCCCTGAATAAGGTCCAAGCTGTCTTTGAGCAGCTAGACTTGCCAGTAGTTGCTACACATCTGAGCTGTTGTAAACGTGAGGTGGTCTTGAGGGAAAGGGAGATGATTTAAAATAGCTTTTTGCTGGCTTCTATGTCAGGGGCAGGTAGGATCTTTAACTTCTATGCTATCCACTTACAAGACATTTAAGCATAACATAAATATAATGGATAACCTTTCTTGGCATGAAAAACTTGAGATTTCTTGTGTGCTTGTTCTGGCGGGAAGTTCCACCATAAGCAAGTTGCTCTATCTAGTAAATCATATAAAAGATTTAATAATATTTAGAGCTCTGAATATCTGTCATGGAGCTGGATTGCCTTTTAATTATTTTTACAGGTGCTAATTAGTCTCTTCAAAAGTGCTTCAGTTACTTCACCTTATTTAATATTTGCTTGTTTGACTTTTTTCTTTCTTGAAAAATGTGAATTATAATGTGAATTATAAAATTCTTCCATATACATCTCCAATAAGTACATAGTTCTTTAACCACTCTGCATGCTTACTCTAAAGTCACAAAATAAAACATTTATATTTCTTATTTATGTCACTATTCTTTGCTGTTCTCTGAGGAGGAAAAATGAAGGGGACTTGAAGTTCTCTTAACGTATTTTACTCTTGAAAAATCAAGCAGCTCTCTTCAGTACCCTTGCTGCTTTATTTCCACAAAATCCTACCAATAAAAGGGCACTGTTGAATACTCTGGGCCTTAGCTTTGGTGTGTTATTTGCTGTCTTCAGACTCATGGTGAATATCCTGGTTGGTTGTAGCCTTTCTGGCGCAGAGCATGAGCTGTAGGATCCTCGGCAGCGGCTGTGAAGCGGTTGTTCCCTCGTCCTCCTGCTTAGGAGACGCCTCAGAAGTGAAGTTTTCAGCAGCTGCTTTTGAAGTGCATGTACCTACATCCTCAGCGTTACTCGCCTCTCTGATCTCCCTTCCTCCCCGCTGTGCTGAGCGCTTTCACAGGGTAAATACTCGGCAGCCTTTGGGGCAGCAGCCCCCTCGGGGTGCTCCCTGCGCTGAGCTCACCTGGCCCGTGTGGAGCCGTGCAAGGCTTGTTAGCGGCAGCGTATAAACGTATAAATGTCCTCGCTTCTGTGTCTGCCCTTCAGCATACGTTCTTACGGAAATATTCTTTTGCACTCTGTTTTAAAGGACTCTCTTTTTTTTCCCCGGTGAACGTGCTGGATATTTAAGCTCCCTTGAGGCAAATGTTCCGAGTTGCGTCGTACCTTGGTGCAATGAGATTACGGAGGACCAACATCTGCACGTACACACTCTGGTCTATGGCACGCGGGCTTCAGCCTAGTTAGCACTACGGAACGGAGCTTGTGGAGCTGCAGACCTACATGTTTATTTGCGGCTACTTGGTTCTGCGTATGCAACAACTCTTTTTCAGCCTTTGCAAGGCACATCCCCCGGCCATTCCTTGGACGTCTGCGCAATTAGTTTAATGAACTTTGCTTCCAAGTCGCTATGCGATTAGCAGCCATTAGCTCCTTGTCTTGACGGTTTTGCAGGTTACTTAACTGCGGAACGTGAAATCCCCTCTCCTAGTGAGAGCATCAAGACGTTTCCGAGGCGGGTTCGGCGCGGAGGGCCCCGCGCTGCGCGGGCAGCGCTGCCTCCCGCCCTGCGGCGCCGCGCGGGCCGCGTTCCGGCTTTAGCAGCCGCGGCGGGAGGAGGGAGGGACGGAGG
>NW_010576723.1:165055-196643 GCF_000705375.1 Tinamus guttatus
AGGGGCTACAGAAAGGCGAAGGACTTAATAAATGGTGGGTTTCTTGCAGAGTGTTTTTTGCTTGTTTTTAAGCACCTTGAAATTAGAGCTAAGAACATTGACAGTTTCAAGTATTTTCAGCATGGGACATAATAACTACTGTAGTGTTTTATTATACCAGCATTTCACAACTGAGTCTCGGGATTAAGTATAAAGTATTTTACTTTTGAACTGTGTTTACTATATGTGGTCTCAAATGAACATTGCTAAAGCATAGTTGTTTTTCCAGAAATTATTCTTAAAAGCCAAACATGATGGAATACTTGAAATGTTTGGTGGAATACTTCTGAAATGAAGAATTTGAAATGAAATGAAATTGCCTTTATGAGTTGACTAATCAAAATTCTTAACTGAAAGAAGTTTGACTGTCAAACTTGGAAGTCATGTCACCTAAAAATCTCTGCTTTGGTGGCTTAATAAAGGGTAAGATGTCCTTGTGCCAGGAAATCTTAATCTGAGTGAAGCAACCAGGTTTTCACATCTGTTAACTGGGGGGGAAGTTGCCTTCTGTTCTTCATGCTATTGAAAGACCATTTTTATACTGAAGCAAAATAAGCAGAGCCAAAATAACGTGGGATCTTTTTTGCTGATTTTTTTTTTTGGACTCGCATCATTGACCAAAAATTTTAACAGTGTTTGTGCTCCTTCTGGATTATTCCTGTAATTAAGCTAACTGGATTTATTTAAGTTTTCTTTGAGACAAAGCAGAGAAAGCTTTAGTTATGAAGGATTATGGAATACCCTTTTTTCCCTCCCTCCTTCCCCCCATGCTGCATTAACAGGCAAGATGACTCTTCTGAAAAGTCTGCCAGTTGTGGACAGGAGTTTCTTCAGTAATACTTACTATGATTCAAGCATATAGGAATTTTGAAAACAATTACACTGATTTTATTCCTGAAATGGTAGACTTTTTTAACACTTTCTGTTTTGAAAGGTAAAACAGTGACATTACTTAAGCATATTGCTGTGATCAGCCTGTTTTTACTCAAGAGCAAGATAGTCATGACAGGTGCTTTAAATATATTCTCTCTCAGTTATTAATTAGTTATAATTTTTTTTCTTTCTTGAAATTTTCTTGCTATGTTCAGTTCACACTACATCTTATGAAGTAATATTTATAGTCAATCAGGAAAGAGCACCCAGAAGTCATGTGTGTAAACAGTAAATGGGTACATTTGTCATGGTTTTTGGAATACAGAATTCTTAACTGGCTAACCCAAAGTAAAATAAATGCTGCTTTAATTACTTTAGCATCTTACAACTGCCCATTGTAGACAGAAGAAAAAACGAGTAAAAGCTGAGTTTAGAGAACAGCTTAGAAGAAGAAGTGCTTTGGGAGCTCCCCCTGTGGTTGCTTTTGGCCTTGCCTGCTCAGACGCATCCTGTCAGTCACGTGGGAAAACCAGAAGTGAGACCCGTGCGGAGGAACCGTAGCGAAAGTTGTGGAAAATTCGCAGCTGCTTTTGGCCTTCCTCTCTAGTTCCCTCAGCGGTGCCAGGCAGCGGGAACCCCGGCCGGCTGCCAGCGGCCGCGAGGGATGGGGAGCTGCAGGCTCCCCCGGGAATCCTTGGAAAAGCGGCTTTCCCTGCGCTCCTGCGTTGCCTCTTTGGGAACCTCGCTAATTCGGGGCACCACCGCAAGCTGATGTTTGATTTTTCCAAGCAAGATGTGTCTGTGACTGGTTTGCAGGGCGTGGGGTTTGCGTGCCCTGTACCCCCTCACCGTTTCCGCAGACGAGCTAATCAAACCATCCCCTCGGCTCCCCTGTTTTATGGGGTTTGCAGCTGAACATATAACAAGTGTTGAAGGATTTTTCTGCACTAGGTAATTTTATGTGTTACTGGGCACAACTTGTTTCACTAGCACCTTCCCGAAACCTCATCTCATGCATAGCTTAACTGGGAGAGAGGAAAACACAGAGCAATGTGGGAGTATTTTCTGAATGGTTGAAAATTGATCCTCTGTTAAAATGAAGCAATTTTTACTTACGAATTCTGTTAGATATCAGTGCTAAAAGTCCACCCAAACAGCTGAGTACTCCAGATGTTTACTGCCAAGTTTTCACAATATCATTTCCCTGCTCCTCTTCCACATTATAACAAAATTGGATTGTGGAATGTGTAGACAGTGGATAGTTATTACCTAAAAGTTATTACTTGAGGTTCTCAAAAGATTCACTTGAATGTTTTTGGATTGGTTAATCTACATTTTCAAAGGAGTTTTCAAATAGATGTGTGCTAAATACAATGAAAAGAGAGCTGAGCCTGAAGAGCAAAAAGATTTTGTTGCCACTGAGGGGAATCTTCCCTGTTCCTGCAGGAGAAACTCTGTGGACTTTGGGAAGTAGTAAAGTAGAAGGATGTATTCTGTAAACTGTAAAAATTCAGCTCCGCTCATCATCTGAGAAGGGAAAAACGGAGTTACTTAGGAACCTCCTATAAGGAATAGCACACAAGTGAATGATTACAGGAAATTCTGCTCTTGTACAAGCTATAATTTTGCTATCACAGATCCCATGCTCCATGGGCCATTTACTCAGCTTTAGGATTATGGGATTTGTTTGCTTATCTTGTCTCTGTTGAAAATTAGTTTCTTGAGGAGTACGCGGCTGCCTGAGGCCCGTGGTTGGCTTGAGGAGTTTCTAGGAATTTGGAATATCCCATCACTTACGTAAGCAGCTGAACACGTGTTTTGGGGCTCAAGGAACATGCATTTTGAGGCTCAAGTCAACTTTGAAAAGTAAAAAACATTCTAAAAGTGTGTGGACATGAGTTTCTGCTAAACAAGATGGGCATGTTTAGTGTCTAAGTATTTATATAGCGATGATGTTGAGTGGCTTTCATCAGCAGCGCTCCATTCCTGTGTCGGGATACCCTGTATCCACACAGCTGTACAGCTGACGTTTTTCAAGGCAAATGAAGAAGGGAAAAGTTGCATGAGTGTAAAGAGAAGAAAAACTCAGTGAAATGGTTTTATCAATCAGGATTTCTTTGCTACCAAAAGGAGCAGAAACTCAATGATTTACTGGCCTTCCCTTGATTCTTGTGGCACTAGCTGGGAGCTTAGGGGCACTGCAGGCTGAGAGGGCAAGCTTTGCCAGCAGTGCCCAGTTCATTAGCTGGACAGTTCCCACATTGTAGCAAATGGAAATGAATTGTCCAAAGTAGAGTCCTTTTTGAGCAATGCTTTGTCCATCCCTACTGGAATTAGGATGGAGGATTAATGTCCATATCCCCTCCTTCCCCCAGTCCAAAATGTTTGATGCCTTAATAGCTGATGGCTGGATCTTCAATTGCTGCCTTATTTTTGGTGCCAGGTACCCATTAGACCATTTAAAGCCATTTGCAGAAATGACTATCTGCTGCTGACCTTTCTTTTGCAACCTTCTATTTGTCTTCTATATAAGCAAACATGGAGTTGGGCTTAGATGTTGTCCCGAGGAGCCTTTCAACCTCAACAAGTCTGTGGCTCAGTGAATAGAGGAGTCCCCGTGCACTTACAGAAGAATAAGCAGGTGTAGTTCCCTTCTGAAATCACCGAAGCGATAGTGTCCTTTCTTAAATTTGGTTCTCTGTTCTGGCCACCATGTCCTTTTTTTTTTTAAAAAAAAAAAACATTGGGAGTGGAAGGTGCTTTCTTTGCTAAACCATGAAACTAGGAATTAAATAAGCCTAGGCTGCATCACAGATTTCTCCTGTAATGCTAAGTCACCAAACCTTTATGCCTGTAAAATGTGCAACAAGTTGTTCTTTGACAGCTCCAATAATTTCAACTTGTATAATAGTGTGAGATGCTGAACTAGAAAATGCTTATGTAGCTTAAAACATGTATATTCTATTACAGAAAGTGTCCTTACACATTTTACAGGTATTGCGAAACACGAGAAATTCTACAGACTAAGTAGTAACAGAATACATCGTACTGCAGATATTAAATGTCATAGTAAATTTGACTTTTTTATAAAAGTTTTGATGATTTTAAAGCAAATTCTTTGCTATAGTGGTTGGATATATAAAATATTTCTGTGACCTGGTTCTTTATTCCAGTTGCATCTGCTATGAAAGACCATGGTAGAACCTTTTTCATATTTTTATCATGGAAAGGGAGAAGAAATAAGTGTTTCCCTATAAGTAGTAAGCACTCAGAGTGGATGCTGTCAGATGAAGAATAACAGTGAAGGGAGAAAGCATTCCAGAACAGGTTGCTGTTTTGGATATTAAAAGATACGTCTGTTCTACATGGCTGTCTTTTATTTGAGGTGTATCATTGAGTTGGAGTTGTATGCTTTCATTGGATGATCTGTCACACAAAGTTTAAGATGTTGAAGGGTTGTATTGTACAAAATATAGTTACTGGAGTACAATAGGTGGAATAAGTTACTTATCTTGCTCTGTACCCTGTAGAGACATTCACTCCTGTGTAAGGAACCCCCAAAAGTCACTAAGACTTTTAGAGCAAAGTTATTCCTGAATGTGACATTTGCAGCTCAGTTCAGTTCTAGTTCTGTTTATTTAGTTCAGTTATTGAATTACAATATTGAATTAATATTGTTTAAAACTCACTTTCGTAAGCATTGAGGACATTATAGATGAGGTGTTGGTAGAAACTGAGCTTGGATTGAGTGATTGCCATCAGAGGTTTACACAGCTTGAGTTTTACGGGTTTTGCAATTAAAGGTTTTGAATTTCACTAATACAGACTGAGATACTGTAGGGAAGTAGTTTGAAATTAACTGAACCCAAGAGGTAAGGGAGCTAACAATAGGCTTCTTGGAGCTGCTTTGATTCAGAATTAGAAAAACTGCATAGAAGTCGCACCCAAGAAAAGCTAGAATCTATGAACAGAAGAATTGCAGACCTGAATAGAAGAAACGTCAGCCAAGAGAATATCAGAAACTAGCCAAGAGCATAGAGGGAATTGCAAAAGTGATTGCTCAGAAATCACAGAATCACAGAGTTTGAACTCGCAGAATGAGAGTAAAAGGCTGCCAGATGTCAAGCTGAGTTTGACCTTGTAAAGGAAAATAATCCAAGTTGTAAAAAAGCTATTTATCCATTAAAATAAAAGAAGAAAGAAAAAGGGGCATTATGCAATATGCATAAGGTTATAATTAGAGCTATCACCCCAAGTTTATTTAGCCTTAATTTCTAGCTTAGCTGGTGATGTTGACCATGGAATCAGGATTAAGAGAGGAATAGATGTGTAAAGGTGGAAATACTTACAGTGAAATTTCTTACAGGAAATGAAGGCAAAACCTAGAAGTTCCTTGTGCTCAAGTTTGTAGGGAGGTGGTTGGGATTCAGAAGGGTTTTTAGAAGGCTCTTTAACAAAGATTTCAGAAGAAAATGGGCACTGTGAAACTAAAGATGATATTTAAGTGCAGAAGCGCAAATGCTGTAGCCATTTTTTTTCGGAAGCAGAGAAAGGTGTCTCTGGCAACTTGAAGATAGTCTCCCTTTCTGCAAGGCTGTAGAAGAACTTTCAAAAGAGTAATCAGAGGCAAGGAGGCGAATGGAATCTATTGAGCAAATTTATTAGAGGAATATGACAGAGAATATGACAGACTAAATTAGTTTCTGCTTTTGGTTAAGATCTTGTTAAAATTTTCAGTGGTCCTGTCTTGAAGTAGCAGCATTGTAATGATGCTGACTTGTGACAGCAAGTGGGGAAGCACAGAAGGTTTGCAGTAAAATATGGATTACTGAGAGCTCTTGGATAGTGGAGATGGTTGTATGGCATAGGAAGCTTCACTGGTGATTCATTCCCAGGGGCAAAGAGCTAAGGAGAAAGCCATTCTGCAGCCCCAAATGACGGCAGTAACCTGCCGGGTGACGCAGCTGTGAGGAAGGTAAAAGATGTTCTAAATACATGAAGCAAAATGGGTTTCGTAATGTCATTTTATAGCTCACTAAGGAGACCTCATCTTGAAAGTGCCTGTGGATTCTGCGGAAGAAAAATGAGTTTGCAGGAACAGCTGCAGAAACTTGCTTCTCTTAGTGTGTTTTATTTATTTATTTATTCTTGGTTAATTCTATCATAAAACAGGAGGCTTAGGAAATTTATTTTGTTCAGTGACAGATGACGAAGTCTGAAAAATAACTTAATTACATCTTTGGTATATTCATAAAGAAAAAGCACCTGAGAGCTAAAGGGCAGTGTTTCACTTTTAAGGTGGAATTGAGCATTTCCCAGCTAGGATTATAGAACTGTAAAAGCAGGCAGTGATGATGCAGACAATTCCTGTCTCTTTTTTGTGTTCCTAATAGAATTTTGTACTGTCTGATGGTGTCTGTTACTTCCAATCAAGCATGGAATTTCCTCCAGTTCTGCTGAGCTTACAGGCCGCAAATAACATATTGAAAAAGGTACCTGACATTACTCAAATTAAGTAGAACAAGAGCTCTCATTTTGTGCCATGGTGTCCCTTTTTATAGAGAGAAGTATTCTAATAAAAGTGCAAGCTGATTTTATTCACTAGAATCATTTCATGAGTTTTGTCAGATCACTTGGCTATTTCCGTATAATAAAGTCAGTGTAAGGTGTGCGTGGAGAATTTAGCTCTGACTACTATGTCTTGTATTATTACACATGCAGCAGTTCTTTTTAGGCTAAGCACATCTATATTTTTTTCATGTTCTCTGCCATTTCTGCCTGCCTCAGTATTCAGTGCTTAATCTCAAGGGCAAATGCTGGCTTGTGTTGAAAGAGTATCTTAATATTCATCCTATGCTGCATGTGGACCTGGTGCATTTTACTTGATTAACTTCTGTATCTTAAATTTATTATTCATATTATTCATTTAGAAACAGTAAACTATGGAGGTCCTTAAAAACAGCACTATGAAACTGCTGTCCAATTCATTCAGATGATGTCCTTAATGATAAACAAACATCCCAAGGTTTTATCTGGCTTTTAATCATCTTTACAGGCTTATAATCATCTTATAATCAGGTGGACTCTGATTTTGGTATATTTAAATACTTCCCTGTTAGTTCCGCTTCCCTACGAGTTGCAGGATTCATTGATGCTCATTGATGTCGACCTGGGAATCTATCCAGTAGGATTTATTGTGTATGGACTCCTCAAGCAGAATATACTGTAATGTTTTAACAGGGCTGAACCAGAGGGATCTCATGAATCCAGGGATTTGAAGCACTCCTCACAAATAGTAGTTAGCTATTACCTGGTCATTTAGAAATACAGCAGAGTACCCTAATGGAGATATAAGCATGTCCATATGGTACACAAGAGCATGAGGCTACATGGCTATGTAGGTTTTTGTTCTTCTTTGCAGTCTTTTTCTCTGAAGCAGTGGCATGGTTGTATCACCCCTCTATAAATATGCCATGCTAAGCAAAAATTATTGTCTTGATGTTTTGCATATTGCCTTCATGTTGCTGTTTAAGGTTATGGAAAAAAATAATACTCGTGATTTTTTTTCATCTCTTCTTACAACCAGTAAAACAGTTTCCAGCCTTAACATCTTATAGATCTAAAATAACTTCTGAAACTTACTGTATTTTGAGTACGAGTGCCTGGCACAGTTGCTGCCCATAAGTCTTCATTTACATTATAAAAAAAAATTATGTTGCTGAAGTGGTCTTTGGCAAATTAAGCAGCCAAATAGCATTCCTAACTAATTCTTTTACCTTTTTCTTTGTGAAGTAGGTTAAACAACTCCTCACATTGGATTATTTATCAAATTATAAGAATACTTGGTTTGGTAAATCCAGAGGTAACACATTAGTTCCAAGAGGTATTTCGTGCTTGTAGTCATTAACTATTTAAACAGGTAGGGGTATTATAACTAGAGCTCTGTGAATACCTGGAGGGTAACGATGGGTCAAATAAAGGTTTCTGAGATGTAGTGGGATTTTCCCTTCCCTAAAATACAAAAGCATTTATGTAGGAAGGGCCTGGATGGCTTCTGAGTTGTCATGAAGTTTTTTTTTTTTTTTTTCCCACTCGCTGTAATTTAGATGTAATTGTTAATTGCAGTCTCAGTCCTGATTATGGAGCAATGCTATGGCAGCTGGTTCATCTCTGGAGATGCAGTTGGGATACTGCATCTTCCTGAACTTGGAAGAGTTACAAAGGATTTAGTGGGATGAACTTGTGACTCCGTTGATTTAATGGGACCTTTGCTATCGGAGATCAGAAATGGTACCTTAGTTGGTGATATAGGTGGGATGTTGTTCCCATACATACACCTGTGCCCAGAACAGTGTAGGTCCAGTTGTGGGGTTGTCCGTAACCTTTCAGTGTTTCCTGTTATGCGGACTTGGCCACACCAGTGTTTCCTGTTTGTCAATCAAAATAGCTGTTTAAAAAAGGGTCTTTGAAAAATACTGAAGCAAGGATTATCAGTTAAATATTTATGATAAACCTGATAATTAAAACAGTCAACAGGACTTTTGAGATGTCGTGTTCATTTGCAGCAAAGGACACTAACATTTATATATAGCAGTAGCCTAAATAGTTTTATGTTTATTCCTGTCACTCCTTTAGTTTTTTAAGCCTCTGTTTAGAATAGAGCCATAAATGTCCGGTTGAGACCATATACTCCAAAGCTGCAGTTAAATTGATAAATAATTTCATTGTGCTGTGCGACTTCAGGATAATTTCAAAATTATTCATAAAACGCACCCAGTTGCTATCAGCTTCCAGCTTATCTGTGACACCCTTCTCATAGTGATGGAAAAGAGGCATTTTGCTTCTTTTGTAAAGCTCAAGAACTCTCAGAAGAAAGGGCAATTTATATTTTTGAAGATAAAAAGCAATTTATAAAACAGAGAAGAGATAAGTGGCAAAGGGATTTTTTTTTTTACTGGCACTTTGAGCCAGTAAAAAAAAACTGAACGAGAACGAGTAGGATAAAGCTCATTGTTCATTCCTTTGGCCTAAGTTTTGGTGTACCTAAAGCGGACTCCATGCGGTGTCATTGTAGTTAACGTGTGCCCTCAAAATCCACACGAGGGGTTCACGCGGCTCCAGCTTCCAGAATGTTCCCTCTGGCTCGGGGCCAGCCCAGCCTCCCCAGGCTGTTACGGGGGGTGGCCCCGAGTCTTGCAGCGTTTGGGATTTGACGAAGCCATAGGGCAGGTTTGTGGTTTTTTTAAAGATCTAAGCGATTACCTTCAGTAGTCCCCCAGTATAGCGTTCTTGTAAATACATAATTAAACCCTTTCTTTACTTTTTTTTTTCTCCCCTTACTTGACTTCCTGATGCTATTGGAACATTTTATTTTATTTTATTTTATTTTAAAATATAGTAGTCTCTGGTTGTCTTCTCTTTCAGTTTTATTGCTGTATTGATTCTGCACACTTGCCAGGCTGCAGTTATTTTTATTGACAGCCTAGGACATTGTTCTAGTTTTTATCCTTTTGTATTTGTGCTTTCTAGGGCCATATACTTGACGTTTTGCATTACATTTAAGAAAAGAAAAAAATTTTTTTTTCTCTAATGGTCAATGTAGAAATTATTTGCTACTCGGAAGATTTTTACTGTATTCTTTTAGCTGAGTTAATTTTGGTACAGCATTGCCCATTCCTTACTATTTTATTCCTTTTTTTTTTTTTTAGTCCTCCATTTTGTGAGATTCAGGTTTCAAATACAGTCTTGGTTTTGGTGGTTTTTTTTTTTTTTTTTGAATTTCTAGTCTATATATAAATGTATGCTGCATGTAAATGCTAAGCAATACTGTATTTTACATCTGTGTCTGTTAAGCTGTTGATAGCAGTTCAGGGCTGCTTTCAGAAATGAACTCGAATTTTCATTTTTTTTTCCTCATTAATTTTTGCTGATTTGTTAACGAGAAGTTGCGTTCTGCAGCTGCTGTAATTGGTTATAATTTTGTCTCATCTGTCATCCTTTTTGTTTTTTTATGCACAATCACTTCATGTAAATCTTCCATATTTTATTTTGTTTGAATTTTATACCAAAATCTTGATTCAGTCTTTTTAGAAGAGACATAGCTCTTAATTTTACGTATTTTTTTCTCTCTAGCTTCCTTTCCAGAAGGAATACATGCCATTCCTTATGTTTGAACTTTTGCACGGGTACTTTTTGATTTCCATATCTCAATCTATAAAATGAAGCAATATTTTTTTTCTAAGATAATTTCAGAATACACGATGTAAAATCTTAAGTAGGTTGTTGCGTATAAAATCACACTTCCTGAAAACTTCTTAATCCTGAATAGCATCAGTAATTTATGGTTCCATAAGTGAACAGATATTAATTTAAATACAAATGTGTTAGCAAGTGAAATTGCCTCAAATTTTCTGACTGAGCAAAGCTTCCATTCTTTTGTTTTTTATATATATGTATATATATATAAAAGTTCATTGATTAAAAATTATTAAGAAATCTTTTTGAATCCATAGAAGCTCCTTTGTAAATTTGCTTCATTCTCTGGTTGCCCTTTTTCTATCCATGGATCTTCTTATGTGATCTCACTCTTCTTTGCTTTCGATAACCTGCTCCATCATTGTGTGAGACAACAAAATATGTTGTTTGTTTTCCCACAGTGTTCCCTGAGCGTCTTCTAGCTGTGGATGGTACCTGAGAGATTCCTAGGAGAATTCCTAGGGTTTGGAGCTTGGTTTATCTTTAAGAATGTTTGCAATGCAAAGTAAGGGTGTCAGAGGGTGTAGCAGCAATGGCACTTAGGGGAATGGTGTGACTTCTCTCTGGTATAAGGTGTTTTTTGTTCTCTTTTAAACAAGACAGCTACTATAATCATGAAATAAAAGAACAAATTCTTTGTCTTTTATTAGCACTGGAATTCCACGATACAAATCCACTTGGTGACTTGCAGAATAATGGTTGCCTTTTAATGGCTGGGTTGAATTCTTTCCTCTGAAAATGAAGGTCCCATTTTTTTGTTCCCATTTTAAACCTCAGATTTAAGTAAGTTCCCAAAGAGGAAAAAATACTATTGTAAAGGAAATGGCATGTGAAATATCCTATTTACTCTGTTCATGCTGTTACTCATATCTATGTATTTGAAGCCGATACCAGAGCGTTATGTTTAGAATAAAGATATTTTTGGTACTCTGATATTATCCAGCCCGTTGGCATGATACTATCATGAACTCCATCAGGAAACTAACTTCGTAGCACTGATAGCAAATTTGCGATAGTGAGAACACAGAACAGAAGCTTTTTCTGCCGTGACTCAGTTCACTGACCCTGCACGCCAGAATCCCCGCCAGCTCCTGATAGACATCGCGCACGTGGCCGTTGCTGCCGGGGAGGGAACCCTGTGTTGGCAGCGGCACGAGGCGTCGGAGCTCGTGTGTCTGCACACTGTGCCCTATCAGATGGGCCAAGCACCGTCCTGGAAACTCGTCTTACAGCCCCACGGCGTCGGGGCTTCTGCAGAAGCTGAACTGCACACAGGGAATAGGAAATAAAGTAGTGCCATGCATTCCAAATGGAGCGAGTGGGTAGGCGGTGAAGTGGTGGTGACAGTGGTTTGAAGTTTATAGATAAATTTTCTGTTCTTACTTTGCCTTTAGTGGACAGGACGTGCATGAGGATACCTGCAAAACTGATGTGCGTCGCAGGTGAAATGTAAGAAGCAAACAGGAGTGGGAAATTTTGGGACGTACAAAACTGAGCACTGTAGCACTGCGAAATCATGTGGAATGGCACTTCTTGTTTAAAAAAAAAAGTGAATTGAGATGACTTATGGGAACTTTTCTTAAAAACAAAATCATAATTATGGCAATAAAGTTGAGGGGGAACCTCTCCGTGAGTTGCCTCTTGTTCTAAAGGCCTGTCAGTGAGTGATACTGTTGGATATTTTTCACCCAACGGCCACCTCATGGAACTAAGTGCTTTCAATAGATGTTTTTTCAGTGATATTCCAGCAATGTAGAAGTTCAATGTGGAGATGTCTGCAGAATCGGTTTAATAATTGAGCACTATTTCATCTATTTTACTTCTCACCTTACAGCTGTATTCAATTTGCACTGTAGGCACATTTCCTAATTTCATATCATGGTTAAGGAAAAATTGATAGCTTTGTCTACAATCTACTGAAAGCATCAGCAACTAATCAGCTAGAAGACAGGCAAAACAGGAAGCGACAGGAAGATATCTGTGATGATAAACTGAGGGTTATGTGGTGTAGCGGCCTTTATTCGTTGCTCTGGCTGTATTCCCAAAGCATCAAGTCCTGCAAATTCCAGTCTGTTCTGCAAAGGACCCAAAACAGTGGGCTGAAAATGTAGCCAGATCACTAAGTACAGTTCCTGCTGGGATGCTCCTTTCATCCCATGAGGAGCACCGAGTCAGCACGTGCCTACTTAGGTAGATCTCCCAGCAACAAAACAAAAGCATGAACTGTTTTCTGAGGAACAGCTTCACTATATAAAGGTACAGAAAGGAATACAAAGGCACTTTAATAAGATAGTTAGTGATTTAAAGTTCCTAACTTCCAATACTTTCGATGTAGGATTTGCTTTTTAGTAATTTGGATGACAGTTTCTAATAAATGGTGTCAACTTCATAAACTTGTCTTCAGTTGAAAGTAGCCTCTGATGGAACTAATCATGAGGCAGCAAGAACTGCTTCGTGTGAGCACATCGCGGTGCTGCAAGCCCAGCAAGAAGGTGCTCGGGCAAAGGGCCGTTGCCCCTGCCTGCTGGGTTTGCTTACGTTGTGGCTGTGGGGTGCGTGTACATCAGCCCACAGCAGCTGGAAGGGCTTTTTTGAGG
Source organism: Tinamus guttatus (assembly GCF_000705375.1). The sequence continues at coordinate 177,820 of NW_010576723.1, forward strand.
TATGGGGGAAATCCAGAATCAAACTTCATAAAAATTTAGGTTTGTAAGTATGATTAATAAAAGAAATTGAAAAAAAAATCATCTTTGGAATATTTGCCTAGGAAGAAGATTCACACCTACCTCCATTGTCATGTAGGAGAGTTTCTACCTACGTATTATGCTGTAGGTTAAACTGCAAAGAATTGCTCCCCGCTTCCTTCCATTTAGTTTGGGACCAGAATAATTATTTACACTGAAAGAATTTCCAGATCGTGGTGCTGAAAGGAAAAAGCAACAGTGACGGTGATTGTGTACTTCAACATTTACCCCATTCCCTTCAACACTAAGGTCAATCTTGGGATCTGATGTATGCTACAAGACTTGTTAAAATGAAGTATATAATGAGCTAATAGATAAAACAGGTTCTTTAACCTGAAGAGAATGAAATGAGAGTAACTACTACTCGGCCTTTTATGCATCTCTGTCATATATTGGATAGCTTTCAAGAGGAGAGTTAGATCTTCATTCTTTTGATGAAATGCTGCAGTCACCTACACTGAGAAGAGAGCTTGAGGCTTGGAGTCCTCAGCAGAAGGGAGCATCTGTTTGCAGCTGTTACCAGGGAGGTCAGCTCTAAAAGAAAATAAGTCAGACCGTGGTGTTTCAGGATGTGATTCTTGACTCTGCAGCAGGGCTTGGTCAGAGTACATGCTTATTTTGTGGAGCACTACCCTCAAAGCAGCTTATCTTCCTTTAGGGTTTTAGTTAGTTATTAGGTGCTTACTCCTGGGTTTTTAATTTAGACTGCCTAAATGTTGCATTCTGCTTTGACCAAGTGATGAAACGGGAAGTACTTTACTGGATGTAGTTGGTGCTAATAGGAAACCAGACTCTGGGAGTCTTTTCTGGGCTGTTAGACTGCATTGTCAGTTGAAAACTGTCTTTTTTCTTCACATTCTCTCTCCCACTGTGTCATTTCAAAGCGGTAGCTGAGAGGTGACAGAGAGTAACATGTAGCTTTACTATTGTAAAGCAATTCAAATGCGGAACATAATGCCAAGTAAAAGCCCAATAGATAACAAAATAAGAAGAGAGACAGTGCAAGGAAAATGAAATAACTCTCAGTTATGCAAGTGTGGGATCACTGGAAGAGATAGGAATGGAAGAGAGACCTTGACATTTTCATGCTGGGTTGTAAAACTTAGATAACTGCTCTGTGCAAATCTTACAATACAGAATTGATTTCATAACACAGAAATACCTTCAGTTCAAAAGGAAAATACTGTGCCATTTTGAAATACATGGGCACTGGTTTATAGATAAACCAATGCTTTCGGTGGGAGTTAGCATCTGGATGTTTTGGGGAAACCTTGGTCTAAGTCATTTACCTAAGAGTACAAATGAAATCTGTAAAAAAGCCAGGAATTGCAGCTACATCTTTTGAAATGCTTGCCTCGTGTCTGAATTCCTAATCTATTCTCCTTCAGCATTTTGATTCAAGATGCAGTTTTCAGCATCTCCAAACCATCCATGACTCATTTGATTGACTCTTCAGTAGCTGTGAAATATGTTTGCAGAAATTAAGAAAAGGTGGGTGATATTCCATGGACAAAATTCTGCCTCCCAGATAACTCTTGCTGACATGAGTGGGTTTATTGTCAGCATTAGCTTTGGCAGAACTGAAACTGGAATGAATATGGAGGAGGTAAAAGAAGGCAGTTTTTAACCTGCAGTTGGGGTTGCTAGTGGTTTTTCTGGTAGTGCTATCTCTCTTCTCCACAGCAGTCCAAGGTGACTCGATACTTGTTTGAAAATATCAGTTGTCACAGCTGTAATTATATGCTTGGCCTATAAAAGTAGGGAACAAATTACAATTCTCAGAATCTTTACTCCTTTCCTTTGTTTTACATTATCCAGCTATCTAGACATATAGGAAACAAAAGAGACTTAAACGTGGAGGGAGTGTCATGGGGGTATGTGTATATATCGTTGCAGACAGCGTTATAAATTAGATGTACCTGAATTAGAATTAAATGAGACAGGTTGGTACAAAAAGCAGCCTAGTTGTAGCTGTGTGGCACTCCATAAAAGATTAATTTGCCCTGTAACGTAGCCATATAGTTAGTCTTATTTAAATATTACATAAAACCATTCACTCAACCGAATAAATTTTTGTTACTGAGTCTGTCTAAATGGTAATCACTGATGCATGGATGCAGAATTTTCTAATAATTTGATATTCCTCGATATTTGATATTGTTGAGTCACACCATTCTCCTCTGCCTAATCCGTCAAATATGTATTCATTCTGTGGATTTATTTATCCATTATCTTAATTTTTAGAAGAATCCAGTATAAGAGAAAAATAATTCAATACTGCTTTTCGCAGAACTTGATGGTTTCAAAGCATTTTACTTAGGGTCATCAAGGATGTAGTAATAATTTTGGAAAAACCTCTGATTTGAAGACAAAATCCCTTTCATGACTGAATTGATAATTCAAGATCCTACCTGTGTAACTAAACGAATGTGTGTTTTTCCCTGCGTGCCAGAGGCCGTAACTGGGGCACAGTGTGAGCAGGCTGCTGGCAAACTGGATGTGTAGAATCAAATAGAGTAACGTTTGAAGAACCTGAGATTTTTCTCTTGTAATTTGAGATGTATGTTGTTATACTTCTTTTACACATTGACTTTTTTTTCAAGGTGATGTCTTAAAGAGTGTTTACACAGCAAATATTGTGACTCTTCTTGTGCTGGGTTACGAGTGCAAGAGCAGGGAAGCGTGAGGCAGGGATGCTGAACTAACCTGGCAAACAAAATCATCCCATTGATGAAGTATCATACACTTGGAAGAAATAATTACCCGAGTTGTTTTGTACTGCTGTGTGCTGTGGGGGCTTTCGTTCCCCCACTAAATTCTGGTGCAGCTGTAGAATCGCGGTAAGAATCCTAGTGCTTAGTGGGCCCAAATGTAGTAAATTCTTGTTAGCTAAAATATGAAAGACTTTTTTATTTAAAAGACTTTTTTTTTCTCCTCCTCTGGGGATATCTCAAGAAAATGAATGCCTTGCCATATTCCTTAAGTAGTTTTCAGAGTGCATTATACCTGGTTACACCTGGTGAGTGTTTGGTTGAGTTTTGCTTTTATGCACAGTTATCTTGCTGCTCTATCAAACTTCTTTCTGGTACTGCAAAATGAGGAATCAGTACATAAAATATATATATAATAGCATAGGACAATCATAGGTGAATTAGGACTGTTTACATTGAATGCAAAGCTTAGCGAAGTTTTTTTAGCTCATATTCCTGAAGAAGCCTCCATAACTTTTATAGTTTGCCTTAGGTGATGTTCTCCCTAAATTTAAGAGCAGATTACAGGATTGAGCGCTGAAAAGTATTTCAGATACTGTGAGTTGCTGTTTTGTTTCCCAAGTATTTTCAAAAGCTTTCAGAAATCCAGTTCGGATCATGGGAAAAACAAAACCGCCATAGTTTCTCACAGTACGGAGGAACGTAAGTAATTCCAACGCGTTTCATGCAGTGGCGTCTTTAAGATAAATCCCACCAGCTCCCAGGCCAGAGCGTGGGGCGCAGGCCGCGTCGCCCCAGGCCTCCCCGTTGCGGGGACCTCGCGCCCAGGCCGCAGGGCGGGAATCCTTGGCAGCACCTTCCTGTGTCCTCCACCTCTGCCCAGCCAAAGGCCCTTCTCACCCGTCTGCCTCCATTGGAAAGGGAGGAGGTTTTCGGAGCTCCAGGTAGAGCTGCTTCCGTGGGGTCTCCGCGCTGCAGCCTTCCGTGTGCAGAGCTGCCCAGCGGATACTGCACTGCCCTTCTGTCAGGGCGGAGGGCATTATATTCCTCTCGTTGCTTTTTAAAGCATTTACCTTTTTCCTACTTTTTGTTGACTGTTGCTCTCAAAATCCTTGATTTCCCATTTTTGCACAAAACACGATTTTCTTTTCAGGTTAGTGTTTGTGTATATCTTGAGTTAAAAATCTTTTCTGCAAATAAGCATTGGTCTTTTTTTTTCTGTCTTAAATTCAAGTTGTACATGGATTGATACTGTAAATTGATACATGTTGTGCAATATATGCAAGAAGAGAGTGTGAGCAATGCCAGCAAGACTTTATTTGGTTTTGTTGAGTTTGTGTATTTTCAGTGTTGCTTGTAGCAGAACTGAACTTGAGACCTGTAAGGGCCTCAAACTCACATGACAGCCATCTCCTTTGTCTCATTCGCTTCTCAAATTTCCCGTTATTCCCCTAATATATGTCACTGATTTATCTTATCTCATAGCAGCGCAGTAAAATATTCCTTGTGAGCTCAGAGGGAGTTGGAGTTGCGTAAGGACTGAGGAATTTGATTTCATGCTTGTGCTTGTAGCTGTTTCAATTAAAAGCCGTATCTCCTCTGGCCGTGTGTTGGACCTGCAGTATTCTGCATGGACAGGCACTTTACACTTCAAACATAAATAATCTTTAATTGTTGTGTAAAATGAGTACATTTTAGGCTTATCTGAATAGCTAGAGTTCAACTTCTATTTCCGCATGATACCTTATAAATTTTTTAAATTACTTATCACTCCGATGACTTCCCTGTGCTTAGTCCGGTTACCTTGGAAACCAGTTTACCCACACATCTAATCTCCGAACTGATGCAATAGCGTGTGCTGACTGCAACTCAGTTTGGAGAAACCTTTCTCCTGTCTTAATTGAAGAATGTTAATCTCTTTGTTCCAGAAGCCTCAGAATTTCTATTTTTTTTTGTTAGATTCAAATAAAATATTGTGTTTATAATTACTCGTATTAGTGCCAGAAAATGTGGTAAAGAGGATTAACCTCTTCATATATTTTTACAAAGGTGCAAGGATCTCTTATGACCACGAGCAAAACAATACCAAGAGGGACGAGGCTGTTTGCTGAGGTTCTTTTGCGACTGTTTGAGTCAATGTTGTAGCTGAATTTAACTGCACGATGGTAGTTCAGTAACATCTGGCTGTACTGCTGTGGAATAGCTGTTGCACAGGGGCACAAACAGGAGCTCAGCAATAATAACAATGCCCCAAAGCCGGGCAGGTGCGTGGGTTGCGTTATCCTAATCCTCATCTTCCTCATCTCAGGAGTTCTTCAGGCATCCTGCAATTGATTCTTCTGAAAGCAGTTGTTTTTTTTTTTTTCCTACTCTTAAATGGTATAGTAAAAAAAAAGTAAGAATAACATGCTACTTTCTTCCTTTAACTTTCAGTTTGCTTTTAGTTTTCACTGTCTACTTGGTGGGCTTGCGTTTATCATCATGTCATCGTAATTTCACTTTCTAAATTACACAAGAAATGAGCAATAAAAGTTACCCCAATTTTTCAGGAATGCAAGAAACATTGATTTTTCTTCTTATTTCTTGGTAGTTAATCAAGATTTGTTAAACTAGGGTTTTTAAAGCCACATAGGGAAACTTGGAAATCAGTTGATAGGTTTTTTTGAAAAACAATATAATATTTCTGTTTTCAAGGTAAACTTAAACTATTATTTCTAGTGGTGATAGTGAGATAATAGATAATTTCTAGTGGCCCTCCTGAAAATCAAATTTCCCTCAATAGGATAAAACTCCCTCTCTCCCACCAGGCTTTGTTGTGATATCAGACATTTCAGGCAGAATTATCTATGGTTTTGTATTCTAGAGTACTTGATATGATGCTCTTCGACAGTTTATATAGCAAAACTATACATTGTGTGCCTCATTTTTTTTTTTAATGCAACCAAGGAATGAATTTTAAGTATCTACTAAAGTGTTGCAAAAATATTTCATTTGCAATGGCACAATAAATAGTTCAGTTGGTGTTTTCTCATTCATATATTTTCCAACACGGGCATCTGTTTCTCCCGCTTTCCGACACATTCAGGTCATTGAAAGATTTTCTGGCGGGGGGATGAGAGCTTTCAAATATCATTAGATATGTGCATGCCAGAACTCAAGTAACAAAGTGGCATCCTAAAACTTTTTTTAGAATCAGAGAGTTTCTAGAATTTCTTAAGGGATTTGTTTCCATGAAAAAAAACTAAGTTTAGCAAATGCTTAGCAGTTAAGAAAAACAGTAGCAAGCAGGATTTATAGTAATTAGGAGAAATGCAGATTTTCTTGTTTGGTAAGTCTACTTACACTTAGACGTTAAGATTCTAATAATTAGGCCCAAAGATTTGGGTGTGGGATTTAACAGGATTTTTTTATTGGTTTTTAGAGCTCATAGAAGATCTGTTACAATGTTAGGCTGTTGGTGAAAGGCATGTAGAGTATTCACTGGGGTGGATCATACTATTTTTCTCTTTTCCACCAGAAGAAAGTAAGTATGTCAATCGCATGACTTCTAGTTCTTTGTTATGTGGAAAAAAACAGTGGTCCTGTTGCTCTTTCTTTATCATCTAGTGAGGATCAGAAGAAAACATACTTTATAATAACAGTATGCTGATTTACACGCAGTTGGTGTAAATTTTCATTAAAGGAGGTGTAACTACATTGACTTGTGTCTACTGGAATAGTGTCTACAGATTTAATGTTTTTCAGAGCTTTAAACACTTTTAAAATAAAACAACTATTTTGAGCATTTCTGTAATTTCAATCTAAATGGGTAGCAACATTTCCATACCTACCAATTCTGTAGAAATAGAAGGGAGGCAGAGATCTGGGCCCAGAGGACGTGTCAGTGAGTGTAGTGGACGGTACAGCTATGAGGGTAGTGAGAAACTGCTGGACGGACCTTCTCAGGAAATGTGATGCTGATGCAAAAAGCAAATGTGGGGATAGTTGATGGTGCGAAAGCTGGAGGTGTGGACGGTGTAGAAAAAGAAGACACAGTTGACCTATAAGAATGGTAGCAACAGACAGGAGATGAACATCAGTCAGAAGTGAGTTATGAGCTTTTGGGTTAATGACTGACACCTCCTGGAAGTTCAGCACTTAGAGGTGACTTAGAATGATCAAGTATCTGCTGTTAATCGTGGGATTAATATGAATAGTCTTCTGATGCTATGTAGCTATGAAAAGCAAGTGTGTATTTTAGAGATATAGTGAGGTATTTCTTGCAGCACTGTGAAAAAGGAAAAAAAATAACCTGAAATGTTTTCTGCTATCCTGATGTCTTGTGAAATTTGTCCTGGAACAGACGGATAGAACTGACAGTGATGGGATCCAACGGAGCCATGAGTGAATCTTCGTACTAAAGGTGTACAAGCCAAACTAATTTTAAGGTGAACTTCAATAAATCCTGCAAGTAGCAGGGTTTGGCTGAGGATTTGAAGAGCCCTCCTGGTATATGCTCGTGTTACAATGCCCTAAACTAAATCCCTCACGTTCTCTTTAAGTGCTGGATCAACTCAAGGACAGAAGACACTAATGCTTGCAGATGCCTGCTTTTGCACTTCCTTTTGGCAGATTTATCAAACAAGAGCTCTGGATTTTTCTAACATTTTAGATCTGACAAATGTGTCAGCTGTAAAATGCCACTGGTATTGAGGATAGTTCTGTGTGCATAGCGAAGCTCCGCTGTGAGATGCTACAACAGAGCTGCCCTGCTTTCTGTCAGAGAAATGAGTATATTTGAACTGAGAAACCTTAAACCCAAGGCTTTGACGGGGACTGCCCCAGTGGAGGCTGGCAGAAGCTACAGGGACAAATATTGAAGAGGAGACCTGGGCACTTTACTGTGTTTTGCTGCCTATTTGATCATATGCAATTTTGGGCTGGTATAATGTAAGAAACCAGCTTTGCACTGGGATCAGCTCATTCCCAAATACTCTGTACAGGTGGTGGATAAGCCTCAATAATGAGAAAAAGAAATCCTATTAGTATGGAAGCATAAAGTTTTTTCTGCATTGATATTTCAGATTTCTCACATTTTCATGGACAGAAAGAAATACGCTATCTCTGAAGTTCATCCAGACATATTATCTCCAATTTTGACTTGGTAGTTCTTCACGTCCTAACCAATCTATTTTTTATTCTTGATTCTATTACAGAAGAAATATGCAAGTGTTATTTAGCTAAAAGTAGGTATCGCAGAAAAGTATATAAAAGTAGATCTGAGGTAATCATCTAAAGGAGTATGATCAATGACAATCCAGTGAATAGAGTTGCTGTAATTCATGTCATCCTAAAGGAGATGTCTGAAATGGATTGAAGCAGATTTTGAATGGTCCTGTTTCTTCTCTGTGTTGACTGTGAAGCCAGCCTAGGATAACTAGATCATCCAAAGACACTTACATTTTAGGTGTCTACAGGTAGTGAAGGAAATGCTGGTAGCCTTCAGATGTTGACCATTTTACCTGTTTCTGAGGTTACCTGTTTCTGTTACCTGAGTTTCAGAGTCACCTGTGACTGTGGCTTTGCTTAAATCTCACCTTGTGTGTTATATTTAATTACCTCCATGTAAAGAATCTGCAGGGATTTTGCACCTGACTCTTGCTGTTGTGAAGCTATGGGTACCTTGCAGTTACAAGGGAATTTGCTTTCCAGGTTTAGGAGGGAGTCCCAATAATTTCCTGAGTTGAAGTGTAGAAAGGTTTCAGGGGTCTACAGAAGCCCAGTTCATTGTCAATGTAGTTTGCTTTAGTTTTCAGTGTTTTAATAGTCAAATGCTGTGAATCCCTGTGCATGAGACTTGGTTTGAACCGAACAAAACAAGGTCTATCCTGGTCTCAGTCACCTACTTGTTTAGTAAGCTGGTCAGGTCAGCCAAAGTGGACTTGGCCTTTACTTGCTTCTACTTTTCTCTAAACCTGACTTCAGATATACCAGATAAACCTCATTTTTAACAACATTTGTTACTAAATAAAATTAGATTATAGAAACATAGAAACTTTTTTCCCCCCATCAGTGCTTGATTCAATATCTTGACAAGTACTCAAAATTAACATGTACTTTTTCAAAGTGTATTATTAGTGACTCTGTGCCTTGGTTCTGGGTCATGCATCAGAGGTATGTTGTCTGTCTTCTCTAATTCTTGGACTCTGCCTGTTATATTCCTAGGACAGGATTCTTGTTGAAAATGTAGTCTTTAGTGTATCATCATCTCATTAATCATCATATCATCATCTCATATAAGCACAGAGGAGTTGGAAGTCATGTTCTGCTGGGCCTTCCTGAATGTTGATTGTTTGTCGCTGCAAACATAACAGAAGCATTTATACAGGGTGTTTAATGGTAGATTTTCACATAACTTTAAAGCTTGTGGGGAAATAGACACCATTCATTATTTTTGTGAACAGGTAATTTATAGACATATGTTCTAAGATTTAGAAACAGCATTTAAGAAGAACTGAAATGAAAATCGAGTGTTAACAGGATTATAATAATTTGAGAAGTTTCTCTCAAGTACTTCACAAGCCTTTCACTTCCTCAGTCTTCAAGATGCTAAAATTATTTTAGGGTACTCCAAAAACACTTAGAGGCGTGGGAGAGTGTTTTTCTCTTATACTTGCATTTGTTTTACTCCTCTTGCCTATGTGCCTTATGTCTGAATGAATCAAGGACTGAGTTATAGGAGGCTCTGAGGTCACTTACCGGTTCCTGTTCAATATAAGCAGCACATGCATTGTAAGAAAATGGAAAAAATCTTATGATGAATGAAAATATAAAATGTTTCTAATATAGAAAATATAAAATAGATCCAATATAAATCCTTCTTTAGTGTGTGTATACCCCAAAGGACTGCAAAATTTACATAAGGAAAGACAAAAACCTTAATATTGCCCAAGGAGAGACTATTTTGACCAACTCATGGTATGACCAATGCAGAGGCAGTGTGAAATGCTCCATAAATTGCTGCTAGGTTTATAAAACAGCCAGATTGTATTTCTTCAAAATATCTAATGGATATGAGATTTCTTGTCGCAAAGCACCACCTTTGCTTAATTAGAATCTTAATCAATGCTAGTGTTAAAACAGTGGAGCATTAATCTCAGTAGGGTGAACTGTCTGGGAAGCCTGCTCTTTGAAGAAGTGTGCTGATCTGCTTTGAGCCCATGACACATAATTATTTTAAATATTATTTAATTGCTTTTAATTTTATGGTTTTGCATTGTGAACATAGCTTAATTAGATTATATTAATAAAACAATACTTTTTTGCCAAGAATATCTATTTTTTTGAAAAATATATGGTAATTACTAAAAATCAATCTGCAATTACTTAGTTTTAGTGAAAACCATTTATAACTGAAAATAACTTTGGAGAAGTTGAATCATTCAGTCTTGACTTAAAATATCAACGGGCGAAGGTTGTGTTAGTTCCTGACACAAATGTTTCGAACCACTTTGGCATTAAATGCGCCTGTTTGGTGCCCCCGAGGGGTTAGATGCTGTGGTTAGATGCTTCCTGTCTTCATCTCTGCTTGTAGGTTAGGCGGCCCAGCGAGACTCTGTGTAATGATTCACCACTGCCAAGTGATCCCTGTGTGGCTGTAATGAATCAGCAAGTGGGAAGACCAAGTGTCCCTGGAGATCTTACTCTGCCAGGGAATATTAAGCCACACATTAATTTTTAAGTGTTAATTTTAATTCCTGTATGTAGGTGAAAATCAATACTTTATAGCTATTGCTTTGCAAGGTCTTCAGTTAAGGTAATTTTGTTATCCATTCTGTTTCCCAAGGCTCAAAATCTGAACAGTCTATCTAATAGCTAAAAAATGTTGGTTTTGACCTGTGTTTGAGGGTTAAGTCGAGGTTACTCTTGAAGACTTGCTGCTTTGATTTCAGAGGTGGACACCAGGAAGCCACATGTTCTAGCTCAAACTTAGACAAATCATTTTTGAGAGACCTTCTCGATGGCTCATTCTTGCTTGTAGTACCGACTGTATCTTAGGAAGCGCTCTACATGGAGCATGTATCAAAAAGTCCTTGTAGCAAATGGGCTCAATATCTTTTAATTTAAGAAGGCCCTTTCCAAACCATTTTCCCAATTCCTGCCCAAGTGATCTTCCTGCCTATGTATGAAATGATTTTTGTATCCAAGCATGTAGATTTATTTCCTGTCCTTACACAGATTTAATCAGACTTAAGAATTGTTAGAACCTGAGTTCTGGTTAGGTTATCTATGTTGATCTTCACATTGCTCTGCCAATGTGAAAGTATCAATAGAGCTGTCAAAAAAGATCCTACTTTATTAAATGATGATATATATATATATATTTGTCTGTTTCTTTCTTTCTTTTTCTTTCTGACATGGCTGTGGTTTCATCCAGCAACTGAAACACAAATATTTCATTTTTACAAGTTTCTCAGTCTCATGGAGACAAGAAGAATCTTTAACAAAGGACATTGCTAGAAATCAGGTGTTAGCCTGTAAAGACTCTTCTGTTCATCTGACCAATATGTATATCTATCTCAGATGAATATAATCTTAACTTCTTATTAAGAAAAGAAAGTAAGTGTGATTTATATTGCTATAATATGAACCAAGTTCATCCTTAGTTCAAGCACTTCACAGTAACTTTTCCATCTCATTAAAGTTAGTAAATAAGACCTGTTCCACTTGGCTACATCACCACTGATTGTATTAAATAACTAATTAGAAGTACAAGCCATTTAATAAAAAATTAACACTATCTCACAATTCCATAAGCCACCCAATCTGGCACTTCCTTTAACAGCAGTGAAGTAAAATTATCTTGAAACTCCATTGGCTATATAGTGGGTTCTAATGGTTTGTCAAAGAAACATTTTGTTGCAGAGAATTCATAAACATCTTAATGTCTGCCTATTATTTCACCTCTCTGCAGTTATTTGAAAAGAACATTCTCCTTTTCGGGGAATGAAAATTCCACCCTAAACATTTGCATTCCTGTCATTTTGCTAGTTCAAGCTTTTGTTTGGATCCTTTTACTGATGGATTAAGCCGCACTTTGATCACAGAATCTATGCCCTTTATTTTGACTTGAAGTTTCAAAATGTGCAGTTCGTGAAAGGTCTGAGCAAATGGATTTCTTTGTTTTCTTGTACAAAAGAAAGCAGTTTGAAGACTATTAAGTGTATTACTATGCTACTGTCAATGCTGCTGCCGTTCAGGATGCATCATTGCTTTCCACTATCAGTACCTATATGCAGGGTTTTTGGGAAATTATGTGCAGTATTAGTACATGAGAGAAGTCGTAATTTAGTTGTCCATTAGTGAAAGGGGCAGATCTGGAGTAATTTTGCTAACTGAAGGGCTCCGATTTTGCTAATTGAAGAGAATATAGGCAAGTTTTGCTGGCCACATTCTTTTGATGCTCAACAGAAGAAATGAGAAGCAAAAAAAAAAAAAAAAAAAAAAGTCATCTACAGACCAAAAAAAAATCCAGAGGATAGTGAGACCCTGTGCCACGTGCTGTAGGTGTCCCTGCTGGAGCAGAGGGGTTGGACTAGATGATCTCTAGAGGTCCCTTCCAACCTCAAACATTCTGTGATTCTGTGATTCTGTGAAAATGAAGAGCTTATAGACCAACTCTGACAGTTAGGAAAACCAGAGGGTTGCCTATATTGATGTGGGGAGTTTATAGCACTGTGTGTCTGTGTGCGTAGAGGCTTTTACTTTATCGAAGAGAGTCCTGAGAGGCTCCAGTTAGAGAACCGCACGCAGCCTGTGAGGGAGCGTGAGCAGAGCCTAAGAACAGCCTGCTGCTACAGGCTGCGAGTTACGCTGCCCGCTGGGCTCGTGAACGTGGGGTGAAATGTCAGACTGAAGAGCATCCCTTCTTGGAATTGGAAACTTGAAATATTTAGTGGCTTGGGTGCATTAAAACAATTCATTGGGAATATCACTGTGGAAGAAGCTGGGAGAATCTTACATGATTTGTTTTGTAATCAAAGAACAAATGCTGAACAGTGTATCTGAAAAAGTTGCAAGAAGAGACTGTTGGTAGCCCTCCTGAGCAACTGCTTGAAGTTCTCGGTTTAGAAACCAACCTAGGATGTTGTCTCTCCTTAATATAAACTACTGAGGATTGTTTTGTTTTGTTTTTAATAACTTGTGATTGGTCCTTCTTCAGGCTTTGGGTTGTTTATGCAAGTTTATTACATTACAGAAATTAATTTTAATGGGTGTATCTGTCAATCTCAAATACTACCATATATGTATGTAATTACTTTTTGTATTCTTTTTATTGTTCTGGATTGGTGTCCTACATGGATATAGTTAGTGACTTGTCAAATTAAATTGTGCAAAAAAACAATCAAACACCAGCAGACTTAATTGCTGATGCTTAAATTTCAGAATCCGTGGTTCACTAGCTTTTAGAATATTATGGTTTGCATATACTAACATCCACGTGTTTATAAAACCGTGGATTTGGTTTGTTTCTATAATTGACAAAATAATTGCAAAAGATTGTGAACATTTGAGTCCTGTGACAGCAGGCAAGCATAGAAAACAATCCAGTGACTGTTTGCTCTTTTCCTCCCTCACCACTTTCCCAAATTCCTTGTATCTATAAGCACTCATGCTATAGAAGTAAAGACGCATCTCATGCAAGTAAAGAACATTTGATTATTCCTAGTCCCTGCAGCGATGACTGGATTTTGCTCTGCTTGACACCAACATGAGGCGGATGCTGCCAAAGGTCTCTGCATCCCTTCTTGCCCAGCTCAGAGGCTGCCCCTCTGCAGAGAGAAGGGGAAGGAGGGAAGATTCTGATTTATCCTCTGCGAGTGTAAACTGAATGTTACTTTTTCTTCTTGCCACCCTCAGGGGCCACTTCTCTTCCTTTAAACTCTCTACTCGCTGTCCAGCATATTCTGCATATGTTGCTTAACATAATCTGTAATAATTCATCATAGAGAATTAATTAAGTGGAAATTTTTATAGAGAAGAAATTTCCTTAATGTTTCTTTTCCTGCCTCAGTTAAGCATTGATCCTTGAACTGTGGTGGGTAAAACAAAAAACGAAGCCCAGCTACCTGTTGCACCTTGTGAAGAAACGGATGAAGCCCAGCTACCCAGGCACAAAATGGGATATTTACTTGTACAATGAAGATGCAAATTCTGCCTCACCACTTCTAGCCTTGGTGCCAGCTCAAGTCAAATCAAGTCAGCATTTATTGACTTGCCACAGTTTACTGACTGAAAACATTACTCTTGGCAAATCGTGGCCTGGCTAGGAGTATCAGACAAAATAACTGACGCTTCACTGCAGTGATAGAGATGACCTAAATACCCAGTTTTAGTGGAGGCTTTTCATGTGTTAAAATAGATCTTTCGGTGAATATAAATTGCACATAGAGAAGTAAAATGTAGAAATGTCGCTGTAGTGAAATATCTAACAATCTTATAAGGAGATCTATTATTCAAAAATGTTCCCAAATAAATGTAAAGGCCTTATTCTTACTAACATATTGATGGTTATTAGACTGTTGTCCGTTACGACTCCCATGGCAGAATGATTTTTGCTTTGTTTCAACATTCTGGCACATCCCCAAGGCTATGAAATACCAAGATTCTGTGGATGCAGAAATTAAATATGCTTTAAAATACTGCTTTCTTCCTCACAATTTCTTTAGAGCAATATTATCTCTTTGGGTTTTCCTTTTCATTCCAAGACTTCGTTTGTTTTACATTTTTTGGAATTGGAGAGCAGCTCCTAATTTTAAGTGATTCAGATTTAACATTTTGCCTTTGCAGGAGCACTCCCTTGGTTTGCAGAGCCTTGGAGCACCCACCTCTTGCTAAATTCAGCTGAAACTATAAATGTTCAGCTGCCATGAAAATAGAGCTCGAGACACCTCCAGCAGAGGATTTTAAAAGTGCTGCTTAAACCCATGGGTAGCTTTTGAGCGTATAATCCTGTACTTGAGGTACTTTTCTGTATTAATTCTCTCCGTTTTGGGTCTGCTCGTCATGTGCTCTCCTGGGAGTACGTGGGTGCTGACAGCAGGTATCTGCCTGCGTGGCCCTATGGCCGGGAGGCCGGGGACAAGGAGGGGACAGAAGCCTCCCAGCAGGAGCAGCAGAGGCCCCGCGCTTGGCCCCGGGCTCATCATGTCTCTGTGCCCTTTAAACAGGCTGGCTGTTTGCTCAGATTGATTCAACACAAGGGGTTTTTAACGTTTTGTCATGCATCCTGAAGAGATCAATGCAAAGAACCTTCGTTTAAGATACCGTATTTTAATATCAATGTGCTTAATGGCAAGAATGGGTCTTAATTACCGACAGGGACAGTAATAGTGAGACTTCACCCTTGCAATCAGGGTAGCTTTCCACTGGAGCAATTGCAGGGATGAGCTCCTTTTGCAGCCTCATTCTTACCCATACAGAGCAATCTATTTAGATTCATCTAAAATAAAATCAATTTTAAGTGATAAAAAGAGAAGGGAAAAAAGAGGGAATTCAAAGTGCAGATATTCAGAAACATGAGGTTCAGGAATCACCTGCCAGGTCCGTTGGTCCAACAGCTTAGACTTTCTTCTTGCTTGAAGGTGCAGCAGAAGGGAGGTATTAAGAAGAGCTCTGTATCATTTTGTTTCCCCTCTTAACATTTCTGAGTCATAACAAATGTTAAATATCTGTAAACTTTGAAATAATGTGATCTTCAGTAACTAAAAAGGATGTTTTAGGGATTTCTTTTTTTTTTTTTCCAGTTTCACTTTACATTCCAGTTTTCCTCATTAAAATTTTTATTCCAAGGATTACAGCATCCCTCCCCCTAGGACTTCTAACTTCCATTTACAACCTCTCCTGATGCTCTTTCAGGCACAGATCTTAGGGAAGTTACTATATCTAGCTACATACATAAAGTCATACATGTGACACCCTCAGGGAGTTTTTAATCACATTTTCTCATACTCTGACCAGCCGACTATGATACTATGGAGAAGTGTGGAGAATACGGTGTTTCAAGGACAGAAATAGAACTGGTATCTAAGGACCGTTCTTGAAAGTCATCTCTGCTTCCATTTATCATCTGTCTCCTGCAGTGCTGAGGATGTGTATGCATAAAAAGGAGAGGGAAAGTCGGTGTTTTCCGCATTTTCTGGTGCATGTTAAGTTAGCAGCCTGTGGCTGACCGTTTTAAAACCATGCTGAGCTGAATAGCTGAAACCACAGCGCGCAACTAACAATTATGCAAGTTAATGACTCTTGCCTCAGTTGTGATGGCTTAAACATGTATAATTGCCTTGAAGAAATAACTACTATTATTTTCAGGAGAACACTTTGCATTATACCAGCCACAGGACCTACTCTGAAGTTTGCTCTCACCAAAGAGTTTAGCCCAGATCCCCTAAAGTAAAATCCTGAGGGCTACGTTCACATGTACATTGAACTCAAATGCATGAGTGGGAACTGGTGCAGCCAGATTTCCCTTTTGGGTGGTCTCTGCTTTTCCTTGGGTTGGCTGCTGCTCTGTGAGGAGCTTGTCCCTTTGCCCAGTGACCTTGTGAGGACACCTGGCATCACACGGGCGCTCCGGAGCCCCCGCTGCTGCCGAGTGGAAAGCTGAGTTTTGCCGCGATGCAAGAACTAACTGGTGACACAGCTAGAGGCAGTGAGATCAGATACCCCCCCGGCTGGATGAAACACGTACATTTTATTTCAGAGGCCTATGGTATCTGTTCTTTAAAAAATAAGAGCATACTTTACGTATATTTAAGCAGCCAAAAATAGTAAAACATTTGTAGAGCAGTTGATATATTCCAAATTCAGAGGAACTAGGAAAATTTAAAGCGTCTGCTGTGAAACACATATATTATAATATACTACACACAATTTAAAATATAGTTGTTTTCAGGCTCAATTTTGGAAATCTAAAGTGATTTAAAAAAGCCACTAAATTCAGTACAAAAGCTGTAATTATATTCCCTCTGGATCCAAGCTGGTGTGTAACACAGCTCCTTTTGACTTTTACTATATGTGGGTTTTAATGTAGGCGGAAAACTTGCCACAAAATGATAATCAGATAGTACTCGACATTTCTAAAAAATGTTTTTTTTCCCACCAGATTTGCAGCCTACACAGTGAAGTTATGCACTTGTATCATGAGAAAATGTAATTTAGGAAAGCAGGAATTCACTGAATATAAGTCTCAAATGGCAGAGGGGGATACAATTTCAGTATGAGGCTTTCATAAAAGGATGAAGGTTTGTTAAAGTTGCAGTAATCTCTTTTATTCATGTAGTTTTGTCTTGTATATTTACAAACTGATACAAAACAAAATGTAATGTCTGCATACATTTTTCCTTACCAAGCAGCTGGTACCAAATGCAGAGGATGCACAATAAAGCACTATAAAAGGAAAAGCTTTTCTGACAGTCCCTTTTGCAACCTCTTGCAAGAAATGGGATCTGAAATGAAGAGCATTGCAAAATTGGCGTAACACTACTGGCATTAAAAGAAAGTGTTTTCATTCCTTTCCATTTAACTGTAGGGATATGGATATTTAAGAAATGTAAAACAAGAGAGAGGAATACGATTTAGAGAAACCCTTATGTATTTAAATGTAAATGCTTAAAAATTCAACAGGATTGTGAGGGAGCTTTTTGTTGACAAATGGCAATATGTTAGAAAATAAATGTCTTAATAAGACTCCTTATTTTGGAGTGCTCAGCTGCTTTAAGGCTAATTTTTACCTGTTTCTTAGTATCATCCGCAAGTTCTTGGGACTTGTTCAGCTGATAGTGAGATGAGGATATCCTTAAGTTTGTTTAAGATACATACATTTCCTTTACCCATTATAAAAATTTAATTAGGGATTATAGGTGAAGTGCTTATGGTGATACATATTGGACATATATGCTCTTATAGATTCAGTTTAATGGTACCTTTGTCTCATTGGGCCAGAACTCAGTCACTATAAAATAATAAACTATTATTGAAAAATGAATATAAGTAAATAAAATAGTGGTTATAAAATTTTGTATCATCAGTCAGTTATTTGAAAGTATTGAAAAATATATTGAATTACAAAGGCTTTGAGGAGTGCAGTATATAAAGGCAGCTTGCTCCCATGTTTCAGTCCTGTCTGAAGGGGAAGGTGGAGCAAAGCCTCATGAAATCACCTAGTTGCGAAGAAACTGAAATTTAATCCAAATCCTTCTGGAGGAAATGATATAAGAAGCAGCTATATCGACTGAAGTGTTGCTTGCCCTATAATTATTATTTGGTAGCTATCATGATACTGTGTAAAATGTCTGCTCTTATGACTCCAAAGTGCAGTTGACAGCAGGATTTTTTTTTCTTATCTCAGATTTTTTTCTTATCAAGGATTTGGGTTAATAGGAAGTGACTGCATCTGTTGCTACTCCAGGTATTATATTCCGAGTTTTGCATGAATTCAACTCCCATGTGTTGGCAAAAAGGAGCAGAATAGAAATAAAATGTTTAGTATAATAGTCTTAAATTTGTGTACCGAACATGAAAGCGTTCCTTTAAGACTACTGCAAAAGTGTCCGTCTGGATTTCTTATGTGCAATTTGGAGATACTGTAATAGGATGAGCATATCTGACTGTAAGATTTCTGTTTCATTGGGGATGTTTTGTTCTTTCTGGACTTCTTGCTGAGTCCTTGGAATATATTTTTGAATCTGATTTTTAGAGAACTGAATATTTATAACCCCATATGTCTACATCTTTTATATTTCTTTGATTATTTTGGTGAATATTGTTGTCAGAATCTTCATAAATATTGTTTGCAAGAGCTGTTGGGTTGTGTTTTCACCCCTGTCCACCTTTAAACATAATATGCTGTTTTAAAATAGGTTGGTGACAACTCTTGAAGTTCCTGTTAGCAGCAACTGGGATTTGCCAGAAGTGATACTAGGCAAACTACTTGTCCTTGCTCTTGTCTCATGGGAGGATTAGAGCAAGCAGGCCTTAAAGAGGGAACTTCCTGCA
>NW_010576723.1:208712-219098 GCF_000705375.1 Tinamus guttatus
TGAGTTGAAGTGTTTCTGAATTGTTTCCCAGAGGTCCTGTACTGAGAGAGCAGAGAGACTCCACAGATCTCCCCGTCTCGCCTCCCGACCGTGTCACTAGCTACTGGCACGTGCTGCATCCCAGCACCAAACCTGATGGCTGCAGCTTCAGGGGCAGCTCAAACAGCAGCAAAACATCCCTAGTTCTGCCCTAGAGCCCTGAGCACATCCGGAAACACAGAGGTTTTAAAACAGAGGTGGTCTGATTTACTGCTTTCAGACCCCTTTCATTAGCCTATGTGGTATTCTGATTGTTTTTTAGAAGACAAGCACTCAAAGGCAGCATGTCAACAATTTGTACAAGAATCACTGTTAGGACCACTGGGAAGACCTTTCGTACCCGTGAAACAGTGCGAAGCTTACTAGGGGTTAAGTCCGTTTATTTTTGCACCATTATTTTGACAATAAGAGAATAGTAAGAGAATTCAAAATAAAATTCAAAACTTCCACTTGGCAAAACAGAACCTGAATTAGCATCCCCAAATCCATGAAGCTCTGTGGTAGCAGTGCATCTGTGACAGGCAGTCGCCAGCTCTGAAGCAGTAATTGCAATCAACAGCAATCTCTGTTATTTTGACTTCTTCGTATCTGTGTAAGATAGTAGATACTTCTTTCAACAATGAAAGAAAGAAGGGTTTTTTTGTTTTGTTTTGTTTCTGCATGGAACTAACATTAGACAGAAAATTAACTTCAACTTACTCCCGCTCTTATACAATGAATTACTTGAAATAAATGCTTCTGATCACTGGCAAAATGACTAAGAGGAGCAATATAAAGGTGAGAAATGACAGATACAGATAACACTCTGTGCTCTCCATATCTGTTTTGAAAGGACTTGCCGCAATGGGTTCTACACAAGGGGAGGTTTTGTTCTGAGATGTAGCAGGTGGAAAAGCTCTAATGACATTTAGAGAGCTGAAGTTGCATGCCAGAGGTCCCCACATGCTGTAGGTGAACGTATGTGAGCATTTGTCCATGCAGTGGGGAAGAATTTTCCTGCTGTAACATGTGAAAATGTTGGAAAAGTTGCCTTTGCTGCCTTCTAAACAGAGAGGTTTGTCTGCAAGTGCCTTCTGGGGCAATCTTGATGCTACCAGTAAAAGATTAAGGAAACAATCTCAATCTACTTTAAAAAAATGCTGTACAATGTTTCTGTCTTTGGTTTGTGTCCAATTTTTATTTTATAATTTTCCCTGAATGTTTTGTAATCTGAGGAAAACTCCATTTTTCAAAGAAAACTTCCTTCACTGTTTACCCCACTATCCACTGTAATGTCCTACACAGACTAGATAGGGTAATGCTAATGTTTTGCTGCTGAATGGTTTTCTGAATTATCCAGTGAAACAGTCTAAGGCTTATGTTATTATTCTTGTCTTCTTGGAGAAATTACCTCAATGGTGATGAAAAATAAATGTTTTCAGAAACAGCTTAAAGTCTATATGACATGCTTGCCTGACCTGTGTCTCTGACATCAAGCAGTGATGCTACTTAGTTGGCCATGATATTTGAAAGGGCACAATATTTATGGAAACAAAGATAATGTAAAATGCAAATTAGGACATTGCAGAAGGATAAGAAAGACTTTTGCCATCCCACATAACCTGAAAAGATCTCTGTTGTTCCAAAGAATCAGAGAAAAGAGGGGAACGAGAGAAAATCTACAGTGTGTATTTAAGAATAACAGCGTCCTAATTTTTTGTCTTTGATAGGGTGCACAAAATCCCCTCTGTGAATAGCACAGATAATGAAGAATGAGTCTCATTTCCATTTGTTGGCAAAAATTAAACTATAATCTGAATTAGTTCTTAACTGAAAAATTTCACAAAGAAATAATGCTACTTATTTGTAAGTAATGCGACATTGTGATGTGCTTAAAAATGAAGGAAAAAAATAATATCTTTAGTCATTTGTTTTTCTGGAGGTCTTGGTCTTTACTATGCTTGATGTCTTTATCAGAGTCCCTCACAAAGAGATTGTCCACTTCTTTGTTATTTCTGGTTTTTAGCTGTATTACAGGTAATTCCAGATTTGGCAAACTCTAGATGGCCACCACAGAAGTGCTGTGAGATTTGCATAAAAACGTGTTGGCTATTGATTGCACAAGTGGAAAGAACCAAGTTGCTGAGCCACTCAACATACTCCAAGGAGGGGGGAAAAGACTAGATTAAGCTTTTCTTAATATGTCATTTATTGTCTGAATGGACCCCAATAAACTATGCGATACAAATATGGAACTTTCATCTAATCAGTCTTCTATATTATTAGTATTCCTTTTTATTGCTATTTAGGTAAATTTAAACAATTATACACGTCTATAAAATAAGCCTATTTTACTTCCAGCAATAGCTATACAATAAATAAAAAATACTCCAAATAAAGCTTTCTAGAAGTATAGCAAAAAACAATACAACACCAAAATTCATGTCCTGTGCTAGGTATATGGAAAGGTAGAAGACTGACGTTTTACAGGTAGCTCAGTTTTTATCACCTTGAAGTTAAAGATAGGGAGCTGAATTACTATACAGCCTTTAGAGGTTTTGTAAATAAAAAAGGAAATCTTTCTGCAGACCAAGCACAGGTTTCTTGATGCATCCTGTTGATTCATATCTTTTGTGAGCTATTCGTGTTTTTTAAAGCCTGTGACATGGAAGACTTCTGTGAGGAGGCATTTATTGTTTGTATTATGTTAAAGGTAAAACAGTATCACAAGAAAGGGATCATCCCAGACGGATCACAGGTAGAAAAATGTGGGTGAAATAGGACAACAATTAGTTTTCATTTCTAAAGTCCACAGCAATGGTAAGAGAAAATACATGGAAAAAGCATGAAGTTTTTTAAAGGAGAAGTAATAAGGGCATGAGAAACTTGTATTACTGTATGCAGAGAATTCCACTTTTCCCTTTTTTATAGCCTCTAACAACAACAACAAAAAGCTTTCTTGTTTACAAAAGGACTTCCAGTATCAAAGGTACAACATTTTTTTTCCAGTGCCCCCCCGTATGATATTTGCAGTCCTGGTTATATGGTTTCCTTCTGGATTGAGCTGGATCTCTAGCTGCCTGATTAGTAGCACATCTGTAGTGTAGGAAAGCCAGTATTGAGTAGCTAAAAATAACAAAATTAGGGAGAAACTGCTCTTGCAGAGCAGGGGCCAAAATGCGCGTGTGTTTTGAGGAAGCAGGAGAGACAATTGAACTGAGTGTCTGACTTTGTCTGCCTAGTTTCCAGAAGCAAAAAGAGGCTGTACAGGCAGTGCTGTGGAAAGGCTTCATAATGGGTAGGAACTGGGGAGTTGAAAAAATTGCGATATATGGTATTTTTAGGAAACACTTCAGAGAAGGATATAAAAGATCTTTTGCAGGTATTTATCTCAATGTGCTTTAGGGCTTTACTAAATGGGGATTTCCTGGCACACACACACCCCCCAGCCTGCTTTCCCGTGTCCCTGCAGAGTCGCAGCTGAGCTGGGAAGGGACCTCGGGGCACGGCCTGGGCCTCTGCCCTGCTCAGAGCGGGTCCAGGCGGAGGGAGCAGCCCAGGGCGGCGTCTGCACACGCGGAGCATCTCGGAGCACCGGGGGCTCCACCGCCCCCCTGCGCCCCTGTTAGAGTGAATCAGTCTGGATTTCAGCATCAGGGAATAACAGGATTAACTCATAATTGGTGCCCTAGAAAAGGACACGGATACTGCAACTTTTAATTTCACTTGCAGCCCTTCCTTCTTCTCCCCAAATGTTTGTGGAGTTTTATCCCATGTTTTAGGGAAGTATGTAGAAGGATAGATCACTATTATTTTTCGTAGTGTTTTTTACCATGTGAAGGCTAGGTAAGGGTTCTGCCCGTAGTAAGAAATGTCGTTTTTTTCTGTGATGTATAAACATGTAATCATTTCTTGAAAAATGCATCCTTTTAAAAACACTGGAGAAGAAGTGCAGTAATATGATACTGGAAATGTATTTTGAAGACTGCTTCCATATTACAGATCATCTCCGTGTTGAGTTTGCTGTA
The DNA here is from genome assembly GCF_000705375.1 of Tinamus guttatus. The sequence continues at coordinate 212,759 of NW_010576723.1, forward strand.
CAGAAATACGATGATGCCTTTTATTCCAAGCGTTATCTTGACTGCTAGGTCCTGTGTGTTTTCTGAAACTTCCTGAATGACCCTGCGAGGGCCGGGGCTCGGGGCTCGGGCTCCTGGCTGGCCAGCGCTGGCGCTTCTGCTGTCAGCAGCGCTGGCCAATTCGCTTCGTGCTTCAGACTAAAAGAGCACTGTTTGCTAATCAGGTGACAGAATAACGTTACTTCATCTGTAATACATAATCATATGTAATATAAACAAAAAATATTCCAGCATGATGCCTTAAATGTTGATTTTATGAAACAATTTTGCATTTAATTGTTTTTGAGAATTGCTACTGTTATTCATATTTAAGTCTTTTTTGTCTGGTTTCAAGAGGCTTCATTAGAGGATTTTGCCATGCGTATTTTTACATGCAATACTTCCAGACATGAGATTTAATAAAAGATAAGTAACAAAGCAGAATAATGTGATTGAAAATATAAATCCTATTCTCAGGATTCTGTTTGCATATATTTAATTAAGGGATTAATTAATCTGGTCTACCCAAAAACACAGAAATAACGTCTGATCTAAAATGCAGAAAACATACATTTAAGTTGTGCTTAAATGTTTGACTCTTTTTAAATGTTAGGTACATTTGACAGAATTGAAGAATTAAAAAATAATAAGGATTTTTGTGTGTGTGACAGACATTAAAGAAGGAAATCACCTGGTTGTGTATAAGAGAGTAACTTTCTACACTTATTTTTTACAGAAAGTGACATAGTAGAAATACAGACTGTAATTTTGCATTACAGATTGCTTGTAGTGGCAGGGGGGTGTTATGCCTTACAGCCCCTTTAGATGTTCAGGTCAGGTAGCAGACCAAAAAGGACTTAACATGTTCAGGTCTTTGCAGTGCTTCTGCTTGTATATTTGAATATGAAAATTCTGGTGTTCACTTGGCTTCAAATGTCTACAACCTTTTCTTAGTGTTCCAGATGCTCAGAATTGGGAAGAGTCTGTGTGCAGAAATAGGCGCTCTGTCCCACCGAGTTAGCAAAGCCTGGTAATACTTCAGGGGAGGCAGTCCCTAAAAAAGAGATCGAGCTTTGCCTTACCTGGGACCTTTGGGGCCATTGTAGTATCTTGAAAGGTGATAAACCTTTGGAAGATCCTTAAAACTTTCCAATTCACCGTATATCTGTGGTTCCTGGCTAGAGGCAATCTTTTGTACTAGAGTAGTGGGCACTTGCAAACCGCTAGATGGATGTTGGCTTGATATTGATTGTGTTAAAATTAATTGGAGATTTATCTATGATTTTTTTTTGGAAGTCAGCCCTGAGTGCTTTTAAACTGCCGTGATGTTAATGGATTTCTCAGGGAATTGAACTCGTTTCAGGGCACTTGCATTAATATGATGCTACAGAAGTCATCTGGATGGGGAAGTGAGTTTCAGTCTCTCTTTGGACTGTCATTTTTATGTTGGGGCTGGTTTCTACATTCTGTGTTCAGCTGTTGAGAGTCCCAAGGGGCCCTGCTAGCAGCTCTGAAATAGCAGTGACTGAGGGGTGTTCAGTCACGTACCTAAATCTCAGCTAAGTCTTGTCTCCATGTGCCCAAAGAGGTGGACCTGGGATTGCCCTGGCAGGGAATCTGCGTGGGCTGAGCGTGGTTTGTGGCCCATTGCTTCCATGGGCCACATCTCTGCAATATTTTGTTTCTTCTTCATTTGTTTTGTTCTTTAATAGAGATCCGTCTAGTTTAGCTAATGAGAGGAAAGGTCACATTAATTTTGCTTTCATTTTTTAATACCTTCTGAATGGTCAACAAACTGAATTCAAAAGCAGGCAAAAGGCAACACCCAGATCCATTAGTTGCCTATTTTATGCATTTCCCTATGTGTCTGTCTCCATGCAGAGCAAGCATCTGAGCAGACCAGTCACCCCAATCCCTTCCAGCTGAGGCAGGAGCTTTGGGGTAATTACCAGTTTGTCCTTCTTCTCTCAGCAGAAATATATTGGTTGCAGGTAGAGTATAAATGTTTTACCTTAAATATGCACAACTGGCAGTTTGCTTTTAGTATAAATTTAGATTTTGACTGTTTCTGGCAGTTAGCTGCTAATTAATTCTTTTGCCTTGCACTTTTGGTGTTCTCTGTTTTCTGTGCACCTCACCAGCTCCACCAGCTGCATTTTCTGGCTTCTTAATTGGCTTTAGAGGGATGTGGAGTAGCAGGCAAAGATTTCACCCCGGACACAGTAGATGAGACTGGATGCTCCAAAACGCCTTGATGACCTCCCGAGAGCTTTGCTTTCTACAGCCTTCTTTCCTGCATCCCTTCTGTTATAACAACTTTCTGGAGAGTTGTAGTTGACACTGGCACTTCTGTAACAGAGGCATCCAAAACTTCCTAATATTTGGGGTTTTTTAATCAAAGAACAGCTTACATCAACAGTATCCCTTACAAAAATCTTCTTTCTAAGGCTTTCTGTGCTCTTCTACCTATTTCAGTAATCAGAATCCAGAAAATGCTTCTACACAGAGATGTACCTGTTAAGTCCTGGAAATGATTTAAAGAAGCATTTTGATACTAAAATATCAATTTCCTGGGATTTGAATCTTCTGAAGACATTTCTGTGATTACAGTGTTTGAGGAAATGATATGGGAACTTTCCAGAATTGCTGAATGTCACTTGAGTTAGACTGTTTCATTTTAGATATATAAAATGCTATTTCAGTTTATAGGGGAAAAAAAGTGTGTTTCAGCATTAACTTTTTGACATTCACTCGAGTAAACGTAGTGGGTTTGTGTGCCTTGCGTTCGGAGTCGCCCAGAAGCCTCAGGCTGACGCGGCACGAAGGAGGTGCCCGAGCAGCGTCCGCAGGGGCCGTGGGCAGCGTGGGCAAGGAGCCTCCCTCTGCCCCCGATCCGGGAGCTCCGTGGGGAAAACAGCCCCCTCCTTCCCTCGGCAGGGGCTGGGATGGCTGCCCGGAGAACAGGGGACCCTGGGCCCTGTGCACTTGAGCTGCCCTGGCTGAATCCAGGGCTCTCCCTGTTCCCTGGGTTCCTCAAACCCACAAATACCTTCCTGGGGGCAAGATCAGAGTGCAAGCAATGGCTAACATGCTTAATAAAAATACTTTTTTTTTGGAAATAAGAGTCATATATTTCATGAATGTACTTATGGAGGCTGTATAGAAGACACAATACTTTTTTCTTTCAGTCGTTTTGTGTTTAGTTCATGCTCAGCTGCCTGCCAGGCCAAGTCATCTTAGCTGCTGTATTCTTCTTCTCCTACTCACTTTTTCTTAGATATACTGCTAAATCTCACCAAAAAAGACACTGTTGTTCTTCTTTTGAAGTTTCAATTTTGGCTTTTCAGATTGTGAGCTTCATGCAGCAAATTGTGCCACTACAACCCTGCTGGCAAAAAAAAAAAAAAGGCATCAGAGCTGTAATTTCTTCTTTTCTCCAATACTGTGCAGTCATGCAGGCTGTACCCCGCACTAAATATACGCCTTTAATCTCCTGTGAGCTACTATGTGATATAAATGCTGAGTCTTTGCTCATTGTAATTGTCAAGAACAGTTGTCAGGAGCAGTTTGGATGGTTTACGGAGCGTTTTGTAAAAGCACCTTTCAAAGCTGCCAGGGTGCCGCATCCCCTTGAAGACTCAAACTGCAGGCCAAAAAGAAACCATTTTAAATGCAACAGCATTCTGTCAGATTTTCAATGCATATGAGCCTGTTGTTAAAGAGTACTTAGTTCTGGAGGAATATTAATTATCTTTTTTTCAAAGAAAATCATTTAAGACTGTAGTGGAGGCAGACCAAAGTGAAAACAAAATCAGTGGAGAACGCCAGAATTCCTCTTTATTTTATTTGTCCGCATATGCAGCCTGCCTTGGTGTCTAGGGACCTAAGCTAGATTTAACACTGGTCTCTTTCTGTTTTGTTGCTTTGGTTCAAGGTATCATGCCTAATTCGGTGCGCGTTTTATTTTTCCTTACAGATTAGAAAGTAGTAAGGACAGTTTATGGTGAGATTACGGCTTGCATTTACTCCTTTCCATTATCCTGTTTGACTGGATAACCGTTACTTAAGAAGCCCTTGGCACGCTGTTTGCAGCTTCGGAGCGCACGCAGTTACCGTGCTCGCCCCGCGCTCCCAGCGTGGCTCTGGCGTGCGCAGGCCGCACGCAGCCTGCCGCGTTGCTCGGAGCGCTCCTGCTTTTGCATCCCGGCCTTACGGAGGCTCCCGGCTCCTCTGCAGCTGGAGGGGAGGGTTGATGTCTCCACGTGGCGCTTGCGGATGCTCTCGAGGGGCAGAGCGGTGTCAGCTCTGCCTGTCGTCTCCGTGGGGAGCGCGGCGGCTGAGCGTGACACCGGCCGGGGACCGTGGTATACTTGCGGATGCTCTCGGGGGGCAGAGCGGTGTCAGCTCTCTGCCTGTTGTCTCCGTGGGGAGCGCGGCGGCTGTGCGTGACACCGGCCGGGGACCGTGGTATTTTGCTGCCCCTGAGAGTGGCGAGCTCTTCTGGGACTAAAGGACAGCAATTTCAGGTCATCTTCCGTGAATGATGGTTAAGCGGGATGCACTTACCTTGTATTCAACACAAAGAATTTTTCTATGGGTAATTACCCTATCACTGTCAGTAGTAATGGTTAACTATTCAAGCCCCTATATAATCAAGCATTTTTTGAAAGGCAGAGAGATAATCCTGAAGTTGTTCGTACTACTCAGCGGCAGGACTTTTGTCCTGAGCTATTTGGCAGAAATCAGTATGAGCCATAAGATAATTAAATCTTTGGTAGAATAAGTTCAGTACTTGCGTTGTAAGAATCAATTTTCTGATACTACCCGTATGGTCCCAGGAATGTCTACTGGATTAATAAAATAAAAATTCTTTACTAAAGAAGCACGTAATGGTTTTCCTGTAAATCTACTTGCTGCTACTTAGCTGTAGTAACATAAAAACATAACAAGTATAGTTTGCATTATGTCACTTTTGTTGAGCATTTATCAGACATAAAATTAAGCTCAGGCCATGGCAGAGTGGCTTAAGCCACAGTGGCCCTGCAGCAGTCGAAAGGTAGAATTAGAAGTAGATTATGACAGCTGCCCTTCTGGTAGGACAGATGGGCTTTCAACATAAATGTAGGTAAAGTAAGATTGCATTAATACTGCTTTTCTGAGGCCTGCCCAGTCAGATAAAATAATCTGTAGAGGACTATAGAACTAGGAACAATGTATTGTATCTTTAGATAAGTAATAGAGAGAAACACGCATGGTAGGTTCAAGTTGCTTTTTATTTGAAGTCCTGTTGCACTGTCAGTATGAAATTATGAGATATCTACATAATTTTCTGCAACAACCATGTATTTTTGATGTTCTCTGGTAGCAAAACCATTCAGCCCTTTGGAATACAGTGTCATTTGGAAAGCTAAGTAAAAGATGCCATGCCCTACACTGTCCAGGGTTGGAGTAACAATTTAAAATTTGATCACTACTTTCTCCTTCAGGAGTTTGTATGCTGCTCCTATAGTTTCTGGTGATACTTGCAACATAGATTCTCATTCTCGTAAGTAAAAGGTGCTCTTCTGTTGAAGTTTTACTGAATCTCAGTGTTTAATCAGTAACGTTAAGGTTTGAATTAAAGTTAACTGGATTAACGTTTTACCAGCTTGGCCATCACTGTTTTGATGTCCACACACATCTTTATTTTCCCACACTACCTGTTTCTAACTCGCGCATCCAAAGCAGTGGCTTTACTGAGGATTGGTTCTCCTAAGTGCCCGCAGCAGCCCGGAGCTGCATGTGCTATAAATCCTACAAGGCAATGCACCCTCTCCCAGTGGATGCGAACTACCTTCACTGATTTTGGTTTTCTTAAGTTAGTAATAAAACTAAATAGGACTTGTAGATTCTTCCAAAGTGTTTTTCATGCTTTTTCTTGTGTGTGATCAACAAAAGTTTGATGATTATTATTAATAAGATTAGCTTGCTGTCATTTATTCACAACAGTCTCAATCTTCCTTTTTTGCTTTTGACAACAAACAGTTTACAGGAAAGTGTTTAAACATGATCATGTGTTCTTTTTATTGACCATCCTATTTTCTCAAAATCCTGCACAGATTATCGAAGGGGTTCACTGTAGTGGGTTCCTAATGCCATGCACAGCTTATACCCATTTTAGTGTTACCTGGAGTGTGCCCAGCTTCTGCTGAACGGTGTCTGTTCTGCTTTCTAAAGAGATGCGCAGCTGTTTCCAAGCAGAATGCAGTAACTGTGAGTGACAGCAATACTCACTTGTGTGTTGTAGACTTCAGCTAGTGAATAACTGAAAAGCTGAAAAATA
>NW_010576723.1:219147-311770 GCF_000705375.1 Tinamus guttatus
AGCTTTACAAGTCTTCCTTTCTGCAAATGATAATTAGAGCTTTCTTCTCTGCCTAGACAAATCTGGACACTGTTCTCTCTGAGAAAGAAGGCTAAATCTTCTATTTTATTTCTCCCCATGAAGGTGGAATATTTATCTTGAGCTTCTGTTTTTCCGTCTCAAGGGGGTCAAGAAGTTGTATCTGGAAGATGAAATAGACAACAGCAAAGGCCGAGAAACTTGATGGCCATGTGTCTCCTCCTGTGACTGCCTTTACTGCTCAGATTGACAGGGACAGTGGTGGGCTTTGTCCTTGTTTTCAGATACACTGAGGGACATATGTGGCCATGGTGCACCTTCTGTCTTGCCCAAATGCAGCTACACGTGGAGAGATGCCAGGCCAACCCCAGGACAATAAGGCATGATATTCTCATGGAAAGAAAGCTCAAAGCAAAAGGAAAGCCTGCATGCATGTGTGCATTCCCCATGTACTGCCTGAGAGAGCAGCATCCTGAAAGTGAGGAGGCTTCGAGCATGACCAAAGCTGCTCAACTCTCAACTTCTTTTCAGATTTTACTTGCTGCCAAATAGGGGCGAGGGAAGGAAGGGCAGGGAGGAGCCTGGCACCATTTCCTAAGGGCAGAGAGACTGACACACATTTCTTCCTAGAGGTAGTGAAAGGATGTATTTTTCAACTGTGGGTTCATCATTTCATTCCTGCAACTTCTCTAAGCTGTGTTCCTTCCTGCTGGGTGACAAAAACATTACAGGAGTCCGGATTCATTCTTCTCCCATCAGATATCAGTAGAGAAGGTTCAGGTTCACCCATAAGGAGGTGGTGTTGATGGGGCAACAAAGGTCTTCTGCTTTGCATTTTTGAGACACAGTAACAAAAGCCTGTAGAATGGCATCACCAAACTTCACCACAGTGCCTGGCTCTCCAGAGGAGTAGCCTGACAAAAGAATGAGGGAGTCAGGCCAAAAGTTTCAGTGACAACAGCCCGAGGTCCAGGTATCTCTGGAAGAGCATTTCAAGGACTGCCAGTTCCATAGGCCCAATGCTAGGTCTGCTGGGCAGAAAGTTTGCAGAATTTCAGTGCCATCACAGGTTGGTATGTAGCAAACGTGCCTATAAAATCTACACTTAAACAGTAAAATTGGACACACACACACATACTATAGAGTTTTGTAGATACTTGATGTAATCAAACTTAAAGCAGGTTCATAATTTCTGTGCTCATTTAGTTTCTTTCAAACTGAAAGAGGTAGAGACAAGAGGGATCATAAATTAATGAACGCCCAGCTTATTCTCTTGGGGTTGATTAAGTCGATTTTGCTGCTGACTTCGTTGGAGCAATATCAGACTTTGTGCCTGATGTCACAGAAAATACTGAAGTTGAAAAAATGTCAAAAAACAGTGTTGAGTTGTGTCACTTTAAGTGTTTTTATTTTGAATCCCCACTTTGTGGCATTATTACTGTAGTTTCATCCAGAGCTAGCATTATTCATTAATACTGGCTTATCCCTGTGATCCTTCCTTCTCTTTGTCTCTCTGGTCAGCTACCCTCTACATGCACATTTATAATCTTCTGTTTGCTGCTCGGTTAATACTATTTTTTAAATTACACTTACAGCTGGTATGTTAAACGCAGTTATGCAGGCAGACCAGAAAACCGCTGGTTTTGGCTGATGTTGGAATCTTTTTTACCATATTAGGAGGCATTAAGGAGGCTGAACTCCTCTGGAAATAGAAACTGTCTGATTTTCGAAGCACTGACGTGATTAACTGTAATGTAATACACTGGGTATGAATGCTTAATGGATAAACATTCTTTTGCTTACTCTAGGCAGTTTTACATCTTACTAGGATGCGATTCATTGTGCTAAACAGAGTGAGAATGTGAAACTCTCATTAGAAAAAATGCAGTCAGCCAAAATGATTTCTGCCTGCAGGTGCAATTAGGGGATTGGTACGTCTACAATATGAAGTAATTGAGTAGTGATCTGGCACTGAGAATGCTGAATTGCACTTCACATTTGAAAGATGTTTACAAAATACAGCAAATCTTTTGCTGTATTACTGGAGCTTTTCATTTAATCTCCTTAGCTTCTGCCTTTTTGTCCATTTTTATGTCGAAGCAGGGCCATTAACAAGCCGAACGGCTGTTTGTTGGTGGGAAAGGAATGCAACACCACCACTGCGTTAGCATCTAATGTTAAGGTGAATATGGCAGTAGGGTATCAACGACTTAAGCTTCCTTAGACTTATAACCATTTTAGTAAATGCACAAAAATATATGTTTATACTAGAAACCAGATAAATAAATAACATATGCCACCTAAACTTAAGGGGTTACACTTAGCCTGTACAGAAGGCCAATTGAAGGACTGTCCAATATCTAATGTCATACTTAAGCCATATTTCTGGTCTTAAGCCTTGTATTTATGACCTAGTAATGAATATTCTGTGTGCTTACACTAGGCTGAGGAAGATTTTAATACATTTTTGAGTATTTCTTAACAGAATATGAGGCAATTTCAAGAAGAGACTCTGTAGACAGTACAACTATATTTATGCTGCTAATCCGATCTCAAAGAATTTTTTAAGGAACAATTTCTAATTAAACAGTCCAAACCTTTATTTAAATGTTTGTTAAATTCCTCTCGAACACGTTTGTATGTCAGCTTGGTTATTGTGAAAGCTGGTGGTTTGACAAATTCAGAGATTGAGAAAGCCTTTATTTTGTGCACCAAGGCTTGGCATGCGGGTGTATTTGCCTACTGAGTGTGTCAGTTCTGAGGTGGAACTGCAAAGTCTTGGCCTTGGTAGCACTGGTTCTCCTTGGCTCGTTCGGGCCTTGCCGTGTCCGCAGCGGCCATCGGTTGCTGGTGGTCTGAGGGGCAGTATCCACCCGCGTAGGAGGGTGTCATAAAAACCTGCGGGAGAATTGCAGCTTTACGTCTCTCAAAAGCCAGTTTCTGTGTTGATAACGTAAAATTGAGAAGATTGGGCAGTCTTATTGCCAAATCAGACTATTTCCACCTTACTAAATATGCTCTGTTCTCCTAAGGTTTTTCAGTAAAGGGAATAGGTGCACTGTATACTAACACACTGCAAGTATTATAGTATAGAACAGTATAGTATATAACATTATAATATAGTGTTTATATTAACTTATCTGTTGTAGGTTCACATCACAACTACAGTTAGATGAATTCTCTCTTCATAACTTACTCAGCAAACTGCCTTCTAATTCGATAGCTGTGATCACTTTTTTCTGAACTATAGATTTCAAATTCCAAAATCTGTAAATGAATAAATGAATCACTTACTTGTGAAAGTTGGCATTTTTTGGTTTATTTTTATTGAGTAGGCAAGTTATGTAATTTATGTTTTCTGTGGAGATTTGTTTTAAACATCTGAAAATAGGAATGTGTTTTATGAATAGTCAGTATTTTCTTTCAGTTGTTTGCTTCTGAGAACATTAGTGGCTTTTTTACTCTGTGTTTTTCTTTTCTACCCTGGGTGTGAATGGTTGCTGGCAGAGGGGATACTAAAGTGTTGAACCGTGGTGACATTGCCACTCTATGCCGGTCTGCACCAATTGGTACGAGAAACAGTATTTACTCTTGGTTGGATCATGTGCTGTATAGTTGAAGATAGAGGAAAAATAGCACCCTCAGTATGCCAGTGATGACCAGGGAAAAATGCAGCAGATTCAGAAATAAATGTTTAGTTAAGTAAATTGGTATGTTGCCTCATGCCATCTTATCCATTTGAACTTTTTAGGTCCTAATAGTTCAGATTAAAGGCTATGCAGTAAAGGCTGAGCTGTGTTATAATTAATTGGTCGAACTAAGTTCACTGCAAACATTTAGAAGTACAATAAATATCTTGGAGATACTGGTCTGTTACCTTGATAATAGCAGGCCTTACCAAAAGTATGATAAAACATACTTACTGTCACATTTGAAATGGAATTTATTCTAAAATATTATTGTTGATATTTTCATAATTTTCTTTAAAAAAAGCTTCCTTCATAGTGTGATGTTTGATGTTTCTAGAGAAACAATGTCCCCTCTCTCCCCTCCAAGAGCAAATGAAGTTACAAGTGCAGAGAGGTGTCCTGAAGTTTGAAGGCAGAGAGACTGGATTGAGAGGATTGGATTATTAGTAGCAGAGATATGTTTATGAATCACGGGCATACTGCACTTCTAGGCTTTGATATCAAGCCTGTCAGCAGTCACTTGTGTATTGCAAGACATGTCCCTCATCCTGGGTAGACTTCTGAAATATCTACAATTTCATAAGAATAGAAGGATTGAAATGCCTTGAAAGAGAGCTGGAGTTATAGCCAACCAAATTAAGATCTAAGGGTGAATGCTGAAGTGCTCTAGGCAATAATTTCTTAAGTTCCTGCACCTAGGTTCTTAAGAGCACATCTCTTGGGATGTCTGAGAGAAGTCTGGCGGGAGAGACTGTCTAACAACCCTGATCTTCATGGGAATATCAGGTAGCGTGACTCTTGCCTCATTTCCATGCGATTGTCCAACTGCTGTAGTGAAAAATAGTTGCTTTTTGTTCCCATTTATTCTCTAGTTTGGATTACTAATCAAAAATAGATCATGACAGGTTGAAACAATTGCGAAGTAAGCGTGTGTTAGCAATTTGCAGTAATGCAAAGTAAACTTTTAAAAGGCAGTATTAGGGCAAAGGAATGCACTATATATGAAGTGTACCTCTAACACACATAAAATTTTAAAAAGCTGCTTGAAATTAATGTATGTATGTGCTAGGTAAGACTTGGACATTCACCTCACTAGTCATTTACTCATTTTGTTAAACTTCTGCTTTCTGTGTGCTGCATAGTAAAAAAAATAACGTAAAGCACAAGAAGATTCAGGCCTCGGTTTGCAGAATGCTGGTAAGAAGAAAAATATGATTGGAATCTCTCATTTGTACAATGGAATATTCATTTTGCTGTATGTGTTTTGCAGTGAAACAGGCCAGCATATTTCTCTTTTGGAGTAATGAGAATGAATGCCAGAATAAATGGTGAAAAAGGAGAATAGGAATTAAAAAAAAAAAACACACAAAATTGTAATTGGTTATATATGTAAAATAATTAAGCGTGAATATTCAGGTATCATGAATATTCAGGCATCTTTGTCAAATTCAAGTTTCTATATGCTATGCTGTTTCCCTTAATCCCTAAGGCAAAACTATACACACACAACTTCAATAGCTGTGCAAGGTGTGAATTCTCTGAAAAGTCTCTGCTTTGAATGGCAGAGAATGTTTTTTACTTTGGCCAGGATTGATCTTCTCGATCAAGGAAATTCAGTTACTTAATTTGCTTTCCAGCAAAAGCTAAATCTAGTGATACTATAAAGATACCCTGAAGATGTGGAAATTGTGTTTTTTGTTTTTTGTTTTTATTTTTTAAAAAGAGAAACTTCTTGATTCTGTGAAACTTTCTCAAACATTTTGTGCTTGAGTAATACAATATTTGCACAGAATGAACTGTTTGGATATTGTGGGAATTGTCCTGGGAAAATGCCAGTTTTTGCAGGATTGGTTTAGGGGCCTATTTGCCCACATCGTTCTAGAAGCCATGATTTGTGGTCTGGGAAGAGGAGGAAGTTGTTAATTTTTTCAGCTGTGTTTCTCAAGCCATGTGCCATAGGAGGTTCCTCAAATTTTACCGGAATAGCGCTGTGATTTTCCAAGGGGGCTTTCTTTGACACAGAAGGGTGAGCCCTGTCCACAGGAGCTCACTCCTACAAGGGACAGATCAGTCCCTACTTTTCATTTTCTAATTCTGCTGGATCAAGATCACTGACAAGGGCCCTGGGTACTTTATAACGAACACTGGAATCCTTAGCGTTTGGATTTGGTGCAGTTTGTTAAGCATTGGTTTGGTTTCAAAGGACCTGATCTTGTTCTCTGGTCCCTTGAAAACTGCAGCATGGCCATGCTTCAGGCCAGCCCTTCGAGTTGTTTTCAATGGGCTTTTGAACAACCCATGAGTGGATGCTGCATGGGAAAGTTTATGTTCTGCCCTGCAAAGTTTACTTTAGTTAAATTTACAGCCTACAAGAAATTCCCGTTCAGCAAGGGCTTGCTTTCTCTGAAAGGCCTTGGAGTAACTCATTTTTGACCTACAGTGCCCGCTCTCACGTTCTCTCCGCTGCTTTTGCCAGCACGGTTGTGATGCTGGCTGCATCTCACATGTTTTTGTTTTGTAAAATTCCTTATTAAGACACTGCTCTGGCTTTCGTTGCTTTGCAGCCATCCACTTTTCCAGAGCCTGTGCAGGGAGGCCTGATCCTGGGCAGAGGGTTGGAGGGTTCAATCCTTCTAGTAAGAATTGAACTGAGGGTTCAATCCTTCTTGTAAGAATTGAACTGCTGGATTTTTTTCTGCACTGGGTATTTTCAGTGTAGAGGGGAAAGAGCTCCTTCATAAAGAATGAGGAAATGTCCAAGAGCATCTCTTATCTCCTCATTGATCCTCTGTATGCACACAATGGAGCATATTTTCAACAGGGAAGTATTTAAGTAATGTTTTAAAAGAGTTACTTCTCATCTGCAAGAACCATGTTTATGGAGAGTATTAATATTAAAACTTAGTGTCTTCTGGAGATTTTAATGTCTTTTATCATAAAGTAATCAATCATTTAATGGTATTGCATTAGCCGAACAGCAGTCAGGAAATATTTTTAGTGTCTTAGAAATTAATCTGCAAAGTCAGATCTGTATTAGCTTTGCTTTACTCTTCAGACCAGTGCTTGTTTTTGTCTGCTAATTGTTCTGACGTGTCTTAATCAAGAGCAACAGCATGAGCTTCTCTCATGGGGCACGCACTTCATTTACAACAAGAGCGATTTTGTATTTTTTTGCTGTGTGGACAAATCATTACATGCACTGTAAGGAAACAAGTACCTCAGCAATTTTAACTAGTACAGAATGAATAAATACTAAATAGTAGGGTGAATAACTTCACTGATATTAGGAAGTTTGTTTAATAAAAGACAGTATTGTTAAAGAAGCAAACGTTAGCCTAAGCCAGCTAGTAATAAAATGTGGGTAAAAAATCCCACTTCTACGGAGGACACTTGGGATTACAGAGAAAAAAATGAAATCCAAACATTTGTCTTGTATTTGATTTAAAGGCAGCAAGAAGGCCACTTTTTACACCCACCCACCCACTACTTTTTATAGTAGTGTAATTTTATGAATTATAGTACGAATGGGAAGTATTTCCTTTATGATATAGCAAGTGCTAATGTGTTTTTATTTACCTCAATTCTGTAATTCTGTGGAATCTTTTTGGCATTTTTGAGTATAGAATTTTAATGGGTTCTGCTGGATTTAGGTTGTTCCTTTATTTACTGAACATGGACAAATTTTATGAATTTCTCTTGAAATTATTGCCCTCCGGTTTACAACATTGAATGCAATAGACAATGTTGGATGTAATATGTAGGAAAGAACAAAAAGATGTGTCTTGTCATAGTTAATACCAGGCGATGATACATTAAGGCCACTAAACATTTTCAGGTCCATAAATTATAAGGTACTAACTCCAGTGAAATGAGCTTAAAAGTTCAGCTTGATCAGTAGTTCAGCTACTTGTGTAATAGAAAGCAAAAACGTGGCCAGGTCCCAAGCCGAACTAATGTGGTGTTTGAAGCGGTGCCCTCAGAGGGGCCTGTTGGCGCTGGCGGAGAAGGCGGCCTGGGGGGTGGCTCCGTCGGGTGCTGCTCCCGAGCAGGAGGAGGGTCGGCTGCGGGATACAGCTGTGTGGGTTCCTGCCAGGAGCCTGCACGGCGGTTTTGACCGCTTCATGGCCGAGCCCACAGGCAGGCTTCAGTAGTAAATGGTGCTTGGCTAGAACAGGAGCTTGTGGAGGTGGCATTTTCCGGTTTTGTATCGAGGGGTGGAATAGCTCTACTGCGCGTGGCAGCAGTTGCCCTGGCCCTCGCCCGTAAGGAAGGAGAGATCTTTGTGCACAGAGTTTGGAAGGGCAGGCCCGGGTGTTTCCAGGACTTCAGAAACTAAATCCTTCTGTGGAGTTCTGTTTGCCGAATTTTAGGCAGCTTTAAACAGATCTCTCTCAGGGAAACTCCAAACTTGATTTTGGTGTTAGACTATAAATGCATTACAATATTGTAACTGTCTAATTCCATCTGTGTCTCGTCCATGAAGTTGCGTTTTGGGAAGATTTGTCTCCTTGGTGCTTTCCTCCGGAAGCTTTTGTGACAGCTCATGGCCATGCAGGCTTGAGGGGAGAGCTAAGCCAGGAGAGCTGGAGGCAGCTCCTGCTCGCTGAGTCGTCCTTTTTAGTGAGTGCAGCAGAGAGGGCCACGTTATAGGAGACAAAAAAGACACTGAAAGAAAAGAGGAACCAGTCACTTACAATGTCAGAGCATCCTCTTCCCTTGAAGTTATGCTGTAGACAGGCTTCCAAAGGGAAAATAAAGAATGGTCAAGCTGTTTTTTTTTTTTTTCTCATTTACCTTCCTGAACAGTAGTCTTGGAATGAGGCAGAAAATTCTTTGGGTTTTCTAGTTTTGTTTTGGATTTTTTTTTATATACACATTCAGCTTTGGTATCAGCTATGTTGTCGCCACTACACTGTCACCACTGTCTGTGGTTTTTGATTTCCTCTGTTGCTGGCTTTTGAGTACTGTTGTAAGTCCTTACAAGTGTAAGAGGTGAATTCTATGGAAGCATATTTTTAAAAAATACATGAAGAGCTACAACCAGAGGTAAAGATGGTGTATTGAATGATTTGAAAGAGCTTTCTTTGAGCAGTAGCTTAACAGATTTCGTTGACATGGATGTTTCAACCAGCATGAGGTCAAAATCAAGTTTTTTTAATTGTAGGAAATGAGGGAATTCCCTTAAATTTGAAATGTTACACCCATCTAGGAAACACAGTGGCTATAGACTTGCTGAGGCAGGCCTACTCAGTAATCAAGTTGTAATTAAGCATATATCATATGAAAAAAATGGCCCTTTCTTTTAGCAAACAAATATATTTGACAATTTTCATGTTTGTAGTGAATGAGCAGTTTGTTACTCTAGTGGATTGACTTTGTTCCTCAAAAAAAGAAAACAAATTTCAAGCACAAATTTCATTTTCTTCATTTTAAAACCCTGCAATTCATTTTAAAAAATCTGCCAGCCATTAAATGTAATCTTGCAAAATGAAGTAAAAGACATAGAAGAACTCCTTCCTCTTCACTTGGTCAAAACACATGCTGAAGGCAGTGGGCAAGATCATATGACCAGTACACAAAATATGTTGAACAGGTAGGAAACACTACAGTACTAAAATATTCCACAAAACTCTACAAGAAGCCATCCCTTCTGGGCAGTGTGCTTCAAGAATGGTCATCCCAAACAAGAAGTTAAAATATGGTTTGATCCTTTAAAAGAAAATTATCTTGGAGGATATCTAGTCACTTTGCAACAAATCTGAAACTGCTACTAAACTAGTGCAAGTCATTCAACCCAGAAGAATAGGCCCAGTTAACATGATGAAAAGCATGGATTCAGAAACAAATGTATTTGTTTTGTGACATGTTATAATTTTCCTATGTCTCCCCCTCATCTAATTCTTTGTGTTCTGCAAACACAAATTACCTGCTTCTCTTGCTGTCCTTAAACAGCTGGTGCCTGTGTCTCCCCTTCCCTTGCTAACCTTGCTTTCTGTCCTGCAGTTACACAGCACTTCTCTCGCATCATGCAATAACTGGGGCAATCTCAAGCTAAACTCAGAGCGATTGGTTTGAACCTGTACTTGATTTGTACGTTCCTGCTGCCTTTCAGTCTGGAAGGGTTTGTGGTCAGACCAGAGCTCCCTGATGTTTTATTTGAGTGTAGCTCTGCCAAATGATCCTTATTTTGACTGCTGTCAATATGAATGAAATTTTCTTACTAATGTGTCCAAAATCTATGGAAGCCTTTAGGGACAGCCTTCTTGGAAGAGGCAAGGTAATCAGTGCTTCACACTGATGCAAAATACAGGAATTAAAATTTCCATGCAGTTCCACACATTTCTGTAGAGTGGTTATCATATTTCTGTTTAAACAACTTTATATAATGTTTGTTCATTTTTTTTTCTCTGTAAAAGAGAAAGAGGAGTTATGGGGAGCTGCATTTGTTTTGTTTTATTTGAAATAACGAGCATGATATATATGTAAATGAAATTAGGTAAAATCATTACCTTTAATTCTGCGTGTACATTCATTACTGTCAAATATAGACAGAGTTAACTAAACTAAGTTAGTATATTCGGGTTGTATGAAAACAGATTTTTGGTTGATTGAAATTACTGAAGGTCTGAATAATCTCTGATTGAAGCCCATATTCTGTTTAAAATGTAGTAGAAAATAGCAAAATTAGTGTAATTAGATTAATGCAGCCAATATTAAGTGTACTGCTTTAGAATTAAAATAAAGGTGTCAACCTGGCTTGTTCTAAAAATAAACAAGGGTGTATATTCTGTTCTCCTAAAAAGTTGATCTCTAATATGCAGATAATCTTTAATGGTATGCATAGGTGGTACACATGTAGATCTTCAGGTCTAGCTTAGGTTTAATGGATGCAAAATGAAACTCTATTAGTGGTGAATGAACACTTAAATAGAGATTGTATGCATATCACAATTTTAATATACTTCCTTTTTTCATACCTGTGGATTTTTACCAGCAGTACGTTCTTAATGAGTTGAATTATTTGTTTTAAATATTGAATTTATAAACCAAATTAGTCATTCAAGATTACCTTCTGCATTTAAAATAACAAAAAGTTAAAAAAAATAGCTATATTTACAATTTTCTTTCAGTCTTTAACAACCTTTGATATGATTACTTAAATAAAAAAGCATGTGTTTTAAATTGTGAAATTTGAGTGGACAGGATAAATTTGTCCTTAAAAAGCCTTTTCAATATCTACATTATCACAGGACAAGGACAGGCTCAAGGTAGCTCTTTTGTTAACCTGACAGTCTTTCGGGAGCAGCTAGTTGAGTGATTTTGGTCTCTTTCCACAGGTTTTCAATACATACTCCAATGAAGACTATGACAGGAGAAACGATGAAGTCGACCCAGTGGCTGCATCAGCTGAATATGAACTTGAAAAGCGTGTGGAAAAGTTGGAGCTTTTCCCAGCTGAGCTAGAAAAAGGTATGTATTCAATCCTATAAAACTGATCTACAAATCTTTTAAGAAAAAGTCCACTTACCTCCAGAATGTATTATGAATTCCCATGAGTCCATTGTGTTTACCTTGACTTTTTGTATTCCAGTAATTGTTCCATAAGGAATTAGGAAAGCAATTCAAAGATGTACAGTTTGGTTTTCTTTTTTTTTTAAGGGAAATGTTTTGTGTTACTCCATTCACGCATGGAGTATCACAGTGTTTCCTGTGATATTTTTGTTCTCCACTGGAAGGGTATCAATCTTGCTCAGCTGTTCTAGGCTCCTTGTAATATTTGAGATGATATTATTTTTTTGTTCGTAAATTATGAAGGGATTATTAAGGGTTTTAAACAGAAAGAAAAAGAATTAAGTTTATTGACCTTGGAAAATAAGGTCAGAGAACCAAGAGAACCAGAACCAACATGTTTATGTAAAAATGATTGTATGAATTAAATGTAAATTTCTGCTTTTGTTTGCCTTTTTCACAGATGAAGATGGACTTGGCATAAGCATTATTGGAATGGGAGTTGGAGCAGATGCAGGCCTTGAAAAACTGGGAATATTTGTCAAAACAGTAACAGAAGGTGGGGCAGCAGAAAGGGATGGCAGGTAAACTAGACTCAAAGTTTGTCAACTTTCCCAACAATAATTATTATGAATTATGATTTTTTCAGAGTTCTTAGCTTCATGTATGTCATGATAACTCAAAGCTGTAAAATTCTGAGACTGAAATGTTATGCTCCTAATATCTGATATGCTTATGGAAAGACACTAATTTTGTGAACTTATTTGAAACCGTTCAGGGAATCCAGATTTGCCAATGATTTCTGCTTCAGTTCCTAAAAATCAAGATGCTTTGAAGTGACTATTTGGAGACAACAAGTTCTGAATCCTTTTGGAAGTACTTGTTGTGAAGATGTCATGAGTCTATCCATTACTTCAAATCGAAGCAAAAGTTTTTCTGAAAGCTGTGCTTGAGCTCAGGCCTTGAGCACGCTACTGGAATTCTCTGTGAAATTCCCTGGAAGAAAATCAGAGTAGCTTACAACTGTTGTATTTGACAGGCCACGTTCTGATGATCTGTATTTGCTGTTCCTCTCATTATTCACATATTTGAGAGGGCTACAGAGTACAGAACACTAGTTTTGTCTTTCATTTCCCTAGAGCTTGTCAGCCAGAGAAAAAATACATTTCTTTAACCATTCTGATTTTGTATTGGTTTTCAACTGGCTGAAATGTTCAGTCAGCTGAGAAATAGCTCTCTGATTTTCTCTTTGGGAGCCTGACTGATCATTGACTTGAGGAAGTGATAAGTAATACTCTCAGGCAGCAGTGGCTGATTCTCTAATAAAGTGCATCAACTGTAAAAGGTCCTGTTAACTAAACCTAGTTAATCATTAACAGTGATACCAAAACCAAAGTCTTGTTACAGAAAATAAAACTATGTTTCAGCAATTGCATCAGATATTCTGAATAACTACATAGGAGTCTTCAGGTAGGATCTCTAAAGCTACAATTTCAAACATCACAATATTTGTAGAAAAACTCCAATTTTCTGTGGCAAGACCTATCAAATCATGATACAATGTACTTCCTTCGTGTGGAAACTCAAAATCTGTACAAAGGGGCTTCTCAGTGACTCAGCAGTATATTCTTGATTCATGTTGGTGCAGACAAATAGGTACTGGTCAGTTGTCATGTCAAAGGCGCTGTATAGCAATATTTAACCAAGGAGGGATGCTTTGAGACAAGTCCAAATTCAAGCAAGTTGATAAGTAATAAGAAACAGTGTAAATAGTGTGTAGAATATAAAATCAATCATGAGACTGAATATGAAAAATAAAATCTTTTCTTGGGCAAATGGATAGCTTTTTCAAATGATTAGCCAAAACAGATGCTACTGGAGATGAGTCATTTCAAAGTATTTTGATAGCAATTTGTCTGAGAACAACTGTTTTGAAACATTACACAGTTCTCAACTTTAAAAATATTGTAAACTTTGTCTCTGCACAAGTTATATTTTCCAGTCCACCATGCAGAACAATAATTATGTAAGTAAGTAATTTGTTCAACTTTATTTGGTTTGCTTGTTTAGCTGCTACTTGATAGAATTGCTCTTTCACATAGGCAGAGGTTTAAATTATGGCTTTTAGAAAAGAATTATCAGAACTACCAGTTTTGTTCATGATAAAAGCAGTTAATCCAGTATAACTAAGATTTATCAACCTCAGTTGAGTTTTTTTCATGTTTGAAATTATTTTGCTCTAGATATTGTTAATCACTTAGAAATAGTAATGTCAGACTTCTAGCACATCTGAACTGGAAAAAGATGTGAGGATAAAATCAAGATTTTTAAAAAATAGTGAAAATGTAACTGATAGTCATCGCATATTTTTATTTGTATCATTAAATTACCTTTAAATTTTTAGATGGAAGGATGATGCTGCCTTTTGAAAAACAGTTTAGCGATGGACATTTTTCCTTCCCCTTTTGTCCTTTATTAATGCTAATGTAGCATAGATGATGACCTGTGTGCAGTATCCACTCCTAAGCTGATAAAATAATTTTGACAGTTGTCTCCAAAATCCCAACTTTACACAAAGAAAAGGGTAAAAAATATTCACTATGTGAAATAGAGCTTGAAATATTGTATTGGATATTTTTAATGCATTCCAAAGTCTGTAGGTCAGTATTTATTGCAGTTTTCATTAATGCAAGAAAAGTTATAACTTAAGAAATGATTTTAAATGTTGAGACACACAGTTCAGCATTGAAGTCCAAAGCTTACTTTTGTGTCCATGTATGTACAGTTGCAGAGGCAAAGTAAATACTTCTAGTTGTAAATGAAGTGTTATGTGGCAAAGAAGGAATTTGTGTACAAGTAACTAATTTGTATGCCTAATTAGGATAATTTTACAGGAATTTTGGGCACGCAGATGTGCATGTATATTTCTATATACTAGTTTCCAGAAAAGTCATTTGGAGAAATGGAGACGAATCCGAAGCATTAGATATAGTTACATTTACCGACCTTGGTTAGGTTTTGGATTATTCCTAACTACAGAAATGTCGTTATGGTTGAGAGGCCGAGAAAGCCTGGAGCTCCAGCCCAAGTGGGGCTGGAGAGCAGATCCCAAGGACAAGGAAGGTCACCTGGAGAACTGGGCTGCCAGGAGTTCTTGGTGCAGCCAGTGTGGGGGTCTTCTCCAGGGCTTCCTTGCCTGCGGAAAGGCAAGGAAGGGGAGTTGCCTCCAGGCAGGAACGTGCAGAGCTGCAGCCAGGCTGGGAAGGGGCGGCCTCGGGCAAGGCCGCCACAGGAGGTTTGCTGTGAGGAGGGGTCAGCCTGGCCCTGGTCCTGCGCGTCAGGGGCTCTGCCGTGGCTGAGAGACCGAGGAAGCCCAGAGGTGCTGGGTGAGTGGGACTGATGGGGGCTCCCGAGGGAAAGGGAGAGCTGCCAAGGGAATGTGGCTGTGGGAAGAGCTTGGTTTGGGCAGTGTGGAACGTACGTGGCAACATAGGACACATCTTTTTGACTTAGATATAATTATATGACTTACAGAATTTGGATTTTCTGTTGCATGATATATGCATATGTTTATACATAATTGAAATATGTGTATGTATACAAAGAGAGGCTGTTCGGTCGGCAATGGCCATCAAAAATGAGTTGAATATGATGAATAAGAAAGAAGGTAATGCAAAAATGCACCTAAAGGACTAGCAGAATCTGAATTGTTTCCAAACGATTAAGGTGGAGCCATCTCCAGAGTTGCAGGCAATGGTTTTCTGCGTTCACATTTCATCATCTGAAATGCTGTAACTATCTGTATGAACACTACTAATACATAATTGACTGTGTAAAACACATCAAAATGTACTAAAGCCCTGGTCCTTCACCACTTAGTTCTTGGGTGAGACGGTGACAACTTCCTGCTTAGTAGGCATCAACTTCTTAAACCACTTTTCTTGAAACACTTGTGACCATTTGGCTGCAACTCATGGTTTGGTTATTAACAATACTAATTCTTGTAGTGTCCAAATATAATAATGTGGGAGATGTGTTTATTAAATGTTTCAGTTAAAATTGAAATAGGATTTTGAGATTAGAATGCCTGGTACAATTTTCAAGATACATATAAAGGCTGTCACAAAGATAATTTTTTCAAGTTTTTTTACATACCAAAGAGAAATAAATACTCTGTTATGTACCCAGACCACAGTGGCATTGTGTTCTGAAGTTGCCAAGGAGCAGTTCTCATAATTTTTCTCAGCAGTAGAGGTGAAAATATTGCTTGAATGCATGTAGAACTGCAACATATTTTGTCAGACTTGACAGTGAAATTAGTGTTCCAAGTCAAAACTCTTCAGCAGTCCTTTGAAGCCTGTTGTGCTGTTGAAGTCTCTCTTTGCAAAGTGTGGGTACAAAAGAAATCTTAGCACTCAGGTATCTTAAGTTATCTTAGATATAATTAAGCTGCTTTAATATAATTATTTAAATTGGATTTTTCATGGGTATTTTTGTATATCTTTATAGACTGTATGGTTTGAATAGATCGTATTCATGTAATAGTTGAAAATTATTTTATTTGACTCATTCCGAATGGTATTTTTTGGAGTTTGTGTATTTCTAGAGAAAATGTTAATATAGCAGTCCTCCTTACAACTATTTGTAATCCAAATGATTCTAATGCCAGCTCCAGAGATTCTATATCACTGCCTATTGCAGATAAAAGCAACTTTTCTATTTACCGTCTAACTTTTTATGCATAAAACAGTGTTTGTTTTTAAGAGACAATATTTGTTAGAACAGTCCCAGGCCGCCTTCTTTTTACCATATACCCCAAGTCCACTTCTATGTTGCTGGGAATTTGTGTTTTAGGGCAAGTTAGATCAACATTTTTAAGAGAGTAAGTCATAATTAAGGCTGATGACAAACTCTTTTCTCTGCAGTGGAGCAGATTGTTTCAGTTAAATATCTTATTTTTCCATTACTGTGAAATACCAGAACTTTCTTTCGTGCTGTTTTCCAAGATTGGCTTAGGAAGTGATGATACAGGAACTCTTAAAACATGTCATCTTCTCCAAGTCATATAGCAAATTCAAGACTTTATCTGGGAATATTCATATGCAAAGAAAGTGCCTGGACGATTGATGCAACTAATTGTAATGGTAATTCTGAAGTTGTCTTTATAGGATATCTAAGTATAAGCTATGATACATTTTTCATTCCTTCATTGCTAATATTTCCCAGCATTTGCCAATATTGAATTGGAAGCTACAGTTTCACTTCAGGGAGAAAACATCTTTTGCATTATTTTGTGTGTTATTTACCTGAATCATTTAATTTCAATGTCTAAAATCAAACAAAAGCAATACCTGTATGCTGTGCTTTGAAATCACACAAAAAAACCTTAAATTGTTTTTTATATATACATTTTTTTTTCCCTTTGGAAGGATCCAAGTGAATGACCAAATCGTAGAAGTAGATGGCATCAGTCTGGTTGGTGTTACACAGAATTTTGCAGCAACTGTTCTTAGAAACACCAAGGGGAAAGTCAGGTAAGTATATTAAAAGAAAAATATTTATGGCTGGAAACTCAAGATTCTTTAGATTCTTTCACAGTCTGCCTTAGGTAAGACCAGAGATTTTTGAACTCTTTGTACTTTCTGTGTTTTTATATCAGGACATGGATGAGCTTTGGTTTTACAGTTTTTTTGGTTTGCTTTAGATTTTTAAAATATGACTGTCAGTAAGAAGAAGCTGAAATTGCACACACAAAAAGATTCTTAATGAATATAAGCTGGTCAAAATCATTGACCAAAAATACTCATATGAGCTGATGTTACTAATCTTTAGCCATATGGCAGTTACTCCGTCCCCGATGGCCTGGAGCCCTCCACACATTTTTCCCGGTGAGAGTATCCGAGTTACCTGCAGCTGGGTTGGGGGAGTAGGCAGTGAGCTCCCAGGTGCCAGTTCTGCACGCAGAAGAAGAGAGTACAGGGTGCAGTAGTGTTGGGAGCTGCTAGTTTGATGAGAGTTAAGATTTGCTATTAATTCGCTGAGCTGTTTGATTCCCTTCACCATCTCTGACTGTTCCTCTGCTCCGGTTAATTGAAAGGCATCACTGCAGCTAGCTGTAAAATTCTGGACAGGCTAGAAAATGTGAAACATATTGCAAGTAAAATTCCCTGTGAATATAGACACAGGCTTGTAAAACGCTTGAAAATGAAGAACAGTACCTTTAATCTCAAAATGAACTCTTTTACCATGTAAAAAGGTATACATCAACATAGCTTTTCTGTGTAATAACCTGGCAATTTCAGTGAAGACTTAACACTCACAATATCTACAAAAATATGTTAGCATAATGCAGTGTAACAGCCTTTTGTTGGTCGCTCTTTGATTCTCTCTCAAAATCCTCTTTAGTGAAAACAATTTAGTCTTTTAGTTAATGAGAGTTTGGGGCTGTCTTCTTTTGACCATGATTAGGCTATTCAGTGCAGTATGTGGAAGGTCAGGTCCCTTCTGGCTCTGGTGCTGGGGTGGTGATGAGTGCGTTGCACAAGAATTTCTTAGCTCTTCTCACACAATGTTAAGGGATAATTTTGGAATATAGATTCTACAAAGATTCTTGGGTGTGATTGATCAAGGTTTTATCTGAAAGAGGTTATTTGGGAAAAAAGTGTTCGGAAATTGTAGAGCAATTACTGATAAAATAGTTTCGTGTGACATTTGTACAGTTTTCTTTTGTTAGACTCACACAGGGTATGAGTATTCCTTCTGCTCTGGCTATCGAGATAAGAACGTATTTAATTAAGCTTTTGAATATTTAGGACTTAAGAAGATAAAATTCTTGTGACAGAGGAAATACTTTCCTGTGTTTGGTACACAAAGCAAAATGTTATGTTTATCTTCTGTTTGATATCTTAGCTAAAAATAAAAGAGAAAAATGTTCTCATAAAACATAACATACACATTATATACATTTATAATCAGCTTAGTTCATGTAATGATTATTGAATAAATTATAGGATAGATTCTGTATTGCTGGAAAAATAATGGGTTTGGAAGAAAGAAGAAACCCAAGATGATGTTCACATAGGATGCTCCTAGAGTCTTGCTTTGGTGTTTAAATTATAGTCAGACTCGTCGCAGTCTAGACCCTTTTGTCATAAAATAGTATGCTGTAAAAAGTATTGCTTCACTGTTGTTCAGCTCACATTGTCAAGTGTAGTCTATATCCTGGGTGCAAGGATCATTGGTTTCTGACAGATCTCATTTATCAGAGAGATGTATGACTTTTTTATGTTTTTGCTAGTAAGTAGGCTTAAGATTCAGGCTTTCACCTGAAAAATAATCAAATGCATTAGTATTGTAAATGGATAAGTAATTTAAATAATGTTTATGTTAATACAGTTATATGAGAATTTGTATGGACACTAGCATATAGTGTGTTTAACAGCGTTTGTTTAATGCATATTTAATTAGAGGGAAAAGGCAGTAGAATTTGGTGCAGCTTCCCCTTTTTGCTTGGTGTAAAATGGCATTAAAAAAAAAACTTTGGTTTTACACATGGCAGGTGAGATATGTGTGATTTTTATAGTGATTTGCAGTAAGTTGGGAGCGACATGTGAAGATATTGCTAAGAAATCTGTGTCATAGGCAGCCTGCATGGATGAGTCTGTTGTCTAATATTCTGCTGACACTGATGAATTGTGTTTGGTTTTGACTGCTCAAAATTAGAAGCACATCCAGAAAACTTTATTCTTTGAAGACATGATGTTGGGGCTCTACTGTAGAGCTAATGTTTGCTTGTTAGATAAGTAAGCTAGAGCTAAGATTGATGTATTAGGTTATAAAAGAAAATTGCACATTTGTGTATTGCTGTTTTTCTTTTACTGTACCGCATGAAGTCCCCGACCTCTACTTATTTGGTAGAGCGAGTGGCTGTTTCCTGGCAGCCCCTGTTCCCTGGTTACACCTGCTGTTGCGGAATGATCTCCCATCTTCCACCCCCTTTGACTGATAGCATTCACAGCACAAGAGGATCTCCAGGGACAGAATCACTCACTTATCCCCAGTCGCTAATTCCTGCCTACTGCAAGTGTAAAGAGCAATGAGGTTGACCTTTGAGTGCAGTCATTCCCTTGGCAGCTGCCATTAATGATCCACATCACTGTGGGAGGCAGGAGAAGCAGAAAAGGTTGCCGCTTGAGACGTCTGTGGAGGAGAAGAGACTGCTATATAAATACCTTCTGCCTCCCCCGCTGTGCGTATCCCATCTGATCTACAAATGTGTAGGTAATGTACAACTGTAATCCCAGACTGATTTAAGACAAGGCAACTTCATGAGTCCGTCTCAGGCAGGAGAAATCACATACCTATTTGCACGTGTACTGTAGAGTTCTGATAAAATTATTGTGTGCATTACAGTGTCAATTTAACAGGTTTTATACAATTGCTTTAATAAGCATAGTTAATTTTGTGATTATAATGTAAGCTCTGTATACCTTTCTTCTGCCTGGCATGCTGCACACATTGAGATTTGTGTGCATCCCACTGGCATTACTCCTTTGTAACCCTCAGCATTATTCATAGTTGTTTTTTCTCATATGTAGTCAAAACATGTGCAAGTTTTTATAGCCAAGGTTTATACATGATCAGTTGCAAGGAAAGGATGATCGTGAAAGGAGTGACACTAAAGCTACTGCTTAATTCTTTACAGTAAATGCAATATCTCTTTAGCAAGCTTGCATAAATACTGATGCTTAGTGGTTTATTTTTCTCCTTTGAGGCTTCTGAACGGTTTTGAATGATTCTGACAGTGAAAGTCATTGACCTAGAATAGATTTTCATTTTTTTTCTGGCAGAAACATTGCATCTGAACTGTCTGTAGCTGACATAGTAAAGAGAAAATGAGAGCATGACTTCTACCTTTTGAACTGTTCTAGTTCAGGGTGAGAGGCAAAAAAACCCTCAAACAGCAAATATAAGCCCATATTTTGTCTGTCATTGACTACTGAATTCAGAAGAGTTGTCATAACATAATGAAAGATCACTGATCCAACTAGTTTGGATTCTCTAGGAATAATGAATTATTTGCTTCTTTCACACTAACATATGATGTTTTGTAGGAAGATAATAGGCACTAAACAGATGTACTCTGATATCCCAGGAGACAAAGAAAGGAGAGAGAATTCTTCCATAATCCCAGCTGGCAATCAGCTTCTGTCACTAGGGATGAGAATTAGTATCCTTGTGACTTTAATCTGGCAAATACAACTATGAATGCTGTATCAATTTATGTAAATGTCAAATCTTCTTTATAATCTTGCTTAACTACTTAGCTTACCAATGCTTTACATTAGTGGATTTCCCAATTTGGGTTATATACGGGAGGAATTTTCCTTCCTGAAAAACATCTTGTTTTTCAGTTTTGCTCAGTGTTCCCTCTCTACTCTCAGATTAAAGGATCAGTCAGAGGGCAGCACCAGACTAATAGCTCTAATTGTAGCCTGCTTTCTCTGACCCCATTTAGGACCTAATCCTTCGACCTGAAGCCTATGCGTGGTTCCTGTTATCATATGAGATGGGGTAAAGAGGCCGATGGACAGTTGTGTTGTGGATCTTCTTCTGTGTTATTTTGGCTGGTATCTTGATGTTTCCTCATTAACTGTTGTGCTGGGTAGAAAACACAGAGTTCTCTGAAGTTGCTTGGGTGATCATGAGCGGATATGACCCCACTTTTTCCCCTTGTTCTTCATCATAATGAATGGGTGTTAAGGATCCTAATATCTTTATCAGAGAAAAGTCACTTGGAGAATTGCTGTCTCCAGGGGATTTTATGTTTTCCCAAACACACCCGCAAGATCAAAAATGTTGTTTTGCCCATATCTACCTAGTGTCCTTCCATCCTATTTTTGTCAGATTTTGAAACTTTCAGTGGGGTTGGAAAATGAAGGAACAGCTGTACTTGGGGAAAGGTGGGAGGTTTGGGTCTTTGCATGTCTACCTCACTGCATGCAAAAACTTGGGCCCATGGAGCTTTGGGAAGCAGAGTATCCCTAGAAAGTACTGAGTCCCAGGAATCATACTGGATTGATATCACAAAAGGGGCTTACATCTAAACATCCCAGTCTTCCATGTGCTGTTTGCATGGTTTTATCATTTCTCTCTGAAAGGTTCTATTGAGAAAGTTAACCAAACTCACTATTTTGCCATTGGACAGGCAGATTTTAAATCCTACCCTTAAATTTTCCATATCTTACTTTGTCTTTTGAATGTGACTAAGCATTCTGTCAGCTTTCTGAACTGTTGCTAGGCACTAATCAGATTTACTTGTGGTGCTTTCTTAGTGAGTTCTCGTTGTTTATTTTTCGTGAAACCACATAGAACCTGTGCAGATTTCTGTATTATTTCTCATGACTTGCACCACCTTGAAGTTAATTATATTGATTCTAATCTATTTAGACGTTTCTCTGTTTGATTAAACTCCGCCGCAAAATGTCCCTTCTTTAAATAATTAGCTAGAAAATTTTGCTGTGTTACTGTTTAATTCTCTAGGTTGCTGAAGAGTAGGCTCCAACAATAGCAGTGTAACTACCAGACCCTAAGGCATTGCACTGTTAGCCATTCTCTGTTGCAATAAAGAATCGTTTATTACCATTCTGTATTTTCTATTATTTGGCCAGTTCTAATTGAAAGCAGGGTTTTGTCTCATTCCCCAGTTCATAGCTACATTCATTATCTCTTACTTTACTGAGGGGCAAATCCAATCTTTCAGACAAAAATGAAGCTTTTACTTTTGTAGCTAGATTTTATGCAAGCAGCAGTTGCAGGGCAAGATATGAAAATACGCCCTCTTAATTGACACCGCCTTTATGCCATTTATTCTTTCTTCAGCTAATTTGTCATCCCATTTTGAGTTGATTTCTTTCTGGAAAATATACTTGCTGAGAAAACAGTATGTTCATGTCTCCCATTAATTTTGTTTAACATCACAACATCTGGAAAGGTAATTTAAACATTTGTGTCTTTTCAAGTAATAAGACAGTATAGAGGACAGATGAAGCCAACAGCAGGATATAGCCAACAACATTATACCCCTGTGGGGAATGTTATTTGCTCTTGATAACAATGAACAGAATCATTTTATTTTTATGACTCCTTCCCCTGGATAATCATGGTCTCTTCTTCCAGTCAATGTAACTGGGCAGATTTTCTCCCTTTCCTGTTTTCTCTCTTTACCTGTTCTCTTGCCATATCAAACAGCTGAGTCCTTTAAATATAAACGTTCTCCAGGCTTTAAATTTATGTTGTGGAAGAGGCAGGAAAGATCTCTCTATCTTCCTAGTCCTGGATAAGGAGGCAGGAGCCAAAAGCAAAACATGTCCTCCTCTGTATCTTATTCAGAGAGTTGGATTATATTTTCGTCTTTTAACTGACTGGGGGTGATGCTCTTCCTTGCCTTGTTGACTCTATTTCCTTGTGTACAAATACCATCCACAGCCAAGGAGGGAAAAAGAGGAGAAAAGAAAAATCCTTTGCTTAGGGGTGCTGATCGCAGTGCTGGGACTTTATGAAGGGCTGCATAAAAGGCCATTTGTGCTTAGTGCACATTCTCATTCTTTGATAAATCTGATTGATGGATATCATTCATAAATTTACTCAGTATAAAATTAAATGATGATAACTTATAGCAAAAGTATGAATTTCTATTGCTCCTTCCGGTAGAATGATATTAAAAAATAAATATTTTGCTTTGATTTTTTTTATCTTTCTAAGCTCACAAAGAACCTTTAACAAGCAGTGGTAATCAGTCCATACAACTAGCAGGAGTAGCATGCTGAACTTAATGCTGTTGATTAATTTTAAACATTCTCATCCCTGAGCAGGGAGATAAGACTGCGTTCATCAGCGGCGTAGTGTTGGATGTACAGCAGTGCTGTTTATATTTCTTGGCTGCATCTGTACTTGTAAATTAAACGTGCCTCGGACTGTCCTGCAGCGCTGAGGCCAGCTGGCAGCAGCGCGGTCCGTGCTCATACTGTTCAAATTTGTTACCATTCAGAACAGGGTGGCCACATCCAGATTTTCTTTTGGGAACATCCATACCCTTTGCTGCCTTCTGGACTGTGTTTGAGCATTATTTTGGAGGCTATTAGCTAAGTTAGGCCAAACCGTTCCAGAGACTGTTTAAGCAGTGTTAACAGTGCAGACTATCAGTTGCTAGTGCTTGGGGAGCGTTCCCTGATAGTGTTTAATTTACTGGCATGAATTGCCCGTGTGTCCTGAAATCTTGCTAATTTGAATTTTATGGCAGGCTTTTTCATTAAATATATTTGCACATTCAGGCAAGAAACAATATATTTAAGCATGAAATGTATAAATCTTCATGCAAAAGTTCTAAACTGAAATTTTAACCTTTTATGCAGATATCTAGAGCATTATTATTAAAGTAAGTGTAACATGAATTAGTAAGATTCAGCAGGTTTCCTTTAGGAGTGGGTTTTCTTTTTCTTTCACAGAAAAAGAAGTAACTTGGCAGATTTTGAATCACATCCTCAAGTCAGTTGGATCAAAACATAAGCTCCTACCCCTGCAACTGAAATGTCATTGTAAATGATAATTTAGCTAATTTCTTTGCCGTTTCAAAGTGCTGTGTGTTCGTGGTGTGAGTTCCACCCAGTTACCGTGTGCTGTGATGGATGTGATGCAGCACAGTGAGAGCCGGGCAGCAATTACCGATACTCGTTCCTCCCGGATGCCTCGGCAAACCGCAGGGATGGTGCCCTGGGAGTGTTTAGCTGCATCTAGACTGTTCTACAAGCGAGCTCCCCCTTGCCCTAGAGGCTGGATCACTTAATCATGCAGATTAAGATTGCTCAGATCTCAAACGCTTACTCCATGCATATCCATGGAAACCAGGAAGGGTGAGGGTGATTCCCTGCTGCAACAGGAGGGTTGGATGAGATGATTTCGAGGGGTCCCTGCCAACCTCAACCATTCTGTGATTCTGCGTGTGTGATTCTGTTAGGGAAGGCAGATCTCACCCCCAAAAGGCAGTCATGTTTTGGAAACATTCCTGGCTATCCCTTGCACCTTTTGAACAGAGTATATGCTTCCCCTGCATCCAGGTAGACTGCAGCTTAGTTTTAGAAATGAGTTTTTTTCCAGCTGGCCATCCCTGTAAGAAAGAGTGGTGCTGTGGAGAATGCTGATTAGATGGTCATCATTTATTCAGGAAAGCTTCCTGCAGTGTTGTACTGGGATGCTGTGAGATTTGCTGGAAGAGGCAGAAGAGGTTCTCTACGTGCTCTCTTAGAAGTGTGTAGCAGTGCAAGAACTGGAACCTGCAAGAGTGCCAAAGCACTGAATCTCTTGACAGTTTCTTAAGTAGTTTTGAGTAAAGCTAATGTGTCAATGAGACCCTGGACTAGAATTGATTTCTGTGGGTATAATTAATCTAAGTGCATTAATTTTTTTTCAATGTGTTTTTCTCAGAGTTTGATTCAATACCCACTTCGCAGTGATAAGTGTAGCTTATCAGTGGCTTGTGTCGAAGATGCTGTGCAGAGACTGCTGAGGCCCTTCTGGCCTTTAAGCAGTTACTTCCCTGCTCGTCCACAGGCACTAGTGATACTGCTGAGGGACACCCCGAGGTCCTTCACAGGGCTCTGCGGGATAGTGTGGAGGGGCATGAGAACCTGATGGGTCTTCTCCTACATCATGCCTGTGAAGGAAAAAGGATCGGATGGGACTGGGTGCAGGTCAACACCTGCTTGCACAGGCGATGTCGCAGAGGAGGTGTTTTTAAAGGAAAGGATCCTCTTTAAAGACCCACCTGAAAAAGTGGAGCAAGAGCAAGTTTGGCAAGTTCCCTAATCTAGTCAGTAGGGCCTTAAACTAGATTCACTGAGGGAAGGTGACCTTGCTGTGGATAGCAGTTGGGGCTTGAAGGGTAGTGAGGAAGTGCCTGGGGCACTGCCTAACATGGGAGGATCTTGTGCTTCCCTTAGGAAAGCAGCAGGACTGGGGATTTCTCTCACATGCTTGAACCGAAACGCATGTGTCCCTGGAAGCACACACGGATCTGAGGATGAGTGGAAAATTGACTGGACTTCTGGTCCCAAAGGGTTATGATCAGTAATATGAACTCCAGCTGGGAGCTCATTCCTAGTGAAGTTCCTCGAGGGTTGGTGTTGGGACCAGTACTGTTTAACATCTTTATTAGTGACTTGGATATGTCGCAGGGGCAGCTGCTTCCTGCATTTTCTGCCCATTTCTCACGAGACAGTGCTGGTGCTGGAACACGAATGCCTTCTGCCAGAGCTCATCGTGGTGTGGTGTGAAGATTGATTGGATGGTAGCAATGTGATTCTGCCAGAGAAAACCCTGCTTTACTTCGAGTACATATTAACTAAAATTATTTAAAAACAGTAGGAAAAAATAGTATAACAACAATGCTGATAAAAACACAGCTTAACAACAAAAACAAATAACGCAAATTCAGTGAGCAACGTGCTAGATGTGTGTGTATGCAGTTACATGCTGTCATTACTCCTTCCATTTACTAATGGTGGCTACTTCCTCAAGTTACATTGGGTACTAATCTCCGGGCAGATTTGTTTTCTTCTCTGTGTTCTTTTGAGTTACTACCGTCACTAATCTCCAAGCCAACATTGTTTACTCACTTCTGCCAATCATACTTAGTTCCTCTTTATTACAGCTAATAGCTTTAAAGGCTGCTAAATACGTGTTTGTCTCTGAAGCAGGTGAGAGCTGTATGGTCTTAATGGTGTGAGACAGAGGGCGTCCTTAGCAAGGCTGCAGATGATAGTAAACTGAGTAGAATGGCTGATAGGCTGATGAGCAGGGCTGCTACTCAGTGGGACCTTGAGGGGCTGGAGAAATGAGCTTGCAAAAACCTCATGAAGGCCAGCGAAGGCAAATACGGAGTCCTGTGCTGGGGAGGAATAGCCCTGTGCAACACTGTGAAGTGGGAGTGATGAGGCAGAGCGCGGCTCTGAAGAAAAGACCCTGAGGAGAGGTAGAAAGACCAGCTTCGGTGTGAAAAACAGAAGGATGGGATGGTTGGGACCTTACTGCTATCTTCAGCTAACTTATAAGTGGTAGGAAGGGTTAGCCCAGACTCTTCAGTTGTGCTGCTGATGGGATAAGCAATGAAGAAGTTGCAGCAAGGAAAATTCTGACTAGACGTTGTCAAAAAAAGAAAAAGAAAAAAAAATCACAGCAAGGTGCAATGCTCTTCCAAGCTTTGAAAGAGGCTGTAGAATTTTCCTGTCCCTAGAGAGATGCAGAACTGAACAAGACCGTGGTTGAGCTGGCAATGCTTTAAGTAGGGGATGTGTGTGTGTGTGGAGGTGGACCAGAAGTTCCTTCCGACCTAACTTATTCAATGATTCAATTATTTGTACAGTTGTTATTTCCTCTTGGTGGCTATTAAGTTTCAGATCTCTTTTATAGGAGAATGTGTAATGGATTGTCATAGTTTGCAAATTTCTTCCACCAAATCGTTGACCCCTGTTGGAGGCCAACATCTATTCAGAGAGTCTGATCTTGTTTACAAAAAGCCTGTGAGTTCCTTCTTACACTGTTGTAACTAAACAAAATTGCCTCCTTACAGAGTTTGTACCACTTCTCGCCCTTTGGTTTAATTATATAGTTCTTATCCTAGGGGAGGGAGCCAGGGTAGGTAATTAAAGACATCTTGAAAGAAATTAGCTAAATGATAACAGAATCAGCTCTGTACTTTAAAACTCGGAGGAAATCCATTTTTAAACCCTATTTTTGTCAAAAAAAGTAAAATTCCCCAAATTACAATGAAGTACTGTGTTACTGTACATTTGCTATACATTTTTAATGACCGCACTATATTTTAGGAAAGTTAGAAATTAGAAAAAATGCCTCTGTTAATCATATTACAGTAAAAACTGTTCTTTCTGTCTGACTTGTCTGTTGCATTCTTTTTTAATTTTTGTTGAATTTAAGGAATCTGAAATAAATTATCCTTAACTAACATTAATGCATGAAATATTTTAGGAGAAAAAGTTTCACTGAGAATTAAAAATACATGCAGCAGAAGTTCCATTTTGTGTCATAGAGTTACAGTGTTTGCACACTTTTTTCTAATTGCAAAACTCTTAAAAAAATGAAATGTTTTTTAAATAAATTAATTGTTAAAATAATGTTTCTGGCTCCCATTGTTGGTAAAAATTAAATAAACTACTCTTTTTTCAAGAAGCATAGGTCTACACATCTTCAATTAATAAAAACTACAAATATGCAGAAAACAGTATAAGAGGCAGAATTTTAAATCCTTAAATTGTCAGGGGTTGCAGGAGACATAGGCGCTTTTCCCTGTTTCAGTAGAATACTTCCCCTAACCACCATTACTTCAGCTGAATTTTCAGTTTCTCCGTATTTTCTATTCCTTTATATTTTCTTATACCCAAGGCAGGCTCAAATATAAATCTCTGTCCCTGTTTATTTTATAAACCAAAAAGCCAAAAACAATATTTTATGACAATTGAGCTACATAATCTATAACTGAATATCCAGGTTAGTTTGTGTCTTGCTGCCTTGTTATTCTTTCCCTCCCTCTCTGCCTCTCCTTCAGATTTAATCTACATTAATTACTTTTAATACAACTACAGAGGTTTGCTTGGTTTTATTTTGTATTTCTGAGCTTTAATAATTAAGGGGAGTTTGTCATGATGAGGCTGAAATGGCCTTAACATCCTCATTTGTCTAATATCCAAGAAATAACCACCTTCTGAAAGATATCACAGACAGAATTTGTAGTTTTTTGTTTTAATACTTTGGCCCTTGAGACTAATTAATTAAGTCTAAAATGTATGTGCTTAATTTTGGTGAGCCACAGTGATGGGAAACACGTAATTAGCTATTTTGTTGAAGGGTGCATATTATGCTTTAGTGACTAATTTTCTGGTCAGTGATTCACAACCTTATGTCCCTTTTTAATATTTAAATGCTTCAGATTATGATAGATCTCATAGTTAAAGCCAATTGAGGCTTAAGAATCCAACTAATATTCAGCATTTTAAAAACTCTCTCCTTTATGGTGTTCAAAAGAAAGAAATATTTTTCCTTCTCTCCTTAAATTACAAATTTGTAATTTACAGATTATTCTATTTACAAATTCAACAGAATTATTCTATTGTATTTAATTTGATACTTTAACTTCATGAAATTTAGCCTGGCAAAAAGTTTTGTTTACTTCATAAAAACTGTAAGTGTTGGAAACATAATTTTCCTTTCGTAACTGCTATCAATCATAGAATAAATACTTCTCAATATTTATTTTCAGATACTTTAGTGTAATTATCAAATAGCTCACTTCCTTAAAAGCAGTGAACTGTAGGAAGATAAAACATTCCTTGTATATGTCTGTTTTGGAAAATATTTGCTGCATGCTTCGCCATTGCTTTGAGGCTTTGATTCATGTGTCATCTACCTTCTAACACCTTGGTATGATTGAGAAACTTATTTTTGACGTATGTTTCAATCCTTGAAAATAACATCACTATAACCTGTCTTTGGGCTGAGAATAAAATTGTAATTAATAAGCTTTTAAATTTTTATTTCCTACCTCAACCTAATTCTTTATATGAAAATATCATTGCATTACAGTTTAATGTGTCAAGACCATTCCAAGTGTAGAGATAGGGGAAAGAGAGGCTTTTAGTTGCCATGTATTATTAATCACAAATAATCAGGAATTAACAGTTTTCAAATGTATGGCATATTACCTATCCTAGACTTTCAGGCAGTGTGGAAATAGTTGTATGAATTTGCTCAAGTATGTTATTTTCCAAGGGAAGTGAATTTCCAGGCAGAGGACAGGAGAAAGAATTCTATATACAGCACGTTACATTGTTCTGTATTTTATTACATGGGTGATCACCCTCATGTATTTATAAATATGATGTTATCTCTGCTGTGTATAAATAATATATTAATGTGTAATTTCTCTGAAAATATTTATTTAAAATGAAATTGATGTTTTCCATATTCTCTTTTATTTTATTTTTCCATAGAAGAGGCAAGCAGATGGCAAATGTGGGTTAAATACTTCTTTACTTGGTGTAGTAATGTCAAAGGTTCATTGTTCCTTTCAGTTGAGCCTGCAGATATGGCTGTTTTACTCTTTTGGAGTAATGCTTGGCTGTAAAGTGAGAATTCAGAAGAAACAGGATCTGACTATGAGTCAGAGTGCAGAACAGATGAAGTAGAGGGGTCATAAACAAACATTCTTCCAGCCCCAGGTCTTTATCATTGCTGAGAACCAATGTCATATTTCGTAATTGTAGGGTGTGAGTGCCAGACGGTGATCTGATTTAATCAGGATTAAAATACTGATGTTACTTGCTGATATCATTCTAGTGTCTGTTGTATTTTCTGTTAATATTTTTAAACTACGTCTCTTCCTCGTGAACTATTTTTGGAGCACCTTGTTTTATTATTTCAAACTGTGTCAGTTCTCACCTTTCCTATCCTTTTGGAAACAATTATTAGCTCATTTGTTTTGTTAGTGTCAAAATAATCTCCAAACTGTATTCTTTTCTATAGCACATGACTTCATACAGTCTGACAAATTGTTTGGCGTAGGAAATGGGCTGAGGCTCATCCACACATGGCAGCTTGTCCTATGTATAGATGCCAAATCTCAAATGTCTTTAACAGCAACAGACAGTACTAACCAAAATCATTTTCTTACAGGGGATATAATAAACACTTCTTATTCCAAATAACAAATTAAATTCTTCATTGGTGCCAAGTATTTTGGAAACAAATAATTTACCATATGCAGTGTCTCAGAGTCACCTGGTTTTACTTTTCAGCTCTACGTAATACTTTTTTTCACCTGCAATTGCCTAATGTCTTTCTAGCCTGTTAAGAAAATGTTACTTCAGCTTGACACCTTTAAACGGTACTTTTGTTCAGTTGTTTACAATATCAGTGCTATATAGTGGGCATTTATCATTAATACTATATGTGGCAGAGATACAACGGCTGTGCCATTGTACCGAAAAAAGTGTTGCAATCAAAGCCAGTCCAAAATTTCAGTTGCTGTAAACAAGGTTGAAAACAATGCAAGTCTCGGCTAAAGAAAGGGAAACTTTTGTTGTCTGCTATTAAGCCAAAGAAATGTGCTTCCAATTTTTATCAATAACTAGCACTGCAGAAAAATGCTCCCTAACAACAGAAGTTGATGAAACGAAAGATTTAAGTGAAGTTTAAAATTAGGGAAATGGGTCTGTCAGATTTTAAAATGTAGAAATCGATTCTCTTTCATAGGTAGGCAAAAGACAAACACAAAAGTTCAGAAATGTCTTTTAGGCCAAGATGGAGAAAGAAAATAATCCAGTGCATGTTATTTTCACGACCAGCTGTCAGAAATTTCTCTATATTTTCACTGTTTATCTGGTCTTTTGTTGGCTTCTGAGAAATACATTCTTAAGGGACTGGGAGTGATGATACTTTTTAAAAAAATCCGTCCCACTTTCAGCCTAAATCCCTGTAGTTCAAATTAGGAGTGAAGGTTTTAGAGGTCACTGGTCACGATCACTTTTTTCCTGTGTGAAGGGGAAACACTGTCGTTTCCTGGCCTGACCTCTCTTTGTAAACAGTGCCCTTGTGGCAACTCTAGTCCACGGAACATCTTTAAAGCAACCACAGGCCGCATTTCTGAAGGAAAAGGCTACTCTCTAGTCTAGATACAACTGAAAATCAAGACCTTTGATAAAGCAACCGGAGTGATGTTTTTTCCCACTGTGTTTTATATAGGTTTGTGATTGGACGAGAAAAACCGGGACAAGTCAGCGAGGTTGCGCAGCTGATTAGCCAGACTCTGGAACAGGAACGGCGCCAGAGAGAGCTCCTCGAGCAGCATTACGCCCAGTACGATGCAGATGACGATGAGGTAACATGCTCTCTAGCATTTGTCTCTTTGGTGATTGTTTTTTTCACGTGATGTTTTGTATTTCCTGTTCCTGCTTTCCACTTGTGCCTCAGAGACTAGCTGTTGGCACTGTCCACTACCCTTGCTGCTGCTTTTTAAAGATTGTGGTGGTAAATCTTATTTCAAGAAGAAAATCACTGCGGAGCTTTTCAGCATGTGTTTAAAATATTCCTTCTGTTCCATAACAGCAAATATCGAATTGATTGGTGCAGGAAAATTTAAGTGCAAGAGGAGTTTTCTATTGATAGTGTCTTTGGCTGACAGAGAGAAATAAAGGGAGGACAAGCAGATAACAGAATGAAGGCATCCATATGTTATCCTAGTGCTACAGTAAGGATGGTACCATGTTTGTGACCATAAAGTGTGCTTTTTGGCCATCATCTTGTGCAGTGCAAAGGGAACTCTTGCACAGTATGTGATGAAAGGAGGAAGAAGAAGGGCAAAAAACCTCTACTAGATACAAAGGTACCATAGATCTGTCTTGGGAGGAGAAGGAATTAGGCTTCGGAACAACTGAGGAAATGCTTTAGGTCTCAAAAGAACAATGTGCATGGGGGGCTGCATTATTTTTTATGCTCAGAATAGACAGCTGGAATACAGTTACTGAAGTATGCAATGGGCACAATCCCCTTCTTGATTAACAGACTCACTAGTAGGTTGTGTTGGGAATCTGCAGAAATCCTGAATTTGTTCAAACTTTTGTTGAATGACTGTTTCCCAATAAACTCATGTAACTTGCACCATTCCCAGGCAATTGACTTTATAGAAGCTGTGATCTGATGTGCATTAGACACAGTTCAAGGACATTTTTGGTCATCACAAGCACTTCTGCCTCATTTTCTATCAAATATGAACATTACTGCTTCAAGCTCACCTTGCTGTGTTATGACAGATGAGATATTGGATTTGTTTATGTTGCTGTATGCCAGATTCCACTACCAGCATGGCATTCATTGGCTCTGGTAAAGGAGGCATCTTTTGGGCACGGAAATCACAGTCTGCATCATACAGATGAATATCCACAAATGTACCAAAAGATTATCTTTCCAAGTCCCTCTCGTAACAAAGATACGGATTCTGACTGCATGAAGATCAGTGATACTTGGATTGCCAGCATGAGGAGTTTCATACTGAGATGATAGGGATTTCTGCACAGATGTGCTCCATTTCGCAGCTATCCGACTGATCTGCTCATTTTCAGTCGGCTCTTGGTAGGTGGTAGGACATGTGGTAGCTTCAACTCCACTTAAATAAGGGGGAAATAATCAAAATTCTGTCCTTCACTGAGGCTGTCAAATTCTGAGCTCCAGAGACTTTTCCACAAAGACAGTAATAATATGCCAGGTTTACTGAGCACAAAGTCATTGATGAGTCTTGGAGTCCCAGGGTCGCTGCACGTGCCTGCGTTTGGAAAAGCTGTTGGCTGAGCAACTTGCATGGAGTGAGAATGTTCCAGGCGTGTTCAAGTCTGGCGTTTGACCTTGTTGTGTTACAGGCTGCCTGGCATTCCTTTAACTTAAAACTTAAGACAGTCTTCATCATAGGCAGCATCTAGGCAGCATCCAGGCAGAATCTTCTGCCTGTTTCAGAAGAATTGGCGTTCTCTAAAGCAGCAGTGATGGAAGAAGTGTTGATGTCTGCCAACCAGCTTATGCAGGACCTTAGTCAGATGCTAAATTATAGAGTGACTTGTTAGACTCTTGCAACTCCTCATTCCACTGCCTTATGGGAATGTTACGGGCCAGTTATTGGTAGGCGGAGGAAGGTTCACACTCATACACATCTTACAGTTGGTATTGCCCTATGAGCCAGTGCCAACTGCAGTAAAGCAAGGAGAACGTCTTGTTACAGGAACTACATCTAGATAAACTGTTGCAGAATTTACTCCTCACCAGTTTCTTTCTTTTTCTAAAATCCCCCAGCCCTTCCTGATTTGTTGTATCCTGGCAGAAAAGATGGCTGGGAAACTGTTTCAAGTAGGCAGTGCCTTTGTGTTTCCCACCTAATGTGGCCTGAATCTGTATCTTTAAGTGAAATTTTTTGACTTTGCTGCATTAACACAGGGTTCTAGGCATATTTAATCAAATTATGATATCTCTTGGTGTCTTAATTTGAACATGGTGTTATCTTTTCATATTTAACAGTGAATGGCAAAATTCACATAAAAGAGATGTCATATTCCCCTGCAGTCTGCATGCTGTGATGCAAGAGGAGAAATTGATAGCATATTGCAGCATTCTGTTCACTCTGTGGCCATGGACAAGTAGTTTTATGCAAGTAATACTTTTTTTGTATTTTAATATTACTAATAGACATTTGAATATTTTTTCATTTTTAATTACTATTTATCAGGATATTCTGAGAGCAAAGTAGCATTAGAACATTGCCATGTTCTTGGATGTCCAAATCCCAAAGAATGCATTATGGTTGAGGAAATCTTTCAGAGAATACACTTTTTCCAACGTCATCAATATGAAGTATTTTCATGAAAGTGGTGATACTATACGATTAATTTTTTCTTTGCTCTCACAAAAGAATTAAGTGAAAACTCTAAAAAAGATCAGAAGAAGAGGTGCTATGGAGTTCTTCAAGTGGCATTCCCTGCCCGTGGGAAGAGTTGCTGCACATACATAGACAAAAGATTCAGCCATATTTCCAAATCCCCCACATTTATGGTGTTTTGGAGAAGCTGACTTGGCCGGTGCTGCTCCTATTTTATGCTTGTGTTAAGCATGTTTCCATAATTTACAGGGCCACTAAGACAGCACGAGTGACACATTTTCCCTTTGGAAGTAGGACATTACAATTCTCATTTATAATTTTGTGCTGTTACCTGTGTTAATGTGCAACTACTAAACAGCAGGTGTCAGATGAAGGCCATTCCTACGCCGGGGGTAAGCTCAAGGCTGAGTATTACTTTTGCTCATCTGCTTTAGATGGGTGAATGGTGCTACCCAGTAAAGGATGTTTAGGGAGTGAGATTTTGCTTCAAGAATGCTTAAGATTACATTGGCTACTGTATAATTTTTAGTATGTTTTTTGTATAAGTTATTGGCATTGGCTTTGAATAACTTTTTAGTAGTTTTATGTGATATAAAAGCCAGCAGGCATTACTTTTTTTTAAATGAAAATTTTTATGTACTAGATAAGCATATGTAACATATGTAAACAAATATTTCTTTAAAATGCACATTATTACTTATGCAGCTGTAATTTTTTCATCATGCAATTATAAGAATCTAAAAGCTTTCTTTTGAGGGCAAGAACAAAACGCCCATTTACTTCTCTGTTCTATAATATGTTTGTGCCATCCTGTAATCTTACTTACTCCAGCAAAGAGTTTCACTTTGAGGACTACTTTTTGTATTAATTGAGGCAAAAATGACCATGTCCATTCACATTCAATATGTAGGATTTGAAGCGAATTTTCCCTTTGTGTTCATTTTAATCTGGCTGATGTCTCACTGTCTCCTGAGGACAGTAGAACATCTTCTGTTCTTGAACTTTGGCTCAACATGTTCTGTTCTTGATCTTTGCCTCAAACTCAGTGTCTGAAACGGGTTTACTCATAAGGCCAAGCCTTTTATATATCCTCATTTTCATCTTTTGTGTGAATTATTTCTTTTTAGCCTAAGTTTTTGAAGTAATCTCTCCTAACTAAAATAATCTGTTTTATTGATGTTCCTTGCTTTTTTTTTAAAGAAGGCAAGAAGAAACAAAAGCAGCTCCTAACTTTTTTTTTTTGAAGACTGCTAAAGTTCTTAGTCTTTGTACATATAAAGTATGTCAAGTATGCCTACCGTATGTTTGATTGGAGAATATGTAAACATTTTTTTTAAGATACAGCAACAGGTTATCCTAGGAATTTTTTCACATTCACTTGTATTTAGTGTATGAATAGGTCATACACTGTGGTGGTTTGTCATCTTTTGATAGTTTTTTTTTACCAAATTATTTTGTTTTCCAGGTGTTTTGTCTTTCATTTGAGCAGTTTAGCAAAATATAAACTAAACTTAAATTTTAAGTGTGCTATCTATTCAAGAAGTGGTGCTGCTTATTACTGCAAATACATCACTGTATTTTTGGATGCGTTCATATGTATTTTCTGTTTGTGTGTACTCGTGTATATCTACAATTAATGTGCTTCCATGCCTTACTATTTAATTGAAAGAGATTTACATAAGTCTAAATGACAGCTGAGAAGCTTACTTAAGGTAGGAGGCTGAAATTCTAACTGTTGTTTGGACACCTGAATTCTTACCTCTTGATTTGAAGAGTTCTTTTGAAGAAAAAAGAAAAATGATACCAATACATATTTGAGCATTGCTAGGAATGTATTTCGGAAAATAATACCATGCACCTTTACCCCAGGAACTGAAAGCACACATAAAAATTGAATAGCTCTATCAAAACTTTGGGTGTCATAAATATTATTTTATTCATGAGAAGGACTGTGTCCTCCCTGCCCTCCCTTTCTCATGCATTTATTTATTCCTGCACTGATAAGTCCAGATATCCCTGTGGGAAGTTTCGCCGTGTTCAGATAGTCATTTCCACGGACTATGTGTGGGCTGTGGTTCCGCTGAGATCTACTTCAGAATGCAGAAGCAATCAGCCACCTTGGATTTGTGGCGAGCGTAGGTGCACATGCAAAACATTGTTTAGGCACCTTGGGGTATGATACTATAAGCATTTTATTTTCAGCATTGTTGTATTGCATTTTTTAGTCTTCAGAAACACGATTAACTTATGCTTTTTAGACCTCTGTTTTATTAGCAAACAGTATGTCCATATTTCATGTCTAACCAACCCAAGAAACACCCACATTTTACGTGTAAAACTAGCTAGTAGCGCTTGTTTATTCAGGGTGAAAATTCAGTAAAGCTTGATTTCGGTGGGCTTGTTTCTGACAGTTTATTTTTGCCCATGTTGTCTCTCCGTGCAGAAGTGACTTTTCTATTGCTAATTTGTTTGTGAAGAATGAACCAACTGATTTTTTAAATTCAGCGTGGATTTTCACCTGAGAGTTACTACCTGCAGTTGACTTACAAAACACTAATCAAGATCCTGCCAGTTCTGTTCTGCTTTTATTTCTGTTTGGAAAGGATTCCATATTAAAACTGAAATACACTGAGAGAAACCTTCCTAAGGGAAAGCAAGCCATGTTTGGAAAAGGATGAAAACCACTAACTACAGCCAGTAAAGCTGGCCCCTGGAAATTTTCAGTGCTTAGGATACTGTTTTCTCCTCTGTCTTAGTGTTCTGAAATACCACTGTGGAACAGTAGTTCACATATTTAGAAATCATAACTGCTTGGACTAGAGCTGAACAAAAACACAAGTTTTTTTGCATGCAATGTGCTGTAATTACACACCAGCTAAATTACTCTTTGAAAGTCTACAAATGTTACATATATAACAATCTCTGTATAATAAGAAGATAACTTGAATTTCTTAAATGCTGTGAAATTAAGACAGGGGAATATGCTACAGATGAGGAAGATGAAGACATGGGGCCTGTCCTTCCAGGAGGCGACGTGGCCATTGAAGTGTTCGATCTTCCTGAAAACGATGACATGTTCTCCCCCAGCGACCTGGACACCGGCAAGCTTGCGCACAAGTTCAAAGAGGTAACTTACACATCTGAAAACATGTCTGGCAGGTCTCCCTGGAATTAGATTTCTAGTTGTCTCATTGCTCAGTGATTATTGTTTTCATTGAGCATGAGATTTCATTTCTAGCTGTTTGTACAGTCAGTACTAGTAAATGGCTCAGAAAGTTCTACTTTAAATGAATCGAACAGGATTTATTTTTTTCTGAGTTGTTTTAACATCAGCTGTCAGGTAACAGGTTATGTTGATGGAGGATGATTTATAATCTAAGTTTTCAGTATGAAATTTATCCTGCCTTAGCACTTAGTTTGCACTTTTTGGCCAGGACGGCGAGATTCAAGATAATTCATTCCTGGCACGTTGCTTATCTTTTTTTTTTTGTAAGATTCCAAGCAGAAGCAACCAGGAAGAACAAACAACAAATCCTAAATTTCAGCAAAAAGGGACATGGCGGGGCTTTTCCTAACTTCTGTACCACTGCACAGCACTCCTCGGTGTTCCACAGTGTAGCATGTTCCATTATATGTTCAAAAAGATGCTGCACTGGGGAAGCAGGCGTGTTTTAAGTCAATGTTTTATCAAACCTCTGTGGCTGTAGTGTGCATTGCACCCACTGGGACTACATGAAGCTTGGAGCAGCAGTATTAGCTGCAGTCCTTCAATTCTTGCTAGCATAGCAAATATTGAGAAATATTGCTGCTGTATGTTAGGACTTTTGATTTCATTTTTTCCGGAACTTTCATGATCTCTGAAGCAAATAAAGGCATGAAACAAGGTTTCATACCAGCTCAGAGGACTGGATTGAGTGTTTTAAAAAATGGGACATACTACTTTTTAAAGAGGATGGAGGTGGAAGGGTGTAAAGAAATTGGAGCCACGTAGATAAGGAGCAGAGCCCTAATGTGCCTAGAAGGCAGTTTAAGGAAAAAAAAAAAAAGAGAGACTCCATCTTATCTCCCTTCTTCCCCTGTCTTTTCCTCTTCCCTCCCTTCCATTCATGCCAGACGTTTTATTTTCTATAAATACATCTTAATAGCAGTAAGAGTCATGGAAATAGAAAATATAAAAGTAATTGTCCCTGAGCAAGCAAGTCTTCCCCTTTTCTCCTGATACCCTTTTCAGCCTTTCAGTGCCTATTGTCATTCATCCTTACTTTCTGAAAAGTTTTAGTTCGTTTAAATTATTCTCATCCCATACTTCAAGTTCCAGGCTATATGCAATTGAACAAAACAGACAACTTCATTTTTTAATACTTTGCATCATGTGTATTGATTATATTGCCTGTTCAAAGCAGTTGGAAGATGCTGCCATTCTGACTGGTAGCATCTAGCATTGCTCCTGCCAGTGTGACCAGGCTATGCAAAGCACAAGTGCAGAGGTGGGTAAGACACTGGCCTCTGACTGAGTTCCCTGTAAAACTGTGCTTGAAAACATTTTCCACCAGCTTGGGCTGTTGCCAGGCTTGAGTATGTCCGAACTCATTTGAAGCAAGTTGTAGGCCTGATTTCAAGGTCTCAAATCCAGATATAGAAGTATATCAAGGTCTCAAATCCAGATATAGAAGTATAGAGAAGATCGAACTAAAGGACTTGGGGGTCTTTTGATTTAAGAGCAGATGAGGGAGCCTGAGAAGCAAATATTGAATGTTCCTGCCGGGGAGTGGCCCCTTTCCCTGACCTGCACAGTTCTCCCTGTTCCCTGGGTGCCACTCCGGATTCGCTGCTTCGGTTGGAGTCCGCAGCTGCATTTTGCTGGCTGTTGCAGAGAGAGTGCATGTATTTTCCTTGGTATTTGCCCTGAATTCTTTCAACACTA
Organism: Tinamus guttatus; assembly: GCF_000705375.1. The sequence goes on from NW_010576723.1 coordinate 257,774, forward strand.
GAGGACTTGTTCACAGTCACGCTGCACAAGCCCACACAGAGTTTTCTGGAATTGTATTTAAAGAATAACTGTTCTTTCTTGTTCTTACTCCGGAGATTAATGAAAGTATTAAAGTGGGTTGGACATAATCTTTTCACATAATAGTTTGACCTAATTAGCTAAATTCAGTCTTTGCAATGGAAAATGTGCCCAAATACTTTGAGAGCACTCTTATTTGAAATGCTTTCCTTCCAGAATGGAAATCAGAATAGAGCTGGGCAAACTTGGGTGAATCACATTACCTCTGCCTACCTTATTTTCCTGGCTGAAAAGTAGGAAAGATGAGACTGATTTCCCTTAAGTGCTTTGAAAGAAAGAGCTAGGCACCTTTGATGACTGAAGATCTGTAGGAAGAGGGAGTATCTTATGAGATAGGTATTATATTTCACATATTTCAATGAAATCTATGAAAGATGCATTATTATAAGTAAGATTGTATAATGATTATATATATAAAAAATACCATTAGCGTTATTAGATTCTTTTGGGTAATTTCTTTCCCATTTTACTCCAGATGTTTAGCTATTGCCAGCTTTTCATCCCATTCTGCCTCTTGCAGTCTTAGATAAATTCAATCTGTTTTCTCTCTCTATCTTATTTAAAAATAGAGGTTGTATTATTTTGAAGAAAAATTGATCAACCTTTCAAGACATCTTAGAAAAGGCAGTATGCTAAATATCATTCAAAATATCTTTTGTTAAAATGAATCTATCATTATGCTGACTTTAAAAACTTACCAAAAGAGAAAGAAATATTTATATAAAATATTTGCCAAGAATTTGTCTGGCATTTCATAAGACATGGAATGCGGTATTCATGTTTCCTTATCAGAAAAGTTGCTTAAAAATTTGAACTGTGGAGTACAGATTTACTTGCCAAATCATCCCCCTTACTCCTTTCTCAGTGTTAACCCAGAAATGCCTATTTCCCATCTATACTGCCAGCAGGGTTAGTTTTTTGGTTTGTTTTTTTTTTGTTTGTTTGTTTTTTAAAAAGGAGAAAATTGATTTCCAGCCTCACATGCATCTGTTTGACAGGAAGGTGAGGTTTTCTTCTGCCTTCGTAGGATCTGCGGTGCTATGTGCTGATTCAGTGATCTGACTGCATGCTCACTATTCAGATATTTTTTTTTAATTTAATAGCAGAGAGTATAAAAGTAGCTGTTAAGACCATCTGTACCTGAGCAGATTGCCATTTATGCAACAATTTGGAGCTTGCTATGTCATAATAAACTATTTAAATGTTGCTTCCTGGTTTATGGGATTTTTAGAAGAGGTGGAAACCAGGTAACCCCTGAAGCCTTGTTATGGCCTTTCGGTTACAGTATGAACTCTGCAGAGGGCACAGTCAATCATTCATCTTCCCCCTGATTTTGCCTCACGTCAAGACAATGAACAAAGCAGATGAGATAAGCAAAGCATTAAGTCTGAGCATTCTATAATTTTTAGGTGGCTCTTTCAGAATTGTTCCTCATTGTCTTTCATTATTAGCAGAATTTGAATTATTTAAAAAAAAGAGAGTCCCTGAAAACTGCAGATCAAGGGTTCACTTGATAACAGAGTTGTTATACTTGGTAGTAGGTCAAATGTGCCTCCATATTTCATGTGTTCCGCAAGCTTTATAGCCAGCGACTGGTTTCATTTAAAATTAAACCTCATATCTGCTCTCACTGAGCATAAGAACATTTGGAGTACTTTTCAGTGCAATGTCAAAAGGTGACTTCAAGCAGCTGCTGAGGACTGTGTGAACTGGAAGCACTTGCATTCAGTTCCTGAGTCTCATCTGGAGCCAGTAACCAACAAATGAGCAGTGGAAAGCAGAGCATTCCTCAGGTGGAACTGTGTGCCTCATTCCTTCCAGCATAAATTGAGTAATTTTCAACCAAAAGAGACTAGAATTATTCATTAGGTCAATTAACAAAGGTAATTAGGTTGATCTGCAAATCAAAGTGTATTTAACAGTGCATATTTTTTGCGCTGTTACAAGAAATGTGTCCGAGAGGTCATCTGAAATGGAAAATGGAATTGAGAAGTAGCTTGGCCCTTTCTCAGAGTTACCTACTTACACTGACCAGCACTGTGATAGCTCCTATTTTTAAAACCATTCTTCCAAATAAAGAACTTCTGTTTTGAATTGTTTGTACTTTTTTATCTAAAAGCCTGGTCTGAAAGAAAGTAGCCGTTGCTTTACTGGGATATTACTTTCTGATTCAGTACAATTCCCCGATGTACTCCATTAGCTCAACATAAGCTATTCTCAAAGGCTCCAGTCATCCTTGTAAGAGAAATAACCATCATGTAAAACATGCTTTTCCATAACTATTCCTGGTGTTCATAAATAATAGACTAGGGCTTTGTCTTCACTGCAGTGTTATCTCAAACTATCAGGTTTTACCTTTGCCCTCACTCCTTATCCAACACACACAAGCCATTGATTCAGATTAAACAGTGCTTTCGAAATAAGATTTTGTTCTGTCTGTAAACTTGTCCATGCTAACGGCTTTAAACAGAAAAGCAGAAGGAATTTAGGTGTAAACCCATGTTGGGTCACGTCGACACGAGCATTTCTAAGCTGAGTTTTGATTTGTATTCAGATAAACTGTGATCCTTTAGCATGCAACTAAGTTTGAGGATGTTGCAGGAGGGTGCCCTCCTCAACAGCTAAGGGCATTCGTGACGTAGGATCACACTAAACTAAGTCCAAAAGACAGTCCCTCCTCCCCAGAAGGTGCCTGTGTGGATGTCGGCTCCTTGGTACCAGCTGTTTCCCGGTACAGACCCCCTCTTACTGTGGCACAGTGCTTGGCAGTGTAAATACAACCTTTAGCGCAAGGCATCAGCATCTACATGCAGTCATTTTGTGTGCTTGAAAGATGCTTCTTGTTTTTTACAGTTTCCCCGTGTACTGCTTTCTCTTGAGATTAGCTATCTTGAATGGAATAATTCAAACTAATGGTGGATAATAATGAAATCAGTTTTAACACTCATCTTGCATGCAGTAAACATGTGGAATCTTCCCTTCAGGGTTTTCCTGGCTTCTCAATTTGTTGAATCACTTATTTCTGGATTTGCTCTTTTGTTAAATGTCTACTTTAGTCAATGCAGTGGGTCTTTCTGATAGCATTGAAGATATATTTCATATTCACTCTTCAGAGGAGAACAAAGCCCAGCAGGAGAGCATCTTTTTTTCCCCCTTTTTTTTTCTTTTTTTTTTTTCCTTTTTTTAACATAAGGCATTTGGTTTTGCTGAACAGATTGGATGTTCTGATTTGGAATGATGAGTGGTTGGGCGGCATCCTATCTTTAATTAGGTTGCACACAGACTGAGTCATTTTGCAAGCTAGACATTTTAATTTACAATCTACTGCACTGCAGCACTCTTCAGGGCCTTCTGCTGTGTAATAAGGTATTCAACTTGCAGCACTGGCTTTAAAAATACTGGAGTACTCCCTGTGACTTCACTTGTTTATTTTATATTTTCAATTTTAGTTGCAAATCAAACATGCAGTTACAGAAGCTGAAATTCAGAAGCTGAAGACGAAGGTAAGGATCAATATGCAGTTAATACACACTGTTTTTTTATCTTCTCTCCCTCATACAAAATCAGATCTGAAGACATGTATCTTTATGTGGGTGGAGAAGTCAGTGTCCGTATTAAAGATTAAAAAAACACAGTGGCTCAGCTAAATCATGTCTTAGTATATATCCTCTATTCAAAGTTTCAATAAAATCTAAATTGCTTAATTACTAAAAGAAGCTGCCAACTTGTATACCTTCATTTAAACATGCATTTTAAAGGATAATATAACAACTAAGTGGCAGATTTCTAGTTTTACAATTTTCAGTAATTTTCTCAGTTTTAAAACTTTGCAGTTTTAAAAATTATATTTTGATGGAATATTTGCATCTATCTGGATAATTTTCTATTTGGGTGGGTGGTTTTTTTGCATTTTTCTCTTTTTAAGAATTAATTTATTAAAAGATGTTTAATAGAAATTACTTTTTCTTCACAGGAAAAGAAAGACTGTACCAATATAGGACTGTACTGTTCTCCCTAAAAGATACTCTAGAAAGGAAAATATTTAACAGAAAACATTTTCTCAAAATTGGTTGCCAGATATTAGGTTCAATTGGCTATGGCAAAAAAAAGAAACTGTACTTTTTCATAGTAGGATAACCTTTATGGGGAGTTCAACTGATAGCTCGGTTGTTGAGTAATGTTAGGCTTTATAACAACATCCTTCTCTTTGAGTTCGGGCAATTTACAGAAGGAAAAAAAAAAAGGAAGCCAGAGAAATCTTTACTTCAGAAATGAATTTGGCTGGTTATTTCTTTCTAGCAACCATTTGCACTCACCATATATTTTACTTAGTGTTTATCAAAACTGCATATATTACTGTTAAAAACAAATTCATAATGCAGCTGTTTTCTGTAATGACAATTTCTGTTGAACTGTTTCAGTTTAGGAAGTCAGAAATCTTTTCTCCCTTCTAGTTTCTGGTTGCAGTCTGTCAGTCAGAGCTGCATGGTTAATCCATTAGGGTTGTCCCAGCCCCGTTGACTTCATGGCAGTGATGTGTGGGTGTAAACGCTCAGCTGTGCAAATCCATTTGCAAGATTAGGGCTATTGAGCCTCTGTGTTGCAGCTCTTTACCTGTCCTTTTGAATAGAGCCAAAGAAAATATGGCTAGTGTAGGTAAATTACCACTAAAACTGCAAACAAGTTACTCTTTTTGCACATGTATCATTCATGATAGCAGCAGAACTGGCCCAGAGCAAGTTAAATAGTGTTGCTGAGTAAACACGGATGTGGAAGGCCTGGTTTCCTTTCGTAAATTCTGGGAAATGAAATATGTAGTATATCCAGCCAAACATTCAAACCTGCAGCTGGCTTCAGTTGGGCACTGTGAGGGGGCTAACAAAGCAGTGGAACTGCACTGGTTATGAAGTGAGGTAGTGGTGATATGTTCTGTAGAATCAGCACCCAAAAGGGCAGAAGCCTACAGCAGCAAGGGCATATTTTTCTTTAATAGCAATGACTTACAACTTGGTAAGCAAGTTTAAATAAAACGACAGTAGTACATGTAAAATAGGTTCTCTTTTTACTCCTAATAGTTCTAGAATAGTTGCAGTGTTGGATTTAAACTCTCTGTGCTTGCTTAAATGAAAATAAATAAATAAATGATTCTGGATTACGACTTGATGTTAAGCTTTACATTGTTCTCCCAACCTATTTTGTTTCGATTTCTAGATTAAGAAAGATTATGACATGAAAATAGGCACTGTAAGAGTTCAAATAAAATCTGATTTGGGGAAACTGAATTAGACTGGATGCAGTTAGCTTTTTTCTCTCATGTTCTAAACTGTTGGTCTTCAATCAAATATAGAAACCGGAACAGTTTGCACGCCCCCAAAAAATCTATTTTTATGAAAATTTATGGATGTTTTGTATCACCTCGGCCAGATACATGGAGTAAACACACTCCTAGTGATGACTGATTAACCCAGCAGTTTGCCTAAGCAGTCCACTACAGAAATTTTGAAAGCATGTTAGTATATCCCTAAGAAGCTTAGAAACTGCACTGCAACACAGAGCAAAAGTTCTGCCTCATTTTGACACAAAATAACATGAAAGTCAGCCTGTTCTTCTTGTTTTGGATTTCTCTTTTCATTGCTAGCACATTAGTTTTGTATTTATTAATTCATTAATTTGTCACTGTTCATGTTGACTGACTTCACTCTAAACTATTAAGCTGTACTTTTCACCCTTAACTGACAGGCATTTCTATTATTTTGTGCAGCTACAGGCTGCTGAGAACGAGAAAGTGAGGTGGGAAGTGGAGAAGACCCAACTCCAACAGAACATTGAGGAGAATAAGGAAAGGATGATGAAATTAGAGAGTTACTGGATTGAGGCACAAACTTTGTGTCACACTGTGAATGAGCACCTCAAGGAGACGCAAAGCCAGTATCAGGCTCTGGAGAAGAAATATAACAAGGCAAAGAAATTAATCAAGGATTTTCAGCAAAAGTAAGCAGCTACATCAGACTTAGCAAATGAGTTAGTGGCCAGATAGAAAACATATGTGTAATATATTTTGAAGTATGAAACTGGTTGTTAAAGGCTTGTAATGTAAACAATATTTGTCACTCTTATCATGAGAACCCCTGGGTTCTTTATTACATAAAAATGTTTGTATCGTTCAAGTGCTAGTTGAAAAACAATGTTGAAAAATAATACTGTAACTAAATGAAGAATTAATCTATAAAATTCCATGTCAGAATATTTCAGACTTGCTAGCATCAATTTGTAGTAATGTTTTATTAGCTGGATTCACTCCTGCTGCGTACTAATGTACCATGAAAAAACAAATTGTGTTCATACACTTTTGCATTTTATTTTTCATCTTCTCATAGATGCCAAGAATGTTTGAGCTGAGTTGAGCTAATCGATGATTACCTGGTCCCCTCTGTTTCATGTGGTCCCCTCTCCCTGATGGCTAGCAAGAATAATAATATCCAACATTTCTATAACAGCTTCCATTACCCGGAGTTTATTTTGTAGTTTTTGTTTGTTTGTTTGTTTTTTTAATACTACGTAAATACAGTCATTTAGAGAAGAAAACTCATTTCTCCAAAACATACAGCAATGTCAAGTGTCAGCTGGGAAAGCAGAAGTGAATATCCTGTTCCACTAAAAAGAGAGTAAAGATTTTAGATTTTTACATTTTAGTCAACAAGTCATTAGCCATCTTAGAAAGCACATGAAATGCCAGCTACTTCTGGAGCAGTCATGAAATTCCATCACAAACCTCTTAGGGTTTCAAAGCAAAAAGAAAATCCCTCGCTAGAATGAGCCTGCATAGTTTTTCTATTGCTATTCTAATTTATATATGTGAAAGATCTAGTCAATCATTTTTAACTGCTTCAGTCTTCTAAAATCGCCCAACAGATTTCCTTCTAGCCTACTAGAAAATGACGTACGTCCTTGCAATGAAAGTCTACAGTCATAGTCTTGTAAAACAGAGGTTCCATCCCATCTCCCCCAGCAAACTCAGCATAAACTGAGCAAATGTTGCTTCCATTGGAAATACAAATTATGAAAAATTAAGTTCAGTTTAACAGTTCTAATTAACAGCTAGAGCAACTGAGACCCGTGTCTTTTTCACTAAGTTTCCATTATTGTTTTCCTATACCACATTCACTTAGACTGATATGTAAATGGGTTTTGTCCTATTTGCAATTTATTACTCATTTTCAGGTTAATAGTGAAATATGTTAACTGCATAATTTTCTCATGCATATTTTAAGATAAAATGTATCAGAACAGTGTATTTTCTGTTTGAACCTGACTGTTCTGATAACAGCAAATATGTCTTTTTCCCTAAGAGAACTTGACTTCATTAAACGCCAGGAAGCTGAACGAAAGAAAATAGAAGATTTGGAGAAAGAACATCTGGCAGAGGTTCAAGGCTTGCAAACTCGTGTGAGTAGTATTTACTCAAATGCTTGAAGAATAAGATAAGTTTGTCTCATAATCTGGAAAGAAAAACAGATTTTATAGATGTTTGTATGTAAGCTACGGATAATAATGGATTATATTTCTTTTAGATACGAGACTTGGAAGCAGAAGTTTTCAGGCTATTGAAGCAAAATGGGAGCCAGGTTAACAACAACAACAACATTTTTGAAAGGCAGACATCTTTTGGAGAAGTTTCTAGAGGAGATCCAGTGGAAAATCTAGATACTAAGCAGGTGTCCTGTCTGGATGGCTTAAGTCAAGGTTTGTTTGAACCAGCCCATAACTCCTGTTAATGTGTGTTTTAATAATATCGTTATAATTTAGGATTTAAGGAAAATTATTTGTTTGTTTGTTTTTTTCCGAAGTTCAATATCTCATGGTAGTTCTACCAGTGGTATACAAATAATTACAATATTGAGTCCTAAAACAGTTGCACAGTGTATATCCTTTATGAAGTGGAATTGACTAATGTTTGCTAATAAAACAAAGATCAGTATTGATTTCTTAAATCTTAAATGAATTTCAGTGGGATACTGTCAACATTGAGGTCCAATTTGATGGTTCTCTTATGTTAATGAAGTGGGAGAAAATTGTTATTTTCTCCTGTGTTCCTACATCTGTCCTTAATTACCCAACCACCAAAGATCAGACAAGAACAGAATTATCTGAATGAGAAAAACAATATTAAATCTCCCATTTTGCATGTATCGGATATATTAAGAGAAATAAGTTATACGTATATATCTGCATTGGAACTATCAAAGTACCAATGTAGAAGACTGCGTGTGTGCAAGAGCATGTGTGAATTTGTACATCAGTGTATGAGTCTTACTGTGTTTCTGCATATTATTAATAGTAAACAACATGAGTGAACTATGTGTATAAACTGCACCTGAATTATAAAATTAGATGGACATATTTGAACAGTTAACCATAATGGTGAGTTACAATTGATTTTCAGACCTTTGAGATACTCTTTTTTTCTCTCAATTACTGTTTTCCTGATTTTGTTTTGTATATTTGAAGAACATCATGAAATGTAAATACTTTTTATTCAAGCCATGTGCTTGAATGTGCTTTTGCTCTTTTCCATGTTGCTTATTTCTCTAGTGAACTATCTTTTTCTTAACTTACAGTGAGTGCATGTTGAATACAGATATTCATTGTTGGTGATTGCATCATTGCAATGAAAATAATAATTGCTAGGATAAAATTGGTGGTTCTGTGTTGTGGGTTTTTTTTTTTTTTTTCCTAGCCTATCGGTTAAATTGCTCTGTTCTGTGGTTTACTTCATGTTGATGAAAAGTCATATTTCTAGTTGTAGTTATGTACCTTTCTTACAATTTCATAGATATTACTTCTAAAATTCAGCAAACTTAAAAAAACAAAGTTTCTTAACAGTGTTTATCTATGTGTTTACGAAGGAAGGGAACTCATATGCAAAAAGGGATGGAATTGGAAAGGAGAAGTGTAAGATAAAGGGGTGGTAAATTATATGAGTAAATTTCTGTGTCATAGGATAAGTAGGCGAAACTACAATTTGTGAGATTTGGATAGATTCTGATAGCAGGATAAATATAACCTTTACTTGGTTTGCATGTGAAGGGTCATTTCCATTATCCAGGCTGTGCCAAGGAAAATATACTAACAGCTTCCATAACTTTAGTTAGAGTTTTAAACTATCTAATCATAAGTGGTTCCTCACAGATGAGGTATATGTAGAATCAAAGCTGATTTTAGGCTCATAGTCTTGGATTAAAATTGTTTGTGGCAGGCACAATACTTATTGCATATCTAGCTTATGACAAAGGAACACCAGACTGTTCCTATACAGATTTCCATTTTAAATAAACTATAATATTATTTATTTCTGTAATGTAAAATTATGCATTACATTACCAGATAAATTGATTTCTAGCAGGCAGAGATGTTGTATTAACATTGATGTTTTAAGAGTTATTTCATATATGGATGCAAACTGAATATTGCTCTACAAACAAATCAATATGAATTACATTTTTAACATAATATGTACATAGAAAAGAGCTTGTTCTGCTGAAGCTGTAGCTGTGTGATGCGCAGACCTCATGGAGTTAGTTTTCACAGATCTCCACAGAGCTTTCCTTCTAGCAAATGTTTATTTACTGAAAGCTCTAAGGTTTTGGAAAGTACTCTTTGCGACAATAAAGTCTGCATTTCTACCCTAGAGACTCAATAAGTGTTACAAAAATATTTATAATTTACCAACACTTTATAGAATTGATTACAGTAATTTACATCAGGAAAGTGAGGTGTGTTCTGGTTATCTGCCTGACAAAAATGATGTTCGCAATTACCGTTTTAAAAGTGCTGTAGTATATTGAGAATAAAGAGCTAAAATCCATTCTAAGACACCCCCACCATGTATCCCTTTTGGGGATTCACTGAAACATTGTCTTTAAATAAGACTACAGCATTTCATTCAGTATTTACTTCTTCGTATTATAATTTAAAGGGAATTTCTAAATATAAAGAATTCAAGAATGTGCTTTGTAAAATATTAAACTCAGTGTGAAAGTAGTTTAAATTTTTTTTTCAATTGATATTGAAAGAATTTCCTTTCTTCATTGGTTCCTTTGGAAAAACACTGCCCAGTGTCCAGGACTTCTAAAGAGTAATGTATTATCTGCAAATTTAAATGTTCAAGTTTAAGCAGCATTCTTACAGACAGAGAAAATGAACAGTTTTTCTACATAATCATCAATAATATTTTGAAAGCAGAAGAAACGTGTTAAATCTAGGATTCCAGTCTGAATTTGAATTCTCAATGGGAGAAAAAGAAAAGCCCCTTTTTAAAATACTCTCTGAACATGTAGTGTGCTTTACCTGTGTTCTTTCATCAGACTTGATGAAACAACTTATTTCTGTTCAGACTTGATGAAAGAAAGAGCTTAATTCTCTATCGCCATTCCTGTGTAAACCTTCTAAGAAAAGGCCTTAACATTGTCTAATAATGCAGGTAGTTACTAATCAGCCTGTGCATGTGCTCAGAAGGACCTGAGAAGGGCAAAGAAATCCCCCCGGTGTCTTTGGATGGTGAGCAGGTCTTGGTGTGCAGTATGTGGTGCCTGTCTTCTGCACCTCTTTTGATTTTTTATTCTAAGACTGTGACACACTTTTCATTGAGCCTCAGTATTAGGTCTGTGGGATGGGACTGCTTATAGGATCCACATCCTATAATTTTTACTCCATAATTTGCAGGTCTGTTTCTTCACAAAGAAATAGATATGCAAAAATATATATTTTATGTGTACTGTTAATTAAAATGACACTAAACATGTTTTTTGCCTCACTGTGAATTGAGGTGTTATAGTCTTGTGTGGTAGTAGTAACGTATGCGGCTTGACATACCAGCATAGCTCTCTGTGCCGCCGTAGGTGGTCTGGCCGTGTTGAACATTGTGTTCCACCACATGGCTCCTCAGTCCTGTTGCAGCATAACCTCATATTGACAGGCTGCCAGTGACAGCAGTGGAAGTTACAGAGAGAAAATCAAAACCATTAAGGCCCACCAAATTGTATCTTTGTGTTTTCTTACGATACTAGAAGCCCATGCCTTGTGTGCTTGTTACAAGTTTTTGAGTTATTCTTAGATGCCAGAAAAATAGAAAAGTGCACTGTAGCTTCCTGCTGTTGGTCATGAGCCATGGCAGTGAGTCTGAAGTAAAGAACTACGCATCTTTACAGAAGAGCTGGGAGTATTCAATGACTTGAAATCCACACGGTTTAGAGCTGGTGCTGAATTAGATGCTATTTGCTTACTTCTGCACAGGTGCCCAATAAAGCCATTTTGATGCTTATGCCCTCTGAGTGTCTTGGGATACCCAGACATGCATCAGTTCACACAGGAAGGTTTTGAAATCCATTAGTGTCTAATGGAAAAACAGTGGGAGAATAGGCGAGCTGTTCCAGCTCTGCAGAGGTACTAAAATAATTCAGACAGAAGCCCTTGAGAGTGAAGTGTTTCCAGGCCTGCTGAAAGAAAGTCTAATTAAATTGTCTCTGTGACAGAATTTAACCTGTTAGAAGTTTTATGTGAGCAGTTTATGAGGCTCCCCAGCGGCTTGGGAGATGCCTAGGGAGATGCTCTTGTGTTAGCATCAGAGAACAGCGAAGGTCGGCTGCCAGGCACAGAGGAGGAGCAGGGTCCCCAGGGTGGCACCATGGCCTAGCAGTAGAGGCCTCACCAGCAAGGGCCTGGTCTCCCCCAAGCACAGCAAGCAGGGCAGCTCCAGCGATGGAAAACAGGGTCGCCTGAGTGTCCAAACCGGTAGCCCAGTTCATAGTGCAGCTATGGGGCAGCTCTGGGGTTGAGCTGGGAAACCAGTCTGCTGGTCAGGTTCCAGGATACCAGCCAGCTCCCTTGTAGCAAGTTGGGAGATCAGACCGAGGGTAAGAACCCAGTTTAAATGCTGATCTGAAGAGAAAAGAGGGAGAGGCTTCTCCTGCTGCTTACTCGGCTTTTTTGACAGCATGCTGACCCAAGATGAGGGCCCTGCACTGCATCAGAGAGTTGCCACTGAGCCCCAACTCCCGTGGGGAGGAAGGGGCAAGCACCAGGCCCTGAAAGTTTGCCGGCCTCAACAAGGCTAGTACAAGCACTCAGGTGGAGGAACACTTGCAGTACCACATCCAGAGTTTGCTCAAATGAAGGGATATATGGAAGTGTGCGCAGTCGAAAAAATGAATCCAAGCAGTGGAAGGCATGACGATGTGCACTTGTCTTATTGAATGCCGACAGAGGGGACATGATTACAAGTCACACGGTGCTAGTGGTTTGTAGTGTCATCTCTATAAGGATTTTAACTCTTAAACAGAGAAGGGAAGCGAAACATGTTACTGGAAGTCTTGCAGTACCATAGGAAGAGAACATCCATCTGTAAGAAGAAAAATGAGTTTGAAGCCATGTCTTACCCTTCGGTTATTTCATGGCTTGCTAACTCAATCTGTGGCAGAGATTTCAGAAGTTTGAGCTGATCTGATGGCTCGCGCTTGCAATAGGAAGACCCTGCACCATGCCTCCCTATATATAGCTACATAGTTCTGTCTCTTTACCTTGCACTGTTCTAGCACTTGCCACACACTTCTGTGAACTCATCTGATTCATGAGAACAGCAAAAGATAGACCTAGAAAGGAAAGAAGTCGGAGCATCAAACTGAAACTGAGAAAAGCTGCAATCTAAGCCCTAGGCGGGGTGACAGAGCCAGGGGTTTTGGCAGCAGAAGGAAGAGCAGGATCTCTCCTGTTTGGCAGTTGGAATAAATCACTGAGTTATTTCTGCCCTTGGTAGAATAGCATTCTGTAACACTGAAAGGTCAGGATGCTGTAGAAAGCAATGGGAATTTTTTCCACTTTCCTGAAGTTCTAGGAAATTTTCCATTGGCTTCAGTGAGGCTATGATGCCTCCCTTTATCTTTTTATTTGTTTGTTTTTGTTTTTGCATTTGTTAGGGAAAACTGTCTGTAACAAGATCAGCTTCTAATTTCTAATCAGGAGCAGTAGAATCATCCCATATTCTAGTTCATTCAGCACAGATGAAGTTCTGTAAAACATTTTGAAATCTCTCGGAGAGGCAACCAGAATTTTTCACTTGTCTTGTTAAAATAGAGGTAAGAAGATGATTACTATGAGATGAATGTTCTCTTGGTGGTCAGCCTACAGCATGTCCGGCTAGAATATAACTTGACTTTTCATAGAATTAGTGCGATAGAAGCCAATGTAGGAAGTGAAAAGATCTACTGAAAAGTTATGAATAATTTATTTTGGTTCAGATTACGAGGTTGTTATTCAGATCTCATTCGGGCTTTACCAAGTCTTAAGTGTGTACATCTAAGTGCCTCTGAGTAAATGTGTTAAATGAAGGTGTGTCCCTTATGATGTACATGAGATTACTACATTATATTTTATTTATATCTTATACACTATTCTTTAATAAAAAACCCTCTATGCATAATCTCTGAGTTTCTTTCTAGAGCTTCATATATATCTAAATCTAATTTCATACAAAAACACTACTTTCTGTGTCTATTCGTATTAGAAGAGTGCATTTCATTAGTATATTACGAGTCCAGTACTTAGGCAAGTAAGTTAGTCTAATGGGTTCTGGTCGATTCCTTTGGTTTTTACTTCTAAAGATTGCAAAAATTAAAATTGAAACTATAAAGAATCTGTTCTTTAACTGGCATAAAATGAGAGAACACCTTTTTAAAAAGTATTTTGTCTCATTGTATCTTCATAAAATGTTAAAATTGCTGAAATAATTGAGGTTTCATTCAAGTGGAAAGCAAGCTGAGAAAACTGCAGTTAAGCTAGGTTCTTTTGTGGAGGAAAGTCTTATGCCTAGTCTTATGCCTAGTATACTTGACTCACAAGATGTTCTTGAGTAGAATAGCTTTGAAACTAGGCAAATAAGATTGTTTCATTGTTCCGGTTTTTATATGTTTTATTTCTCCAGTTTTCATGCATTTCACATAACGGTGTTTGGGCAATAGATGAAAGGGGAAGGATCTAAAACTACTCTTCCTTCAAAAGCTAGCAGAAAGGTTTTCTTGATTTTTCTAGCGGAAAAGTATATGTACAAAGACAACAGGTTAGGTATGAGTGGCAAGGCTGGGCTCTTTTTTCATGGTGCATGAATATTGTACATTCTTGTCTGTGTTTTTCGGTTTGATGTTTTGAATTGGCTGTAGTAGAGTACATCACCTCATGCACAAACCCCATAGGTTCCGAAAGCACACGAACTTACAAAGACTTAAAAAGAAGTTGGGCAATAGAGTAAATCTCCCAGCTTTCGCAGAGCTCCTCTGATGATTGTTTTGTTATTTCTTGGAGGGATGATTGTTGTTGCTGCAAACCTTTCCAAGGGCCTTTGAGGAAGGGCGTAATGAGGGCTCTCTCAGTCCATGTCCTGCTCTCCAGTTGTTCCAGTTAATCAGCTGGCACACGGAGCCCCCCGCTGTCTCGTACGGATACAGCACATGGCCTTGCCATTAACTCTTGAGCTGCTGTGGTTCAGGGTGCATTTTGTGGACTGCTTGGGCAGGTTAATTTCACTTTGTTTTCACTGTCATGGTAAACTTAATGTAACTGCATTAACCGTTGCAGTGAAATTTTGTTTCAGGTCTCAGGTTCTTGCTTCAGAGCTGTTATCTTACCTTGCTCAGTGTTTTCCTAGAACATGTTGGAAAGCTGAAACCAGACAACTGCAACTGATGATGATAGTTGCAGTAATGATGACTTCCTCTAGGTTCCTGCTGGGATAGGGTGCTTTGCAGAGTGTCTTGTGAGGTGATCTGAGTGCAAATGAGACAAGACTGTGTTAGTGTTAGGTCAGTCAATACTCTGTTTGTAGTTGGGACCATGTTCGCTGGTGCAGAGAGATGTTTTACTTAAAAATTAATGCCTATTTTTTTTCTTTTTTTAGTAATTTGAAGGTACTCTGAATAAAACACGGATCTACAAGAGGAGTAGATAATGGTTCTGAGGACAATGCAGTAAGGGAAGAAAGAACAAATACCAAAAAGAGAAAAAAAGATGCTTTTATTTGGTGACAAACAATTGGAGCACCTAATTTGTATTGTTGCATATAACCTGGAACACCAGATGCTCTCAATATCCAGAGGAGGAATGGGATTCTTTTCCACTTTCCCCTTCTGAGAGGGATAACGTAATAGACGGATCAAGCTGTTCCACCATAGGCCTGAAGGAACGACTTTAGCACTTGTTTCCTAATCCCGTGACAGGCAGCTGACAAGTCAATCCAATTGCAAATGGTTATCTGATTATTTAGACACTCACAGTATGACTCTACTGGCCGCAGACATTGGCTTGATTATAGCTCGTATGTGTTGTGCAAGGTTATTTGGGAGGGGTAAAATACACTAAGTACAAGAGAGAAACAGTTACGTTCTTTACATTTTTAAGCCATATTGGATAGGAGCAGCCAGAGGATTGCAATAGATACTGCTTGTAACTCGACCAGAAGCCTGCAAAGCTGGTGAAACTATAGGGGGAATTTCTTAGCGGGGTAGCTCTGGGAGAAAAATAGTCAGTCCGAATTGTCCCCTTCAGGAGACATAAAAGTGTGTGACAGGTGAATTGGTTCACTGAGTATAAATTGGTACATTCACCCAGATGTTATATGATGCATTTTTAAGAGCATTAAGATAAGGTTTAGTTTACTTAATGCGATTTATCTGTTCCTTACGCTATATGCTGTGATGGAGGAGAATTTTCTATAGGTTGTGCACTTACAAGGAGGTCAGAGAGAGTCAAAGGGTATTCAGTTTCCAAGTTAGTTCCCTGTATTCAACAAGAGATACTATTTTTGTATGTGTGTGTGAGTGTATGTGATCCTTCATCTTACAATGTGATTTTTTTTTTGCTGGATTTTTAAATATTTGGAGTTGATCATTGATTTTTCATCATTTTTATGCTTTTTGTGGATCTGTACAGATTAACTTGCCAATTGTTTATGTAAATAACTAGCTTTTTTTTTTGCATGTGCAGTTTAATAGTTCTGAAGATATAGGTGGAAATAAAACATAAAAAAGTGCATATACTCCAGTTTTAGGCAGTAGCATAGGAACAGTAGCTTAAGTCCAAAAGATTCTCATGCTAAATAGCTTTGAATTGTCTTTTCCTACAGATTTCAATGAAGCAGTGCCCGAAACAGAGAGACTGGACTCTAAAGCCCTGAAAACTCGAGCCCAACTTTCAGTGAAGAACAAGCGTCAGAGGCCTACTAGGACGAGGCTCTACGACAGTATCAGTTCAACTGATGGAGAGGACAGCCTTGAACGAAAGGTGAGGAGGACTCTTTCCTCTCCGTTACTCTTCTTTTGGAGTGTGGCATTGCCTGTAAGTCCTTTCATTCTCTGTCTTTGTCCTTTCAGTGTAGCACAGGCAGTATTTACACGTCTGTGGCCAGCGTGCTGTGAATGCCCTTGAGTGACGTGCACGTCCACTCTTCTCTGAGTCAGCACAGCATATCTGTGTTGTTTGGTTTGGTTATTGTTGTTTTTTTACAGGAATTGTGGCCTTTTGGATTTCGGTGTGCTTTATGATGCAGTGTGGGTCATTTTATATATGCAGGAGATGAACGGAACTTGAAGCCTGCATTTGACTATTTGCTAATTCAATCGATACAACATTTACTCATTGTCTGATTCCGACTTTGGTCTTTAAAAAAATACCAATAAGCAAAGAAAATGTGTGGTATTGAAAGGTAATAATGTGAATTGCTAGAGTGTTTCTTAAAATGGTAAGGATAATGAAGAAAAGGATTGCATATTCCATGTAAACCTTGTTGTTACTGATTATTAAATGGCATAACCTGCTTTATAATCTCTTATACCAACAGCCGTCAGACAGTTACAGTAGTCCCATGCACATTTCCAAAACAGCCCTGCCCTTATGTGTGAGAGCATCCTCACCAGCATCAGATTCTGGTGCTTCCTCCCTCTCCCCAGTGGCTAGCAGTGCAGCATTCACATATGACAAGCTAACAGAGAACCAAGAAGAAGGACAGCAGCACCAAGGAGGTGCCTTTTCCCCTCTTGTTTGGGGGCCCTCACCTCTCCCCTCTCCTTCACAATCTGCGCACAGCTCTGAAGCGTCGTCTTTCCATCACCCAGCTGGCGGGAATGTTTTACAAGATGAAGGTATTACTATTTTTTATAATAAATTGGTGCATAGTTTTGCTCATGTACATTTGCTTTGTGTACTTATGCTGTGTATTAGGACTTAGCAGCTAAAAGGACATCTTCTCGTGCCTTACTTCAAGTACCTTGAAGTCAGAAAGTTACAGTTGTCCTTATATGATGGTATGAGAAAGGACAGGAGGAAGTTCTTTTACAAAATAATTTTTCCATTTTAAAATACAAAATATTCTTAAATGACTTTTTCTTAATAATTAAAAACCCTCAGCATCTGGTGTTTTATTTCAATTAGAGTGCTCGAGACTACCCCTTGGGATATTTTCTTATTGTTGTTAAAAACATGGTTAATACATTGTAGTTACCTGAATTATGTGACTTTGGCACTGCTCGATGCTTTTTTTTGGAGGGTGGGGAAAGGAGCATAAAGCGAGAATCACAGATTTTCTGTAGCTTTTGGTTGCTAAGAGACATCATAGTCTAGATTAAAGCAAAGATCAGTGACTGAGGACTTATCATTTGTACATAATATTTTGCAAGTGGCTTGTTAGAAAACGTGACCACATTGCTATTCATTTAGCTCAGATTCTTTAAATAGGAACTAGTTTATTTGGTGCGTTAACACTGGAGTACGGGTCTGAACATTCCTTTTCTGCCATTTTGGGAATTCAAACTTGGCGTTCTACATGGTTTTACCATTCCTTGATATGCACCTGGCATTCTTTAACTGTGACACAGGCTAAAATACCACTAACAAAAAATGTTTAGAAGTGAGGACTTAGCAGTAAGGATGGAGTGGTTCTTAATTAACTAAAAAGAACAATTTGTTCAGGATTTTTGTTTGTTTGTGTACCTGAAAAAGCTTGCAGTTCATTTGCAACCTGGTATTTCTTCCTGTCTTCCTACAGGCTTCCATTCTTACAAAATCAGATTAAGTTTTCTTGGGTTTAGAATAGATTAATTTATATGCTAGCATTTTTACATGGATTCTGAAATGCCAGTCTGTTGGTGCAATGGCTAATGAGTCAACTTCAAACTGGAGGACATAATAAGGACAAATAAGGACATAACTTTCCAGGCTCTTACTTCAATATGTGATGAATGTTCATTAGTGAAGTTCTAAATCCTGCATTTGTATCCAACCTAGGAGAAATACATTGATGAATATTTGTTCCTGTAGCATAGAGAATAGGGTAGTGTATTGTTTCCATTGTGCTGCTCTTTCTTCTGCAATTTGGGGTTGAAAAATCTGTAGCTAAATGAACTGTGTCATGCCTTCCCACCATGACCATTATGTAAACAACCAGTGCTTTAGAGTGTATCCAGGTTTTAATGAGTACATGAAAATTAAAGTACAGCAATTTAGTTTCAAATGGAAAATTTACAATTTAATAAGCTCTACAAAAGAGAAATAACCTCAAGCAGTTGTTTTGCAACCAGTATTACAATGGTGGTGTTTCAATAGATTATTAATTTGGCTATCAATCAAACTTACTGTGCAAGAAAGAGAGAAGGCCAGTGACTAAGAGTATTTATTTTGTTTTGTGTGTTTAGAAAGCTTTTTATAGAGCAAGAAAGAAAACACATTTGTGGATGAATCTGTGTGGGCTGGATAGCTCTGGTTAGCCAAAGTGACAGTGGAAGGAGTGGAAAGAGCATGAGATCAATTCCTTCCATTGCAAAATGGTGGGGAATTTTGCTAGTTTGCCTTTTAAGCAATACTTTTTAATCTTTTTAGTGTATTTTTTTTTGAGTTTTGGCAGTTTTGCACAACAGCATGCTTTGATAAGGCAGCTGGGTTGACCATGGATACGTGGCAGATTTAAACTGTTTTGTCCTGTTGTGACTTTGGGGGGAAAAAAGAGTTAGATCTAGTTTCCTTTAGCGTTCATCAGCTGCAGGTCACTTACACCAGCTCTTTGTGGCTGCCTGCGATGGATTAAATGGCCACTGTGTGATTGAATCTGAGGAACCAGCTCTCAGTCCCCTCTCTAGAGCCCTTCAGGGAGACAGGCAAGATGCCCTCACAGAGGAGGGTCAGATGCCTCTCGTGTCCCGGTGGTACCTGCGGCCCCGTTTTGTGTCCTGCTGGGAGCTGCTGTGGCCTGAGCAGGGTGGTCTCTGCATGTGCTGGTCCCTCTAGGTCAAACTGACCTGCCCTTCCACGGCTGCCTATGGAACCTACTCCATGCACCATCCCCCTCAGCTCTTAGCCAGGGTGACTGTTTTCCCCAGCAAATCGGGGCTGAAGAGAAGCTATAGCCAGTATACGTCCCTGCTGGGACTAGCTCTCCATGTCATTTCCTCAAAGGCAGCAGCAAAACCTACACCTGCTAAGTGATTTTATTATTTTTCCACTACAACCCCTGTATCTTTTATAGTTCAATTTACTTTGGTTGATATGTTTCTCAACACCACCCTCTAAGCCCCCGTACCCCGCTTGCCTGTGAATACTAATATGAAAATAAACATCACACTCTTTTATACTGGAAGCTGACAAGTTTGACAGCAGTTGAATGGAAAGGATAAAGATAAGAGAGGAAGGAACCATGAGCAGATCTTTGAGGAGTAGCAAGAGGCGTGTATAGACTGTCGAACTGATAGTATTGATGCAAAGTATGCGCTGCCTAAAACCCTCCTCAGCCTCTGTTTGGAATGGATTTCTTCTCAAGAGATTTTGGCTTGTTTTTATCAATCTTTGTCTTATTTTTTTTTTTACCCACAGAGTTTTTGTCTGCTTTCGGCATGAAGTTATGTGTCACCTCTTCTTGATTGCTTTATTTTTTTGGTTGAAGTAGTAACTTCAGTTAGTAGAAGGAGTTTGGCTTTTAGAGTATGAAGGTTATAAAAGACTTTCCTGCCTTTTCCATAATGAGTGGGTTTGGGTAGCTTTGAGCTTTCAGTTAAAAGTCACATTGTAAAAGTCACCAAACTGTTAGTGACATAAAGACTGACCTTTATTTGCTTCTCGTGTTTGGAGGCACTTTTTACACTTAAGAATCACAGAAACTGCATTGGAATTTTTCGACTTCAGTGTATTTTCTTCTGGCTTCCATTATAGTTTTCACAGGATGTTTTGCATCCTCAGATTCATTATTTTAATTTTATAGGTTATACAGACTGTTTCCTCTTTAAGTTTTAGCAGAATACCTAAAGGAGGACTGTATAGCTCGAAGCCCAGAGATAGACAGAAGTCTCAGAGCAAATGTATTAACTAAGATACATTTAACTTCTTTTTTTTTTAATATAATTTGTTGGATTCAACTTAAATGTTCACTTTGATAAAGGTATTTAAGCACATCACTGTAACAATTAACCTCTTCCTTAAAGTTCAAAATGGATTTCAACAAACATTTCTGCAGTAAAGCATGTGTACCAAAAAAGTTCCATAAAAGAGAAATAAACTCGTACTGTTGTTTTTAAAAGTGGATTCACTCTGACATTATTTGTCTTGCTCTGATATTATTTTCTCACTAAAACACAGCCAAAATAAATGTGTGTTTTTTTTGTTAATTCAAGTAAGCTTTCGACATGTGCATTTTCAAAATCTGAGACTTTTTATTTATTTTGTTTCATTTTCACAACACCCTCGTAAAAATGGCAAAACCTCAAATAAGTGATGTACTCACACACACGCATATTTGTCTAGTTATGAACAGCTAAACTACTCTGGATGCAAGGTGGAATAACTGTTAGTAGCGATTAAAAATAATAATGTCTATTCTCCCATGTACAAATATATCCTAGATGGTGCCACATGTGCCCAGGCAATAAGAACAACTAGGCCTACTATGGGGCAGGCAGAAAAGCTAAAGCGAAAACTTGCAGATCTTGGGTAAGCATCTTGTTATTTAAAATATATTTTTTAATTAAGAGGAATTGAAAGTACAATTTCAGAGGCTCTTTCTGATGTTTTCTGATATTGTTGTAGGGCTCCCTTGAGAAGGAGTTCAAACAAGGGAAAGAAGTGGAAGGAGAAAGAAGCTCTTAGGGTCACCTGTGGCAGTAGGTATGAGTAAAAGATTGAATATACAAGAAATGTTGTGCCAAAAAGATGGGAAAAAACTGAATCCTAGCAGATGAAAACATTAGCAGCCCTTATGAATTAAAGAACAGTCCTTCTTTAAGTTTTGAGACCAGCTTCTGATCTTGCAAACTTATTTCTTTTTAACAAACAGAATGCTAATATATAATCTAGAAATACTTGAAGGCTTATCATATGCAGTGCCAGTGCTACTGTTGTGTCCACTGATGGGATCTGCAGAAGTAGGTTATTAGAGCTGGCCTACAAGATGCACATGTAGACCAGTTAATAAGTCCCTTGGTCCAGATATCTTAACACAATTCCACACAGTTTTGATGAAAGCCCCCAGTGTGCGGATGGGTAGGAGGCCTTCACTGCAATTTTGCTGTACCTACTTCAGAAATCCACTCAGAAGGGTTTGTTTCTGAAAAAACAGAATATCATAAATTGAAAGAATACCAGGAAAATGCTCGCTGGATTGGCCAGGTCACCAGCATCCAGGAAAAGAATTGTGAGTTGCTTGTGAGATCTGATGAGACAGCAGCTCCTGCATCAGGTCTCTAAATAGATAGATGAACACTGAAAATGGCAGACAGCAGTCTTTTCTGCAGCAGCCCGTGTAGATTTTTAGTGAAGGACTGTCCCCATATATTGCAAATCCAACAGAATCCCAGCTCAGGGAGGTGTGATCTTGTTTCAGATTCAAAAGACAAGCAATCAGTTAAATACCAGAAATGCTAAGCAAACATGATACATTCAAGTGAGTCTCAAAAGGACATAACAACTTCAAAGCTCTCTGAACATAAAATAAGGCAAAAGAAAAACTACACCATAAAAGAGCAATTAAAGTAAGCAAAACTTGATTGGAACTGGTTGAAAACCAGCGTGAAGCGATCTGTGCAGTCTTGCGTTCTGGTACCTAGACCCAGAGTGGCAACTATCATACGTAGTTCCTTAAAACCAGAGAAGCAGAAGCCTGACTTCTGCCTTAGCCCTTCGGGCACCCTGTGCTGAATGACAGTGTGACCTCGGTGTACACTAGTATCCTGCAAATACCTGGCAAAATCCCTAAAGCGTGTTAGTCACCTCTGTGCTGGGCTGTGTGACAGGGGATCAGCTTGGGCCGTTGGTGTTTCGGCTTATCATGTGCCTTGTAATTAGCAGTATTCATTGCTGTTTTCCCTTGAAGAAAGAGATTTGTAAAAACAAGTTTTCGACACTTACATGTATCTCTAAGGCAGCTTGTGTCCTTAGTCCTCCCACATAGCATTTAAATACCATAACATTTAAAGATACAGAGAGGAAAATAGGAATATAGGCTTCTTTGTGAGAAGCAGACCCTATGAAACTTGATATGTTCTTATACCAGCATAGTTACTATGTTGTCTACTGGGCTTCACATGTGTCTGTATCTTTCACAGAAGAAAAGCATATCTCAGAGCAGAAACAACAGTTACTTACTTGACCATGCAATGAATAAGTGATTTGTATTATTTGTTTGATGGCTTTTCATTTTCTCAACAAATCTGTTCTGAGTTTGGATATAGATATTGAAAACAAAGTTTAATACTCTTTCCAACCTCAGAACTAATAAGTATTTGTAATTTTCCCTCTGCCTCTGTAAACTGGAGTGTGAATTCTGCAGTATAACTTTTTAAAGACCAGCTGTCGTTTCCTTTGTTACTTAATCCAAATAATTTGCCTCTGCAGAAATGTGAGGATGCTTTCTGTGCAGCCCAAAGCTGAATAAGCTCTTTGAAAGAAGGAAGATAATGATCAAACACAGCAACCTGTTACAATTTTTATGTTCATTATAGAGACTGATTGATGTAGTATTAATCATGTTGTCAGATTAGAAAGCATATATTCCTGTGCATGGAGACAAGTTTTTTGGGTGGCTTTTTTTTCCCTACTTTCAGCAAGATCTGAGCATGGGAGAGGAATATGGGTTTGAGTCAGATAGACCTTTCTTTGTGCAGCCAAGAGGAGAGAGGATTCTTATCCTATTTCCTTGGTTGGGCGCCCAATGATAACCTAAGTTTCATTCATACTTGGATGGAAAGTTGAAGGTGGGATGGAATAAATATTTTTTCCCATGTTAAAACTGCTTCACCACTAGTCTACTGTCCAGAGCACTGAGGAGTTTCATTTTACAATAGTTATAGGTGCTTTGCAAGTGTTAGGAGTGCATCTGGAGTTTCATGTTTTCAAACGGACTTCTCCAAGCAGCTTAGACTCAACCTTAGGATATAAGCGGGATTTGAATGATGACAAGTGTAAAATCATCTGCAAAATTGTTTATACGTATGAGAGAAGTATGGCTTGTTGAAGTCCTAGGCTGAGTATCTGTCAGATACAGATTAAATAAATAAATTTGTTAAATAATGTGATTTTTTGGGACAGGTGCTTTGACAAGTTATTTTTAGTTAACATACATATGGTCATCATGATAGAAATACTTACCTAATAATTCAGGCATTTTATTTTTTAACTGGTAGGTTTTCCTTTATCACATTGTCCACTGCAATATTTATTATTACAAAGAGAAAAGCTGGTAATATTGCATGGGCATTTCCTTCTTTTTTTTTCTTCTATATTCAGGTTACAATCAAGCTCTCTATCAGTATTTATGTGTTATATCAAAGGACTGTCTGCATAGATGGTCTACAAATGTACAAGGCTACAGCCTACAGGTGCACAGCTCATTCTGCCTGTGCTCCAGTCCAAGCCAGAGCTGTGTGGAAAGCAGAATGTGCCTGGGTGGGTGCTGGCTCTGGCTGTGTGGTGGGGCTGAGGTGCCCCTGCGGCTCCGAAAGGCACCAGCGCAGCTGCGCGGCTCCGGGGCTGGCTCGGATGCAAGCACAGGGAACACAGGCCTTGCGAGCTGATTTTTGTCTCTCTTTTTTGGGTAGGTGTCACCTGAGAGAGCCTGAGTTTAAACAAACCGAGAATCAACCGTTTTTCTTCAGTTGTTGAAAAAGATTTCAAGAATATCATTACCAGCCCCGCAACGTTGTGTTCTTTAGTCACGGTTACACAGAATGTCACTGTTGACCTCTTAAAAATGTTATTTTATTCTCTAACATAAATTCCTACTCCTTTCTTTTAAACAGGGCCACCAGAGAGATGCTGCAGAAATCAGCAAACAGTAAATCTTTCCCAGAGCGATCCTCCTCTCTCCCACACCGTGTACCATTCACACGGTATGGAGAGAGTAGCAAGGGGTCCAATTCTTCTAGCAACCTGCCATCACCTACCAGCTCCACTGAACCTTCTTCTGAAAATTTAAGTCCAGCTAAAAAAGGGGCAAAGGTAGACAATAAAAACTACCTTATTCCCATGGTGTTGACTGGCATAATTGGCTTAATGTTTCTGGAGAAAGATAAGGCCAATATGTTAATACAGCAATAAACAGCGCATGGTGTTCATTGTGCAGCAAACGCTCATGTGGACAGCATGTCTCTGTCACTGTACCATTCCACATCCTACCTTTAGACCCTGTCTTTCTCTTAATGTACATTAATTCAGTAAAGTAGCTGTGGTGTGTTGTAGTGTACCAAAAGCAAGCAGTGCCAGTGGAAATTAGCATTTGGATGCACAGAACAAATGCTAGATTTGTGTATTCAGTTGTAGATATTTTTCTGCTTCCTCCCGGACTGCATACCTACCCATGTTTATTCTATAGATGAGATGTTTGCAAGTGAAGAAACGTTGTATGCTGTCAGTCATTTGCCTTTTTCTCCCCCAGTAATGAAATCTGCTTGTTGTGCATGCTAGATGTTGGACCTAATTCCATATATGAAGATC
This sequence comes from Tinamus guttatus, assembly GCF_000705375.1. The sequence continues at coordinate 282,860 of NW_010576723.1, forward strand.
CTTGAACTAAAAAGATGAACTACTACAATTTAATATTTCTATGTGATTCCCTCCTTTGTGCATGAATGTTCCAGCATGTAACTCATAAAATAACCCTTTGATATAATAATATGCTTAGCTTTTTATGTGTTTATTTTCACTTCTGTAAAATATTTATCTGCCTGTATCCTCTTATAGCTTCTAGCAACTTACACTTTATATCACTCTGGAAAAGAAACAGAAATGGTTCTGTGCTTATATTCACCAGTTTGAGTGATACTCAGAAATCTGATCTCTCCTTCTGTATGCATATAATATATAGCATAATAGCAGTTTATATATATATATATATGTATGTGTGTGTGTACAAACACACAAACACTAGTATATATGTAATAGCCATTTTCTCGGGCATTTATTATGCTTTTGGTGCCATAAACTCTAAGCATCTTGCTTCTGTAGCACCAGTGAACTCTGCAAGATTGGAGTTGTGGTATGAGGAAAAAATGATACTGTGTTATGTGCTAGGAAGAGCAACACAAGGTTGACCAGTCTAAATCAACCCTCTTACAGTTATTATTAGGATGATAAGGTGTTTTGTTCTTCTTTGTTCTATTCTATCATTATTTTTAGCAGGTCTTGGTATTCTCATTTTTTTTCCACAGAAATTTTAGATTCAAGACCGATGCTTACACAAGATGAAAGAACAGTAGGAGTACTTAAAAAAAAAAAAAAAAAAAGGAGATTTACATCTGTAGGAAGTTGAACTGTAAAGCTCCTTGCTTACAAATCCTGTGGAGGCTAAAGTTTACTTATAAGGAAAGCTGCTCAGGTGTCCTAGTCTTCTGCAAAGAAATGGGAAAAGCAGAACAGTAATTCTGAAAGTAGATGCGAGAAAACTGAGCAGAAGAGCTTTTTGATGTTCTCTGTAAAGGCTGTAAGCTCTTAAGCTAGCAGTATCTGTACTGTGATTTAGGTTTTTAAAGCACAGTGTGATACCACTTTTCAGTGGGATTTCCATCAAAACCAAGGAAATCAAGACTTGGTGTTCTTGTTTTCAGAAGAGAGCTCAGATATCTCTCAGAGGATAAAATTATAAAACCAGTATTTTTTAAAAAATTTATTTTTACTTTTGAATAGTATGGTGTTTAGATCCATTTTTTAAAATTGAGTATCAGAAGTGAATTGAACTTGCTGTTCAACTAGGTGCTAGATTAAAATAGACACTAGGGGTCTCAGGAGAGGGTAGAGGTGTATATAAACTATATTTTCCATTTAAATAGAATATTATGGTGTTCTTTTTTGTTGCTGTTCTCAGATCAGACTGTTTCTCTCTAATGGAAAATACTTGTTAATTTTTGTATTTTTCTGACGGTGATTTCACTTTATTCCTAGAAAAAATGTGCATGCTTTCACAATTCTTTGTTATGAAGTGTGATATTTGTCATTACATGCATAAGGCAAAATAGTGTTTGTTTTATGGTTTTTGTTTCAGTAAATAATATTTGATATCACAAGACCTCTTTTAATTTCAATTCATTTTTTTTCTGAAGGTATAGATAAGCAGAGATTCATTTTTCTAGGAGGTTATCTGGAACTCAGAAAATGGATTCACAGGATATTCTCCTTGTTCTTTCAGTAGTAGTTTTACCTTCTCCCTGATGATTAATCCTCTGTCCTAGTCTTTGTGCTCCTGTGTGTCTGTGCTTTTCCTAAGTATGTGAAGAGCAGCCAAAGGCTATTGATTAAGCAGCAGAAGCAATAATTTAGCACCGTGATGATAGCCAACATCTGTAAGGGAACTCTGGAAATTGTTCATAAAAACTTTGGCTATTTACTGAGACATTATGCTGAGAAAGATGTGTCATAAAATAGGTAGTGGTAAAAATATTGCATATAGAGGTAAAAATATTGCATATTCTGTAAATGATTAACAATACTAAAGATGAGGCTTCGTCTGTTTTCTGAATGATTGAAAGTGCTCCTCAACGTGCCCACCTGGAGGGCAAAAAGCAAATTTTCCATTTAGATACACATCCGAGATCATTTGTTTGTTCTAACTAATCTTTTTCTCTACAGAATTTCACATTCAATGATGACTTCAGTCCTAGCAGCACGAGTTCGGCTGATTTGAGTGGTTTAGGAGCAGAACCCAAACCCCCAGGTTTCTCACACTCCTTAGCACTGTCATCAGATGAGGTATGCCCATGAAATTGTTTAAGGTGGGAAATAGTTTTCTTTCTCTCATGCCATTTTTTTCTTAATAATTACTCAAATAATAAAAGGAGGGGGGACTGCTCGAGCAATAGAATGGGAGAAAAACCTGTAATGGGGGACTATGGTTTTTCTTCATGTAATAATCAATTGCAATAAAGGTGCTATGGTATTATCATAGGAAATCAAAAAGCTTTTGGTTTGCTACAAGTTACAAACCACATCTCCTCACACATTTCAAAACACACTTCCTACTTTTTAAATATTTACATGTGAATCTGTGTACGTATACACTAAAATAGCATAACAGATGATTTTGAGATAATAAAAATACAATATAGTTGGCTACCTGTTGTTGAAATGCAAGGCCCCTTCACATAAACTTATTTTTTCTTCTGTATATAAAAATGATAATAACCTGTGCATGCTTTTTTCGTATATTACCACACCTGAAATATATATAGTGATTGGAATATTTATGCACTAATCCACTTTCCATTCTCTTTGGGCTTGCTTTGCCTATTCAGACAGTGGTCTGAATTCAGCTCTTTGAAAAAAGGTTTTTATTTGAGCAGTGGTTACAGTGGCAAAAGGCTTCACAATTCTATAAATTGGTGACAGAATTGAATTGTAGTTCAATTATATATTGAATTATATATATTATATTTTGAAAATATATCTCTAAAATAGTAACTTTGTAGCTGAACTGTCAGTGAAGTTGCTAAATTTGACAAATAGCTGATACTGTGTCCCGCTGACTCAGGAAACTTGTGTCTCTGTTCTCCTGCAAGCCCTGAATTAAGAATGTTTTTCACTTACAGTTTGGGTGAGCTTTTTTTTTTCTACGCAGGAAGAACTTGAAATACCCTTTCGTTTTTGTTTTCTAGTAACATTTAGGTTTGTTGCTGTTGCTGCCTATATGCTTTGCATAGGTTTAAATAAAGACAGCTGCTCTGTGCAACTCTTTTTACCAAAATGCAAGTCTAGAAGGCCAACAGAGATTATTCCCTGCAGATAATAACAGACATTTACAAAAACCATAATACAGTAGTAGGCAGGAGTCTGTATATTGTTTGAATTATTTTTTAAAAGTGATCATTTATTTAGTATTAATATCTTGATAACCCATTTCAATCTCTTATCCTTTTTCATTCCCATTGTATTACGTATTTTAGTGTGACAATGCCCTGTTTCTAGTGGTGTTGAACTAAAAGTTTGGAAATGCTTCCCTCTTGTTTGTTCAACCTTCTACTTTTTAGGTTCCAAAATACCAAGTCTGAACAGGTCTACAAAAGTAAATGTGTTTTTCCTGTCCTCTGCAGCCTCTGATTGAGGCAGCTTGTCCATAAGAGCTGCATGTGGAAATCTAAACACTGCCTGTACAAGGAGGGGCTGTTAAACTAGGATTGCTCTTTAACCATTGGTAATGGGCTGCTACAAGCACTGCTCCCTCATTTCCACTGCTTGGCAGATCTGACATAATTACTTGAAAGACACAAAAGAATGACAAGGAAAGGGTGGGGAGGGAGCCCAGTGCCTGGGCTTCGTACTCCTCTAATTAAGGGAGTTCTGCACTTGCATTTGGAGCCATCAGCAAAGTTCCCATTGATTCCAGCCTGTCAAGGCCAGGAACTCCAAGGGTTTTCTTTGGCACAATCTCAGGCTTATCTGCCAAATCATGTGTGTGTTGAGCTTTCAACATAACCTCTCTGCTTTTGGAAATATTTTTTTTTAAATAAATCTCTCTGTTTTTAAGTAGTCGTATCCGTTTGCAAATCTTGGTGCTGCCTTTGCCTGAACTCTTACATGCTGTTACATGTTCTATATTTGTTTCTATAATGCTTTTCTTTCCCATTTCTTTGTTGCTCCCTCACTCAGAGCCTGGATATGATTGATGATGAGGTGAGATACCAGAGAGCTGTTTGTGGTGAATTGTGCAGCCATGGTGTGGCAACGTGTTGTCTCATTTGCAGATCTGCATTTCTTGTTTTACCGTGCTACGTGGCAGATCCCCCTGTTCAAGCACAATGTGCAGATGTCACTGCCTCCCCTCGCCCTGTCTTCAGTTCTCCTTTCCTTTCTGCTAAGAGCTTTCAAGCCAGAGCAAATCGCATTTTCTGTGGCGTTTTGGAGGGCGAGAAGGGCCCATTTCAGACCAAATCCCCAAGGCCGAGCGTCAGCTGGGCCAAGCTCATGCTGGCTTTAAGAGAAGGAGAAGAGAGGGCCGCGTGGGGCTCTCTGAGCAATGGACAGCCAGGAGCCTCAGTAGCTCCCAGCATCATTTCAAGCAGCACAAGGCTGTTCTCACGCCTTCCCTCGCCGCCCAGGGCTGAACGAAGGGGCTGCTGTTGGGGGCCCCGCTGCAAAGCCCTGTGTGCAGCAGAGAGGACACCCGGGCCTGGTGCTGCTTTCTGCAGCTCCCTCGGCAGCACAGTGTGTTCAGAACAGGGCCAGGGCTGGGGGTCTCTGTGTTCTCTTGACCATTTCTCTGTGTTGTCTCAGTCTTCCACAGATAGTATGAGCCTCACTGACTATTTTATGTCATCACTCGGTGCTTTAGAATAGTTTTCTGAGGGCTTTATATTTTTTTTCCTGAATTTAATGTTTTAATAGCTTAAACATGCCATAGAGTTCTGTGAATGCACCTGAGAAGTGAATGCAGAATTCCCTGCATCCTTTAGAAATGTTCTAATTTGGACGACTAAAATATCAAGAGGGAATGGGAGCGTACCTGTATGGAATTGCGCCACACAGCCATTTCAGTCTGTTTGCACTGAAAGGAATGACAATTCCTTTTTCTTCTTCTATTTATAAATGAAGAAATACATTTAAAAAAATGTTTATAAATAGAAGACTGTGTAGGTACCTCGTACCAACTCTTTGATAAATTGGATGGATACAGAGGTGATACAATGGTGCAAAGTTGTTAATATTGTTAATATGACAGTGTCAAGGTGGCACAGATACCTCTGAGGCTGTTGGTTTGTACAGACGAATGCTGTCACTAGTCCATGTTACCCTTTAATAATAATACAGTGTCTTTTTGTCGCAGATCCTTGACGACGGACAGTCTCCTAAGCACAGCCAGTGTCAGAACCGCGCTGTGCGGGAGTGGAGCGTGCAGCAGGTTTCCCACTGGTTAATGAGCCTCAACCTTGAGCAGTATGTTTCTGAATTCAGTGCCCAAAACATCAATGGGGAGCATCTCCTTCAACTGGATGGGAGTAAGCTCAAGGTAATTGACTGTCTGGACTTGGAGACTAAACGTGTTATTTATTTTCACTTCAGATTTTAAAGGAAATAAGATTTGTGCAAGAAAATAGAGAAGCCCTGTGCATAGCATGATGACAGACTGGAATAATAAACCCAAAGTAGATGATTGATAGTCACAACATCACTTTGTACATTTCCATGTGCATTTAGATTCAGAAGTCCAGAAGCAGAGGGCAGTTGCTTTGTGAAAACTATGGGTATATATAGTGTGTCCACGTTTCCATGCATTACTCCAATAGCAGCATGTACAAGTGGGATTTGCATGCACATGTCATCCACCTCTGTTTCACAAAAGAGTGATTCACACAAGATAGTAAATAGAAATACATCAGAAGTAGCTACTAAAGAATGGATTACTGTGATACTAAAGGCTTAGGTTGGACAGCAGTTGTGCAATGTTAGATACAGTTTTGATATATAAAGTATATACTATTTATTGCAGTGGAAATATTTCTCAAAAAAACAATTGCAGATAGGAGTTGTGGGCTATTCAGCTTATCTAAAAGTCAAAATTCTGCTGTTTCAAGTTGGGAGCCCTTCTGTTTTGAAATTTTTTGCTTACCATTTCATTCACTCCAGGATTTTTACAAGAATAAAAAGATTTTTGACTACGGGACATGAGTGGGAATTGGGAAGTCTTCTTCTGCAGAGACTTAGAAGACTTGAGGCAAATCGTTCATCTTTCTATGCCACATTTGATAAATGAAACCAACATAGTCATACTTTTCTTGGAATGACATCAAATTCTTCCATATTCCAGAAGTGGAACATACGGACAGTACTACAGGAGTATAGAATAGTGTTACTTGCACTTCAGTAATGTGTCTGTGCTTATCTCAGGTTTGCTTAGTTGTGATAGTGTTCTACTTAGGAAGAGTTACTATTAGAATAAGAAAAAATGGCGATAGATTAAAGCATATGAATTACTAGTTCTTCTTTTTTATATTTGTTTTTCTCCATCTCAGGCTCTTGGTATGACATCTTCCCAGGACAGAGCAATCATTAAAAAGAAGCTGAAGGAAATGAAAACAACCATGGAGAAAGCTCGCAAAGCTCAAGAGAAAATGGAGAAGCAAAGGGAAAAGCTTAGGAAGAAGGAACAAGAGCAGCTGCAAAGGAAATCAAAGAGAACAGACAAGTCTCCCTCAGATGCAACAGAGGGCACTAACGAGCAGTGACAAGCAGGACTGCTGCGTTCCTCGTGTGGAGGCACATCCAGGGAAGAGAAACTCTCGCCCAAACACGTGCCCTCCAGCCTTCTTGTATTCACTACACGAGAGTATGTACACAGAAATGGGGCTATAAATAGATTGAGTAGGGAAATTTATGTTGTGTAGTTTTTATTTTCCTGCATATTAAGTTCACGCTCGTTATTGTTGCCATGCTAAACAAGCCCAGGCCCTCAATTTGTTTTGTTGTTGTTGATGGCTAACAGATTTCATACTTGTGTGGCACTGTTTCCTTCCAAACTACTCTCCTCTGTTGAGCGCTGTGTGTTGGGTCTCTTCAGAAGCCAGCGAGATGCTGAGGAGCACAGTCCTGCTTCACGTGTGCCGAGCTGGGTGACCAGCCAGGACAACTGGGGACTTTCATTCAGCTGAGTAGAAGGAGCTGTTCTCCCTCCAATAGAGCTGACAACTTTCTAACTGGAATTTCAGCTTCTTTGCAGTGTTTTGATACTCAGTTCGGCCTACTGGAATAAGTTTCAGTACCTTGAAGTGACACTGCTCTGGAAATGCAACTGCTCGGTGACTTCTTATTATACACTGGAGTTAAAGACAAGTGGGTCAATATTGCCCCTTGGTAAAAGACAGGAGACAAACCTCTTTCTGCTAACTGTACAGTTGTTTAATCCAGGAAGGAGGCAAAGCCTTAAACGATTATGTGGGTTTACACAGAAATCTGAGGATAACATTTATCCTTTAGATATCTGAGCAAGGATGAATTTCTATCTAGAGCACAGCATACAGATCTGTATAAATTTCAGTGCGCTCCCAGTGTGTGTAGGTAACTTTCTTATAGCACACTGCTTGCTTTATCATGTATTTTGAACAGGAAACTGAATTTGTTTTGCTCTGTTTTTTCAAGGAAAGCACCACATCTTCAGATTCGTTCTCCTGTAAGCACTGGGAGAACAAGCTTTGTGCTGTGCTATTATGAAGTTGTCAGTGGAAACGTTTATCAAACTTGAGTCTGTTAAAGACTTTTCAGTTTTTAAAGAAGTGCACTTTAAGAAGAGGGAGAAGAGGGATTCTGGTTAAATAAAATTCAGGACATTGCTATTAAGACCAATGCTACCATGGAGGTGAAGGTTACTAAATCCAAAGCTGCCAAATATTCTATGTTATGATTAGTGTTTAGCCCCACCAAAAAAATCAGTTTTTAGGCACAGAATGTAGAATGTTTGGATGATCTAACTAGTGCTGTGTTACATGCTTGAGAGATTCCTGGTTTCTGGTGTATATGAGTCCATAGATGAAGCTGGTTTGTAGGTTTTGACTATGACAGACCCAAACAGTATATTTTGCACTATATGAAGATATAGTACCTGAAGATAAAGTATCTGGAAGAGTATTCAAAGAATACTCTTAAGAGTATTCAAAAATTCAGAGTTGCTTCAAAAGAATGGAAAGACAGCAGGCAAGTATCCACAGTACAAATTTAAATGTTTTACTGTATCGCTTTATAGTCAAAGAAAGCTCTGTAGCAGCACTCGTAGTTTAAAAACATCACTTCCTGCATTCTGGAAGTTGCAGACTCCATCTCGTCGGTCATGCTAACACATACATTATTTAAGCTGTTGATGCAAAGTCAGAAACTTGAACTCAAAAAATGGACAGCCTAAAAATGTATTCAAAATATTGAATTATTTTAAAGCAAATCTTTGTTTTGTTTGGGCTTGGCTTCTGTTCTGCACTTTGACATTCAGATTTTTGTCTGTAAAGCTCTCTGGGGCTCAGAGATTTGAGACAGTTGGGGTGCAATATTTGCAGTTGAATTTTGTAGTATGGAATATTAGGTTTTCAGTTCAATCGTAATAGTTTCTTTGACATGTAAAATGATGTGTAAACTGATAGAACCTAGTACATTTAAAACTAACACACAACCCAGTTACTTAGCATTAGCTTGTTTTTCCTTCCACATCCAATTTCTACAAAGTTCTGATGTATACTTTATTCATATATAAAGTTCTGGTAAAAGATACTTCCTGATATTTATGAAGACTTGTAATATTTTTTTCTTGAGATAAAGAAACAAGTGACAAAAAATATATATCTGTAAGTGATAATTGCATATTGAAGTGAATCTTTCTGCACTCTTTGTAGGAGAAAAAATATACAAATGAGTAATAGAAGCTCTATGAAACTAGCATTCAGTTATTTTAGGAGCTTATAAATTTATATACAAGTAAGAGAAATTATCTGGAAGAAACTGGAAATTTAATATTTTAAATGCAAAGTTGATACATGCATTCACTGATGATTTTCTCTTTAAGTTATGTTTACATTACAATAATGTTTTAAGTGGCTGTATATAGTAATCTAAGGAAGTGTCCCGTTTTGTTTTTTTTCATTTTCTTAGACACTTTAGCAGACTGCTTGCATTGAACACTGAGTTTTTTTCTTGCTGCTTAGAACAGTGCCTGCTTAATCTCTTTGTAAATCATGTTCTTATTCTGCAGAATAACTAATTGGACTAAATTCTTCAAGTAATCAGGGTTTTTTTTTACTAATAAGTAGTAATATTGCTTTGTTATTCTGTTTTAAAATCTGACTTAAAACAGCAACTTAGATTTAAAATAAAAGCATAAAATGCGTATCGATTAACAGCTGAAAACAGAGAAAACCAAGCAATGTCAGGAGTTTTAAAAGAGATTTATGTGGTTCTTTTTGTTAAATATAGCAACTCAGTTTGGGGACACACAGAAATGTCCCTGGATTACAGTTGTAAGAACAGTGTAGTTTAAGACCTTTAAGATCTTAATGGTCTTTAAGACATTTAAGACAGTAAGTTCCATAAGATTTTTAAAGTTGAGTTGCATTTTTTCCCCTTACATTCTGAAATTACCTATATGAGATGTCTCTCATCATTCTCAACTTAAAATTTCCCAGGAAAATGCTCAGTCAAACCAATGTGTATTTCTGTGTAAAGAGAAGAAACAAACAACCCCATGCTAAATGACTGGAGCTCACATGCAGATGTAACTGTAAGCTACTTCTTCACCTTTATTTTTTGAGCTAAAGCAGTTGCTGGCTGATGTGGCCACCTTTAAACCCCTGTGGAGGCAGCTCGGTGTTGCCCTTCCTCTGACCATGTCCATGTGCCGGCTGTGTGCCTCAGCCATCCTAGCTGGCTGGCACTGTCAGCTTCTGCCATTGCAGTTGGGAGACAGTTTTGTAACTTGTCCTTCTGCTCCCATGGTTGAGTTAGTGCTGTGTGTACATACATTTGTCCCATTTATGGCAAGGTGAAGAGATAAGTTGCAGTGAAGAAAGGGGAGCTAATAGTAAATAGGACTTTGGAAAGAGATAAAATAAGAGATGCAACATCGGTGGTTACTTCAGCCCTAAAAAAAGCCAGTGTTTGCGCTGAGCTTCTAAAGAGAGTGGTGGCTCTTTCCTCTGTCCAAATCTGCTAAACATACCATTACCCAGACATTATCCTGAGTGCCTGCAGCCATCCCACCCGAGCAGCAAAGCTCCTGCTTGGGCTTCAGGGTGCCCAGGCAGGTTGGGACAGGGTGCGAGGAGCCCGGCCTGTGCGGTGCAGAGCCCATCGGCGTCGCTGAGGGGGCCCGGCCTGTTGGGCACAGAGCCCGTCAGTGTCGCTGAGGGGGCCCGGCCTGTTGGGCGCAGAGCCCATCGGCGTTGCTGAGGGGGCCTGGCCTGTGCGGTGCAGAGCCTATCAGCGTCGCTGAGGGGGCCTGGCCTGTTGGGCGCAGAGCCCGTCAGTGTCGCTGAGGGGGCCCAGCCTGCCTGGTGCAGAGCCCATCAGCGTTGCTGAGAGGGCCCGGCCTGTGCGGTGCAGAGCCCATCAGCGTCGCTGAGGGGGCCCAGTCTGCCCAGCACAGAGCACATTAGCGTTGCTGAGGGGGCCCGGCCTGCCCAGCACAGACATGAGTGTTGCCCAGGGGTGCAAATATCGCAGCCACCCATCTGAGCTGCTCTGGCAGGAGTCATGGTAAGCTGAGCCTCTTGGGATGGACAAAAAGCCCGTAGGAAAGTGCTGAACAGAGAGCTAGGTAAGGTTCGTATCACAATGTGATACTTTAGTGGTCTTTTTCCTTTTTTTTTTTTTTTTTTTGCAAAGATACCCGTTGTGCCATGACTATAGCCAGCTGCAGGGATGCAACAAGAGCTAAGTTTTTGCAGGAATTACTGCACAGGAATTACTTCCTCGGTAGCTTGCCAGCCCTTGACTCTCCCTGACGTTCAGAAGTGCTTGACCCTGAGCAACGTGGGGTCCAGATACTTCAGCTGCATCAGAGCAGCCACAACCTCTCGAGCTCCTTCAGCCTCCCACACGGTTGGGTAGAGGTGCGCAATGCTGCATACTGATCTTTGAGGATGAATTGGTTTCCACTTGAAGTCCGTGAAAGAAATCCCACTTTCGGTAGTGCAGAATCCAGCACTGTTGTAGGAAGGAGAAGGGTGATCATTAACTGTGTCTGGCCAAGAAGTACCGTTCTGGATGCAACATGAAAATCAGAAAAACTGTTCACATATACAGCTGTCGTTCTTTAAAACTCTGCAGTGCAGCCCGTACTGTTTGTTACTGCTGCAGTTAAGGAAGGCTTGCAAAAATGAAAAGTAATGTGTTAATTTCTTAATAGTGTATTTACAGAGCGTATGTATTGTAATGCCAATGTTTTTACATTTACTGTCCTGTCAAAGAGAAAGCAAAACCCGAAGTTGCTTTTTTCAGGGGCAGCTTCTTGCCCTGCAGTATCAGCAAGGTGAGGGATAGAGGGGCTGGGCCCCCTCAGCAGTGCTGCCCTCAGCCTGGGCTCTGCCTCGCATGAAAACCTCAGGAAACCTCTGCTCTGGTCCAAAACACTGATAAAAATAGATGTTGGAAAAAGGTAGACACATGTTTGATTAATTAACTTGTAAGTCTTTAACAGTTGAAATGGACCAAGTGCACAAAGCAGTTAGATGGTTTTGGGTTAGTTTTGTTCAATTAGTGATTGAGAATAATGAAATAAATCAATCTTTCTGGAGAGGAAAATGTTTAAGTGGTGGGGCCTGTGGCTTGGTTCTTCTTTAAACGAATGTGTAGGCCTGGTGTGTGTACATACAGATGTACATGCAGAGATTTTCACCCACATTTACACTGTTGGGATTACACTGAGATTAGTAGCAGCGAGTATGTGGGTAACTGCACGTTTCGGAGCAGAAGGCACCTGATCCCCATCCACCTCCAAGGGGGCTGATCCCACGCAGGAGCTCGGGAGAGCGAAGCGCGAGCAGCTGCGCTCGCCGCGCGCACGGCTCTGCTCACCGCTCTCTTGGCGTGTCGTATGTGTTTGACAGAGTAGAGGATTTCAAAGTTTTGTTAAAACCATAGACAGAATTGTCTTCTGTGTGTCTTTTCTGCATGTTTGTCCTCTCTGTTTTTTTGGCAGGGTTGGTTTACCAGCGTGTTAGTATTTTAGGAAAAAACAATGTTTATATGTTTTGTAAACCAAGATTTGATTTCTGTTGGAGTGTTTTAAGCAGCTCATTACTGAGCAGGGTTGTAAGTGGTGTCTGGAGTGACCTACCCAGTGATCACAGTTGACCGTAGGTCATTTCCAAGTTGCACAGTCCTTGTGGTTAACCTCCTGTATGTATTTTATTCTGTTCATTTTCCATCTGTGAAACCATGTGATTTTTCAAAGCTATGACACCACAGCTACGATATTGAGCCCTCCAATCCCTCCTCATAACCGGCACTGGGGCTGGTGCTTTTGCTATAGGCACTTGGCAGTGGCTCAAGGTGTGCCCTCATGGAAGATTTGGCTTTAGTGCTGGGTGCTGCCTCTTTATTTGGAAGCTTGGACTCTTGGGAACTGATCATTTGGTTTACGAAAACTGAAGTTTGAGTTGGGAAGGGGCTTTCTGCAGCCTGGGGAGATGAGGGCAGCAGCTCAGGAGATGAGTCCCAGCCGGATGGTGACACCAGCAGAGCAGCCTCAGGCCCTGGATGGATAGTCCAAAGGCAGCAGGGAGCGCAGGGCACCAACCGCAAGGAATGAACAGGTCCTTTGAAGATGGGGAATGCGCAGGGAACCTCCCTTCTAGCCATGTGCACCTCCCCTTGCACATCTGCTGCCCTGCCTACCGCGTGTGTGTTTGCCAGTCCTGTAACTCACTGGTAGCTGAGAAGTGTTGCACATACTGCTAGAACATCAGGCAGCTAAAAGACTTAAATGCACTGTGCTCTCTGTAAAAACTGGCGTCGTATCTTTCTATATAATAGGAGGAGGTCGTTGCGCTTCTTTTTTCTTTTTTCTTTTTTTTAAGAGATCAAATGTAAATGAAATGCATGTTATTCTGGAGTTTTTGTTTGTACATCTTGCTGTCTGATCATCTGCATGGAAGACCCAGTAGTGCCATGTCTGAGCTTGTTCTCTTGTGCTTGGTTAATATGAACTTCTCTAGGTTGTTGAGTTTTCCCCAAAAACAACATTCTTTGATATTTAGTTATCTGGAGGCATCAAAATAAATAAAAACATGGTGGCCCTTTGTTTTCTTACAGTTTAAATACAAACAACGAAAGCCTTGTGGTTTAAAGTTAATTTGTTAGTGTAAATAAATTTCTTGCCAATGAGTATTATTGTTGTTAGACAACGAATGCAATAAAATGAGAAATCCTGAATCTTTATTAGAATTTGTCTCGAGTCCTCACTGTCCTACTCACTCGCTGGTCGTTGCAGAAGTGACACTAAATTATCAGCAGGGCTGAGGAGCTGCTCCTGTGCATGTCAGGGCCTTGCCCACTCCGTCCTTCTGCTTGGTGCTGAAGATGTTTTAATCCCAGCTCTTAGGGAAAATTGTGTGATACAAAGGCCTCACATTGAATCCCATTTACAATCTATTATTATGTAAAAAGAAATAAAAAAAACAACAGCAAGGAAGGAGAATGGCTGTTTTCTTAATGAAGGAATAAAATCTAATTTGCAGTGGTTTGTTATGACCATGTAAAAACAGGCTACCTTCACACTGCTGTTAGTCCATTTTTTTCTGAGCTGCATCAGTTTTGATATGTAGAACATTTCGTTATTTTATATTCAAGTATAGATTAGCAGTCTATATAAATTACGAAGCAGCAAAAGGCCCAGACTCCAATTTGTCTAGTTATAGGAGTGGATTTACATCTGGCAAAATCTAGGCCAAATATAGTCTGCCTTTAAGCTGGATGGGAAACATCCTTAACCCAGACTACAGCGGCATCATAAATGTTACAATGTTGGCATCACCTGCGAGAGGGGAGAGGGTAGAGGGTGAAAGGATCCTCGACCCCTCAGACAAGGCAAGTTTGTAATTAAATCCACAAAAAGGGCTGGCGCCATCTCTGCTTGCTACACCGTGTTGCTGGTGACCATCATCGGATACCTGCAGTTTGGTTTAGGAGGCCACAGGGAATGCTTTCATTAATGCTTTGAAAATAGTATTTTTTTTAAAAAAAAAAAAGCAAAGTCGGTAACAAGTGGACACATTCTTTATTTTCTGAATGGCCAGAAACAATTAAAAAAAGTGGAAAGAGTTTGATAAAACCCAACATCTTGTAGATTTACTCATCTGAAAAGGTTTTGGTTACAGAAAAACGTGAAATTAGTTTTCCATCTGTTATTTTTAGCAATGATACTTTAATTTCCGTTACTTTTAGCAATATAGTGAGGCAAACACTGATATTACCCTTCACGACCACAAAGTAAACCAGTCAGTGCTTTAGCTCACTACCCCTGCTCTAAAACGTTCACTCTCCAGAGCATGATGCTTTATTTCAGAACAAGTCATGTCAAAGCCTAAAATAATTTTCAAGAAACGCTACCCCATGAGCTTTATAGCTGATCACCAGTAAATGAATACTGCAACCTACCCGTATCTTGAGAACTTCCTTCAGGACCATGTTAGCCTATTTATTTCCTGATGGAGCTCTGAGAATGATGCGTGTTCCTCAGGACTGCAAATGGACTGCAGCTTCCTCCAGGAAAGCTCACGGCTTCCCAGGGAAGTTGGAGAAAAGTGCTGGAAGGAGGGAAGTTGCCAGGGAAGAAGCAGCAAAGCCAGGGTTGCTGTAAACTGCATTCCTGAGGCCCTGCTGGAACAGCTAGTCCGAAAGCAAAGGGCAGCAAAAGGCCGGGACAAAAGGCCGTGATCGGGGAGAGCTCTGCAGGGCCAGGGGAAGGGTTTGATGGCTCATTCCACGCCATGGTTGGCAGAAAGCGTGAGCTGGCCCTGTCGCCAGAGCCTCGCGGGGCAGGGAGCAAGACGTGGGCTGCGTTGGACAGAGCTCAGTTTATTGGAAGGAAGGGATGCTGACACCGCTCCAGAAGTAACACTTGATGGGAGCCTGGACAGGTCTTTCTGCAGCGCACAACAAAATGCTGCCGGTGCCTCCCTGTGCACACGGGTGAGGGGGACACGCTCTGCACAGGAACCGCTGTGAGCAGCTCCATTCCCTGGGAAAGCTGAACGCCCAACGGGCACGAGCCGCACGCAGAGAGAGTCGCTGCAGCCAAGCGCCCATGAACGTCCCCTTCGCTGCAACAAGCAGTACACTGGCTGCTCGGGTGCTTTTCACTGACAGATCCAGGGTTTGTGGCTCACCCATCAAGGAAAAAGGCTTTTTAGACTCCCTTTGGGAGAATCATTAGGAAACCATTCCAAAAATGAGATTCCCTCTTTCCTCAATAGAATGAAAATGAAAAAGCAGCTATAGTGTTTTAAATGTAAGTGTTAAATGTAAGCTATTTTAATGTCTTTAAAAGAGAAAATCACTGGGGCTGAAATAACATTAATTCTCCTTCCACTGTTTCCTGAAGTGTTGAGAGAGGCTTGCAGGAAGGTTCAGCAAAAGGGCCCCTGGCACAATCCCTAGGAAAGCCCAAGGATCGGTGACAGCAAAGTGCTTCAGACATTAGTTAGTAATTCTCATGTAAAAAAATCAAAATTCTTCAAGAAAAGAAACAGAAATCCAGTCACAATAGGTAAAATTCCAGGTCTGACAGTATCAGCTATTCGTAATCACAATCTGAATTTCAAGCTTACTCTTACACCCCCTCACTGACATAGGGCCATCCACCTTATGGAGAGAAACGCTAATGTCTCACCTTAAATTCCAGGGCCTTTACTATTGCATAAAACTTTCATTTCCCTTTTGGAGAGGAAACCTAAAATGCTTGAGAATGACTCTGGTTAAGCATTATTGGAAGCATCCTGTGAGTAGCAAATTGAGCAGAAACTACACTGAGTTCGCACAGAATTGAATGAAATCCTTTCGGCGGGCGCCGAGCTGCCGGGCCGGGCTATAGCTCGCAGTAGAGCGCTCTGTGAAACACGGTGCCCACGAGCAGCCTCCCCTCGTAGTGCGCTGCCGCCGAGCTGCCCTGCAGCACGGAGCCGCTGTCCGCGTAGACGCGCGTCACCGTCGGCTGCTCCGACAGGATGTCCTGGATACGCAGCACCTGCAGCGGGAGGGAAACACGTCTGCTGAGGCGAGTGGCAGTTCTAAAGGATTCCTGCAATAGCCAATGTGTCCAGCTAAGGCAGTCATCCCAGCTTTAGGAATGTGCGGTTTCTCCAGCCTAGGAGTTGCCTAATCTTTACTTGTTTTCTTACATTTTCCAGAGAGAGTAAACAATTGCCTGATGTCAGAAATAATACAAAGTGCCACTAAACATGATCATTTTGGCAAGTGCCTTGTGGAAAGCTCACCAGAACACTAAAACTGAATGGACACCAACCTGCCACCTGCACGCTCAAGAGTTAGCGCTGCGCTGCAACTACCTCCCTGGTTCCCAAGGAAAATAGAATTACAGTGTCAGCTACAACTGAGCTGCACTTGCACAACTAACTCTCCACAGTGAGACTTTTCTGGTCTTGCTTTGCACTCAGGGGATGTTTTTGCTTTGCGGAGAGGTGCTGGCTCAGTAATTAGCACTGTGCATCAAAACCTGACTGTGCAGCCACAGCTGCACAGAAAGCAGCCTCAGGAGCCCACAAGGGCTGAAGGGCTAAATGGAAACTACGTAGTTGTCTCCTAAGTACCTGCATAGGAGGTTGTTAGCTGGGTATGCATTACTCAGGTTTTCCATGTGAGACCAGAAGCTGTAAGCTGGAAGACAGGGAGGTCTTTGCTTTCACCAAAGCAGCTCAGACCCCACTTATGTTATGCCAGAATAAGTTGAACACAGCAATTTTCTGGCACAGACAGATCCAAAAGACTAGTAACGTCTCCCCAAACACACCTCAGAGGCAGGAGGATCTTCAGGATTGTAGTGGATCAGCTTCATCCCATTGGGATGACATCCTGTCCAGATGTCTCCAGTGTGAGGGTCAACAAATAAGTTATCAGGTAGCGTGTCCAGCTGCAGCATCTACCCAACAGGGAGGAAAAGCAAAACAAAAACAGAAAAGCTAAAGCTATCAGCAGCCCTGGAAGCTCATTTTAACACTCTAATTTTAAGACATTATCAGTAGACTTATCCAAAACTCTCATCTCACAAAACCTTGAGTGAAGAACTGGTTCTCATTATTCCCCCCACCAGGGCTACAGCTCCTCTTCTCCGAACCCTCTCTGCCTCCATCCCGCCATGTCCCGCTCCAGGATCTGCCCCGTGGCGGCCTCACACCTCCGCTGGCCTCCGCCACCCCTGCGTCCGGCCTCCTCGCTGGAGCCGCAGCACCTCACCTTCACGCGGGTGAGGTTCCAGTCAGAGTGTTTTTCCAGAACATGGACCGAAGAATCCATGACATCTGCAACATAGATGTACCTTCAAAAGAAAGCACCTCTTAGCAACGTCGGTGAGCGAGCAGGTACCAAAAGCAGTCAGCTCCCCACACGCAAGCCTGGCTCTTCCCATGGGAAATCCCAGCAGAAACTCCAGGTAAGCCATAGGGTGCTGAATTCACAGAATCACAGAATCTTTGAGGTTGGAAGGGACCTCTAGAGATCATCTAGTCCAACCCCCCTGCTCCAGCAGGGACACTTAGAGCATGGGGCACAGAGTGGCATCCAGGCAGGTTTGGAAGATCTCCAGAGAAGGAGACTCCACAACCTCTTTGGGCAGCCTGTTCCAGTGTTCTGTCACCCTCGCAGTGAAGAAGTTCTCCCTCAAATGGAGATGGGAGTTCCTGTGTTTCAATTTATACCCATTACCCCTTGTCATGTCACTGGCCACCACTGAGAAGAGTTTGGCCCCATCCTGCCTACATTTTCCCCTCAGGTATCTGTACATATTCATCAGATCTCCTCTCAATCTTCTCCAGACTAAACAGGCCCAGCTCTCTTAGTCCTTCCTCATACAATAGATGCTCCAATCCCTTAATCATCTTTGTTCCTCTACACTGGTCCCTCTCTAGAAGTTCCACATCTCTCTCATACTGGGAGCCAGGAGTTACCTTATTTGTTTATACCTTTCTTAAAAAGAAAACTGTTTTGAAGCCAACGTGCTGAGCCACTAATGCAGTTTCATGCCGTGTCACTTCCTCCATTGCCACACTCTGAAGCTGTCCTTAGACCATTAGACACATCAATATGCTTTTTTTTTCTTTTTACAGACTACCTGTTTAAAACACATAACTAGCTAATGCACTCGTATAGCCTTTAAGACTGTAGAGCATTCCCCACTTTCAGGAGAAATGCTGTGCCACTCCTCCTTGCAAGCAATATATACAAACTTCCTCATCAGCCGGCTAAGATGCAGCAACCTTTGATATTACTGCATGTCAGACACTACATAAAGTGGAGAACACTTCCTGTATAGACAGAGAGACATTTTACTTTTGGTCTACAAACACTTTGTATTGTTTATATTTTACAGGTAGCACCTAAACTGAGTCAGTTCAGACACTTCAACCACAATTGAATGTACAAATTAGGATTTCAGGATTCTTTCAAGCGATCCAACAGAGTCAGAGGCAAGGAGAAACTTACTTTCCATCAGGTGAGATGTTAATTCCATTGGCCGAATAAAACCCATCTGCTACTTCTTTAACTTCTTTTGGACTGTAGTAAATAACGTTTGTCCAAGTCAAACCCAAGAACCTCTCCAAGAATAACAAGGGGAAGTCAGAGAAGTAGCGGTCATTGGTAGCATAGAAGCTGTCTGGTCCTACAGCTATTATATCATTCACACTAAAAAAAATAGAGAGAAAAAGAGAGAAAAAAGAGAAAGGAGAGAGAAAGAGAAATAAATAAATAAATACATACATAAATGAAAGCTATGAAAAAGTTTCCAGAATCCCGCTGGGATACAGTTACTCAAAAGACGCCGCCAGCATTTCAGATACACACACTGTTTTTAAACTGTTAAACTGGTTTTACTTCCATTTGTTCTATATGTGCCAGAGTTCAAGTGCTGAGATTTGAATATCACCACAGGGCATTAATCAGTGATTTTGTTACCTGTTTACAAGCCCACACAGACTTTGCTCTCTATTACACTCAATTGTAAAACAGAGAATCGCTAGGAGTTGTAGCAACTTAATTTTTCCAGATGCCTTAGTATTGCAATAATTTTGCAGCAATGAAACAAGAAAATTGTGTCAGTAGCAAAAAGAAAAAAGGTAAAAATGTACAAGTTTTCTAGTATGTAGCAAATTTAGGACGGCAGAATATGTGCAGTGAACTAAGACTGGGCTACAGGAGAAGATGAGGAGAAAAGGATGCCAAACTAAGATAATTCACTACCATCAATCAGCAGAGGCTAAGACTGATTTAGTGATGTTTCACGACTACTAAAATTTCTCATTCACAAAAGAGATTGGAAAAACACAGCACTGGATTACATAGATTAGAAGTAACTAATGAGAGAAACAGGAAAGCCATTTGAAAGAGAAAAGCTCTCTTATTAATATTACTCTCTATATAAAATTACCTTACTTCGGGTTTTATCAAAAGAAGCCTATTCTTAGAGGGAAGAAGGTCGTATTTGGAACCAATACCTTGGTAGAAGGTCATGTCGAACAGTTTTCAGGTGTAAAAGAGAACGATCATCTTCTGAAAATTTAAACACTTCTACTGTGCTCTTGTGATGTGGATGGTTCACAACAAAGAGGTACACAGAGTCATCTAAAAAAGAGAAAGCAAAAGGAAACAGCTGAATTTCACCCCTTCTCTATAGCTGCTTGAATCGCTAAGCATCCACAGCTCTGAGGCAGCCTCATACAGAGCACATGTTGGTTTTGTGCATTTAGCTCATGGCTTTTGGTAGAAGGACAAAGTAGCGAAGATCTGCTGCTCCATACACCCCTGTGCAACCAGATCCTGATCCCAGCCTTTGTTTGGCCTTTCTCTATCCTGAGAATTGCCATGTAAACTAGACTGCCATGTAGACTAAAAAGCAAAAGGAAACACTTTACACTTTATCCAGAGAAGTCGGGTCAGTACTACAGAGAAGTTTTGGTCACTACTAGAGTGTGGAGCACACATCTCTGGAAAATCTTTGAGCTCACGTGTGAGAGAAAGGTGGCTGAGGTGGTTTCAACACTTGAAACACTTTCTGCGTTTTCTTTCAGTTTATAAAACACCCTCCTGTCTGAAAACCTTCCTCCCTCCCACCAAGTGCAGGCTCTTGGGAGCGCAGTGCAAGGCAGCAAAGGACTTTCTGCTTGCACTCCTTAGGCTGAGATTTGATGCCACCTCCAATTAAAGCTCTCTTTACCTTTATCTACATAAGTGCTGATCCCATGAGGGTTAAATGATGCCAGATCAAAACCACGACTGATTCTCAGTTCAACTGCTCTTGGATTGTCTTCATTCAAATCCATCAAAAATAATTCACCTGGCTTGTCCGGTGCAAAGCTATGCATTCCTGGGTATTTCAACCCCTGTAAGATCAAAATATGTTATGATCATTCCCGCAGAAATGATGAGAGGAGCATAACAAGGCTGAAAATGCTGAAGCCTTGTCTGGCCTTGCAGTCACACAGCAGGATCCCCTGCCCCTTCAGCCTGTTGTGCCCCAAAGCAGGCAGAGCAGGGGCAGGCTCTGCTCTCCGCCGTGGTCCCCCACATCACGGTTCATGTTCTCCCCACATTTTGAAATTGCTCTTTGAATGATTACTCTGGAGGAAAAGCTGGAAGCCCAACACAGTTGAGTGCTTCACACAGAAACACGCTGAAGCCACCACGAACAGCAGCAGGGCGACAGCTATGATTTGTGTCATTAACTTGGCAAAATTACTGATGGCCCTAGGGCACATAAATGAAAATCACAGCTTCGCTTCTGTTTTCGAAAGGAATTTCTAGCCCTCTTGACCACAAAGAAAAGCCTGAAAACATAAATCCTAAAGTGCTTCATCCCACCCCCCCAAAAAAGGAATGAAAACCCCACATGAACAACACAGCACAAAAAATGTATTTTTTTTTAGCATAGGATATTTGCACTCATTTTTAAAAAGGGAGAGGTTTGACATTTCAAGTGAGCAGCATGACAGAAAATCAAGGTCATGTGGGGAGATGAGCAAGTGCAGTAGGATACACGTGTTAAAGCCACTGCCACCACCTCCAAGGTGACAAACGCACTCAATCAGAGAGCAGGAACTGCTGGCTAGGCCGGTTAATTCCTCAGGAATTAGGGCCTGGAATAGGCCCTATTCTTTGGGAGCCACATGTGTAGGGCGAGTCTGCCCGGCAACTTGCACCTACTGCTCCCGCGGGCAGCAGGCACCGCGCAGGCGAGCCCGGCCTGGGGAGCAGCGCAGACACTCACGGAGCTGATGAAGGCCAGTCCATTCGGGAGGATGTCGATGTCTTCTGACCCGCTTTCTGCAAAGACAGACACAGGAATCCAGCTGCTTCCGAGGACGTTAAGCATTCCCTGCTGAGCAACCTTGTGTTGAGAGCCTGCAGCTCTCACACGTGCTCCTTTCTGCTATCACGGCAAAGAACTGATGAAGGGCAGCGCAGAAAGCTGCGGTGGCTGCGGCAATTACTAAAAGCGATACCAAAAACCCCCTTGGTTTGGCCTTTAACGCTCTATATTATGCAACTGCACTTAAAATCACTTTTTGCTTCTCCTCCCAGCCCAGCCACACGGGATGAAACACTCATTTTGGACAACTTTGATGTCCCGCAGCACCGAGCAGCACCCGCTTTCGACGAAGCGATTTCGAGGGCAGCACCGTGGCAGCCCTCGGCCTGCACACTTGGGTAACGCGGCCCGGGAGAACCTCACACGGGAACTGCTGCGGGACACTTCAAGATGAAATATCGAAATATGAAATAGCCAAATATTTAGTTAAAGCTCTCAAGTGAGAGCGAAACTACCGTATCTTTAACAGCTAAGAGCTTTAATTAGCTAGGCACAGTTTTGATCGTGGGTTAATTCTGCCAGTTACTGCAGTTATTTTTCCCTATTGGGGGGGAAAAAAAAAAAAAGAGCCCTTCAAGTCCTTTAGTAAGAATACTAAGTAATTTTAGACCGGGATCAAGGAGTCTCCACAGAGTGTTTAGTCAAATGCTCAAGTATGTTTCCAGCCTGCACTTTGACAGCTTCTCCAGAGGCCTCCCTGCGTTCCCCAGAAGACGGCCAGGGCTCCGGGGAAGCCGCTTTCCAGGAAGCGACTCCATTCACCCACCTGGGAGCCTCTGCTGTGGGACAAGAATGTTCTGCAGGCTGCATCCAAGCAGGCAGCTGGCACAGAGCTTTTCCACCCAGAACCTGGACGTTTCAGCTCTGCTCATATCCCCGTTTTAACAAAACACTCCCGCCTTAGTTTTCAACCCCAGCTCGTGTTCTCACCAAGCCCCCCTTCCTCTAGGAAACGGGGGTGGCAGCAATTCCCCACATCCCAGAACCACTGCATGCGCAGAGGCTCAATTCCTGCAGCAACAGGAGCTTGTACGGCCTGATTTTGCCGGGCCACCACCCCAGAGACCCCAGAGGTGGAGGGTTATAGACCCGGAGCTGCAGGGAACGGCTCAGGTCCTGCTGAGGGGACTCGCTCAGCGCTGCCACTGGCACACGAGCCCCCAGAGCTGGCAGTTTGTTCACCAGGCGTCTGCGAGTTACCTGCACTTTAATATTTAATTCCACCACCTGGCCCAGCTTGTCCCCTGAGCAATCTGAATAGGTAATTTAAAAATAAAACAAAAATTAAAAGTACCCCCAAAGCCACTGTTTACCCTAGAAAATTTATATTTGATTTTTCTTCACTTTTACCATAGTATGAGTTATTCTGCAGAGGCACCTAGCAATAAAGAAATTGGATTTCAAGCCCCTAAGCCAGTGAATTTCATGTCTATATCCCATGCATTTTGCTAAGATGCAAGTGTTTACAGCAGTTTCTGTAGCAGCTTCTTGAACTTAGAGAAATTACTTCAGGACACGTAGTTAATTTATTATAAACCACTAACATGATTAGGGCACCATAAAATCCAGAAGATAGATAATGTTTATTCAACAAATAGAGAATTTTCTACATATTTGTGGATGAGGTTTAGGACCAACTGCATTTTTTTTTATTAGTTTGTTCAGTGTTTGCAGCTGTGCTTAAATTGCACAATTTTTGAAAAGCAGAAGAGATCAAGGTCTTGAAAAAAAAAAGAGAGAGAGAGAGAAAGGAGGAAATTGTGCATAAAAGTAAGAGCCCACTAGAGGATTTTGCTATTTACTCTGGGTTTGTTTCCATTACTACTGATGCATTGCTTTTAACATAATTACAAAAGACTACACCAGCTGCTGTATGTTTTGATGTGTACAGAACGGGTAGTTTAAGATTATGCTGTATGGAGCTGCTCCAGCTCATTACCTGTGTCCCACTTACAAGACCGGCAGGATTACTTCAACCGCCAAAAGAAGGATAGTGTTTATTCAGTTTTATCCTAGTATTTTTAAAGGAAAAAGGCACAGGAGGACCAGGATACACATGTGGAAAGATGCCTTTCATAGTTGGAGTCACTCACATGAGCAACCTTACAGATGTGAGCACAGCAAAACCCCTGGTTTGACTCGCTTTACTCAGGCAGCACCTGTGTGTTAGGGCTCCCCAGGCTCCCTTAGGGATATAACCTGTCCTCAGTCAAATTAAATTAATTTTGGAAGACTGCTGGGGGAAGATGAAGCCTTTTAAAACTGCAATCATCCTTTGTTTTCTCTATTTCTGCCCCCAGAGAGTTAGCTTCTCCACTTTGCTCTTTCCTAAACAGATGACAGCCTGAACCCGAGACAAGGTGCCCACCTCCATGTGCAGGGCCAGGGCAAAGCGAGAAGCAGGAACAAATCTCTGTGCACTGAGAAGCTGCAGCCCTTGAGCAAAGCAGCAGTCTCAGAATTCACCTAATCTTCATGCAAATGTCAGGCGCCAAAAATGAGGGATTGCTCAGCATTTTGGTTGGAAATTAAGCAGAGCCGTACTTGCATTTCCTTCTTTCCTCAACAGCACAAGTATTTTGCCAGCTCTCGTAAAGAATGAAGTAGTGATGCTCTTGAAAGAATCACTCAAAAATGTTTTTACATGAATCATCATCAAACAGGCATTATCCCGAGCCTCACATGAGTAAACCACAGCTCAGTGTAGATCTGGAGAGTTTCTTCAAGAGGGATTTCTAAAGACTTATTCTGCATATAACCTCAGGCAAAGGAATATTGTAGACATTCATTCATTGCTGTAATTTGACTTCATAAAGATTTCTGGTTCCTGAAATAAGGAAGAGGCAGGATTTATGAAACTGGCACTGTGCCTCAGCAAGGCTGTTTGTTTGCTAAATCTCAAAGGCAGGGCTGCTAAATCTCTTCTGAGGAGAGATTTTCTTTAACACATGCAATCCATGCAAATTTTAACAGAGTTCAGACATTTCTGAAACACTAAAGGGGAAAGCACCTCAGTCACTAACCCAGTATTAAGCTTAAAAATTAAAATTTGCAGGCAGGAGAGACACATTGCATGTTTAAAGCTATTGATACTCTGGGTATACTACAGGGAGGGAAAAAAAAACAGGAAAAAAAAAACCAAAAGACGGTGTTAAATGCATGACCTAAAGTACAAAGTCAACATTTCAGCCATTCTGCTAAACCCCTTCACAAACCAGGCTGCAATCACAAATATGACCCCTCGGTCTTTGCAACTCTAAGGGTAAATTGTGCAACTGCACTGAGCTCCTGTGCACAGAGTGGTAGAAGCCCTCTCCCAAATCTCCTCAAAATGGGGTATCAGAAGAGGCAAAAATAGCTGGTTTTTAAGTATAACCTTCCACCTGCTGCTTCTCCCTCCCTAAGAATCCATGTAACAAAATAGTTTTGAAAGCTAAATCAGCAATTTATTTTCTGTCTCAGAAGCTGGCTTTAGCAACTGGGGGTAAATTAAGCCTGTATTAAAGCAGTGGTCTCGGTCCCTCTGAGCACCTACCAATGCCCTTAATGAGCCAGCAGTCTGGGAGCTCCACGGGGTCTACCTCGCGCGATGCGTGGATTTTCGCCCTGCAGGAAAGCAGAGCAGAGTTAACCAGGCACACACACAGTTTGGAAACGTGTAACTCTCCCAGCATATCTTTATTTTAGCGTTATTGCCATATTCCAACAACATATCAGCTGTAAAATATCACATTAGCGAAACCCAGTACCAGCAACGGCAACTGTATAAGTACCTGAGGGGTGAATGTAGGGAGAATGGGGCCAGGCTCTTCTCTGTGGTGACCCGTGAGAGGCCAAGGGGTAATGGATGCAAGTTGAAACACAGGAAGTTCCACCTCCATAGGAGGAAGAACTTCTTCACGGTGAAGGTGACAGAGCCCTGGAACAGGCTGCCCAGAGAGGCTGTGGAGTCTCCTTCTCTGGAGACCTTCCAAACTCGCCTGGATGCCACCCAGTGCCACACGCTATGGGTGTCCCTGCTGGGCCGGGGGGGTTGGACTAGATGTTCTCTAGAGGTCCCTCCCAACCTCAGCCACTCTGTGATTCTGTGAACTGCTCCAAATCGCTGCATGATTTCTCTCTTTCAGATGCTGATCCTCCTGTACTGAGCAGCTTCATGAACTTGACTTTGTTCATGAGCTTCAGGAATAAGTTTTCATGAACTTCTCTCACCCAATAGTGCTAAAATACACAACAAAATGATGTAGTTTGCCACGCTTTCTCTTTAGGTCTCAGCTGCCTAAATATAGTAGCACTCTGCAGTTAGGACCTATTTTCAGATGAAGAGAGGGCAGCCTTCTACTCCATCCCACTGGCCCTTTTTGATGAGTAGGTGACAACCATTACACTTCCTTCAATAGTTATTCCACATTTGGATTTAGCAAGAGTATTGCCGCTAGGCAGGACTACTCATTTCCTAATGACAAGCAGTTACCTGGCATGCTGCTTTTGAGCAATTATCTCTTTCCTTCAACTTCTCTCCAGCTTGCCACCCACAGCATGACCCTTTGGCATCCCCGAATACCGGCAATGTGAGAGCAGGCACTGCAGGACTGGGAGTAGATGTGATGCTGGCAAGTACAGGTGAGTACATATCAATTCCTATTGCTCCCTCTCTTCATTTACAGGACATCTACAGTACTGTACGAAAGGCACCTCAGTACCAGACTGCTGTGTGTGACCATGTGATGCCCACACCATAAGCAAATACTTGAGCTTCCACATAAAAATGAAGTGTGTCAGATTCTTTTTAAGAAAGCTTTAAAACTGATGTATTCTACTTTTTTTGCATCCCTCTCACGTGCACATTCTGAGGATGCACTTGCTCAAAGGACAGGTAGTAGTTCAAGATCCTGTAGCGAGATCTCACCAGGTTTATGTCACACGTGTGGGCAGTCTGTGGCACGCGAATTACGCAATACGGCTGAGTACCCTTATCGTATTTCAGTCCTGTATACTTTTAATCACCTTATTTATAAACTCTAGGTTGATTCAGCACTGTAGCCCTGTCACAGAGAAGGCACCAGAGCTCTTAATATAAGGCAAGGAAAAGGAAAAAAGGCACCAAAAGTGGAGGGGAAGGAGTGGAGCTCAGCTCCCCGAGCAGGCTGCGGCCGGGCACGCAGCTGGGAAGGGCTTCCCACGCTCACCCCGGCGCGCACAGCCTCGGCCTCCTCCACGATTCCCCATTTCCCCTCGTGGCACGGCCGAATCCGGAGGCCCCGCAGCACTCGCCGTGCCCTGTGCTCTCACCGCAGCTCCGTGAGACTTCTCCCACTCCTATCTGTCCCAGATTTTTATGGAGCCAGCTGCCAGCAAGCAATGATAATATCCCGAGGGCATTCCCAGGGGAACACTCCGGGAGCTGGAATGAGAGTAATTCGAAAGGACACCGGTTGCAGGCCCACAGCATGCGGAGAGGCTTCTTCCAAATGTGTCAGTTTATCTAGCCGGGGCGGCCGCCGCTCCGCAGCCAGATGGCCGAGATAGCTCCCTGGCCCGGCTCCACGGGCCTGCAAGGGCAGGGGATACAGCAAGGAAAACAGGAATTCGGCTCCTTGGTGCAACTCCAGCGGACGGGACCTTTTCCCACCCAGTCTGTTACTTTAATTCAAGTGCTGTTCTCCTTCCCAAGACCCAGGGAACAGGCATGGCTTTTCTTTCAGCAGCAACCTCTTGCAATTCAATGCCTCTCTCTGTTCCCTCTTCTGCCAGATCTTTCTTTTTTTATCCTCTTTCAGCACTGAAAAACACTCCCTCTTATTTTAATTCTTGCTCCCAATTCTCTTCAAACGGCCAGACCTTTCCTGAAACACTGCTGCTTTACACACAGCATCTGAGCAGGGGGCCTTATCAATATAGCCTGTTAAGAAATGATAACACTCCACGTTTATATATATATATAAACACACACACATATATAAACAGTAATGACATATATGTGCCATATATTATCTTAGAAAAATGGTAATGCAATATTATTAACTTTCAAATTTTATAAATTAGAGAGGTCTTCAGAAAAGAACTAGCAGCTTTAAAAAGTCAATGGCATAATTCAGTGTAACTTCAGTCGCTAACTCACAAGAATTTTCATTTTCAAGGATTTCAAAAATTCAGCTACAGGAAGAAAACATGGAATTCAATACCATCAATGATTAAACTGCTTGAAAATCAAAACTAGTCAGTTGTATGCAATTCCATTTTTCAAACTTTAGTAATGGAGAATTATTACAATAGTAATAGACTACAGTGTAGTATAGTCTGTACTACTATAGTAGTCTCAGTGGCAGAGCAGGTAAATAAGGTATCTCCCTTTCCATAACGGAGTCCCAGCTGGCAGGACCAGGCAGCGCTCTGGAGCTCTCCAGGACTGCAGTCCCCGAACACACGGAGAAGCGGTTCGACTCCCCTCTCCTCCCAGCGCTCTGGAAAGAAGTCCAGGGCTGTATCAGCATGTTTGCACTTACACAAGCCCTGAGCCTGCACCTATTTTGCAGCCAGCTGCAATGCAATAGTTGTCTAAACAATGCTGATTGAAAAGACAGAAAATCCTATCTATGGTCCTGAACACTTGTAATAACTTTTGTTATCTTCTAAGCAGCTCAGGGATTCTTGTCTCATAGCTTTTAAGAGACAACATACCACATGCAAAAGAGCCAACAAAAAGCCTTTGCTGGAGCCCTGCCTATGGGATGGGGGCTGGTGCCAGAGGCCTGGCAAGCACTGCTAACAGTATCCCACGCTTTCTCCTCTCAAGGCTGCAAAAAACGAATTTAGCGTACATTGTTATCTGCAGTTGTACACTTGCAAACTCCACCCCAGCCTTACAGCCCCCTGCTCTGGGGCAGCTTGCAGAAAACAAGGGAAAAACAGGCAGAGCTACAGACGCTCTGATCACTCTGTTTCTACCAGGAGGGCCTGCTGCTTTAGCAGATTCCCAACATTTCATCTGTGTACTTGAGCTGAAACGCTCTCCCCAGCCTGGGAAGCCTGGGAAGGTATCCCAGTCCCATATCTTCCCAGCAGGTCCAACTGCCCTTACAAGGATGCAGTGCAAATATGGGGGTTACTTTGGCCCAGGATATACAGACCTCCTTCTGTAATTAGCTACAACTACTACATAGCCTCCAACCCATTAGTTGGATGATCTAAGTTGGTCACTCTCTGGCCTGAAATAATGAATTAGGATGCACTTGTTTCCGAGAGCAGTGCCATAGCGCCCGTGCTCACACACCCATCTCACAACTTGACACCCCGGGCGCTTCGGCTGAGGCTCAGGGCGCCCAGGGCGCCCGGGCGCACGTCCCGCAGGAGGAAACCTCCCCTAGAGCGGGGCCAGCGCGAGCAAAAACAGCGCAGGAGCCTGTGCAGACAACAGCGCG
>NW_010576723.1:311924-360529 GCF_000705375.1 Tinamus guttatus
GCGCCGCCCGGCCCCTCCGCGCCCCGCAGCGCCGCCCCCGATCCTGCCCGCCCCTTTTCCCAGCAACCAGAGCTGCTGGGTCCCACTTGCTGGACGTGTTCTGGAAGGGAAGAAGCTGCTCGAACAAACAGGCAAACTTCTCTGCTGCTCAGGGAAGCGAGGGGCGCACCGCAGTGTTGCTGCCTTTTGTGGCAACAGCCTCAAAGTACTTCTTGCCTCGCCGCCCAACTTCCAAATTTCCTTCTTTCTGGTCCTTGCTGACCCTGAAGTTAGAGGTAGTTTCTCTGCCAGTGCCTGCAGGTCCCACTCTACCAAGTCTGCTTAAACAGCAGCCTACGTGGTGGGGTGGATGGGCAGCTGTGTTTGTTACACTGCTGGGGCACTGGGATGACAAACCTTATACCTATATGGCAAAAATATACCTGTATGACAAAATATACCTATACGACCTAATATGACGAAGATATAGCTATAACCAAGGGTTTTCCTTTATTTATGGTCTAACTCTGGGAAATACAGCTCATGGCATAGGTAAGATCAGCAACCCCACTGCACCTTGTTTTTACTGTATTTTACAGAAGTGTAAAAAGACTTGGGCAAGAATGATTTCTGATCTCAGCCAGCTGCAGCAACATTTGGAGACATAGTACATTCCATCTATTTATTTATAACACACCTTGACAAAGCACATAGTAGTTCATGTCTCAGTCTCATTTTTGGCACATAGTGGATGCAATTCATCTGTACTTTCCTTTGAGGTGAAAAACTCATTTTCCATATGTTTTACTAATGTCAAGGCATGTAAGTATCCTCTACAGTCAGAGCAGTTAAACCATCACTCTGTGGCAGCATCTGATATGAAAGATGTCTAATCCAGATCAAGAAAACTTCCTTAAAAAGTACCCATTTCTCCGCATTGCAAGGGACCTATTTGAATGGAGGAATCTACTCTGCAGATGCCTGAGATAGTCAATATCACCTGAATTTATCCCATAGTGGAGGAAGAGCCTGGTTTTTGGGCAGCTTTTATCCTGAGCAAAGTCCTGACTAGCCTAGGGACTGTCAGCACATGGTGCCGCTTCCCCTCCCCATGGGGCCTGTTGGAGCAAAGCTAGAAAACACATTTCTGCTCTTTGGTCTCTGACAAACGTCCTCGAGCTCTTCACCTTTGGCACACTTGGCCGAGTCCTGAGAGCAACCTCTGTTCATACTGTATAATCATTAAAAGCAGGAAGGAGTGCACGTTATTTGCCATAGGATTTCAGCTGGGGAAGGTATCAAGTGGAGGAACGACCAGATAAGGGAGACAGGAAAAGTCTTAATTTAGTTTAGTCATTTTGATTCCTCTGCAGTCAAAGAAAGGACCTGTGAACACGTCCAAAGTGGGTTCAGTCCATCACAAGCAATCCGGGTGAAAGAGTATGAGCAGGACTCCGGGGCCACCTTGGCTTGCTTGCTTTCTCTCCGTGCATGATGGAGGAACACTAGGTGGCAAAAAAACGCCAAAAGTTTGACATGGCTAAAGGTAAAGAGAATAAATTCTACTCCTAAAAATCTTAGAAGTCTTAAGTTTTTCAATTGTTAAGTATATGCCCTTTATATCTACTTCTTTGTCACATATTATCTTTTTCTGATAAAATAACAGATTAATACACACAGACCTTGATTTCACAACAAACTATTTCAAAACACATCATGTGGAGTCATTAAGGAAACTATGTATTTACTGAACCAACTAAACTCTTTTTTTATTCAGATTTACTCTCACTTTACAAATGTTCATCCAAAGTAAATTCTCTGGTGTCTGTATTGCCAAAGTATTTACAATGGATTTATGGTAAAGAATAAAGGTCAGGATAGGACTACAAAGTACTCTGGAGAGGGGGGAGGACACCTAACTAAATACAGAAGCCTACACTGTAAACATACGTTACAGACCGTATTGGGATGCATCGTCACAGATAACTGAGAATATTGCTTAATGTACTGGCTGGCTGTTAGTCAAAAAAGGCTTATGAAAACACCGAGGATTAAACCATTATTGCACTGACTATAGAGCAACCTTATGCAATCAAGGAACGATTCTGCTTGGATCTCAATAGCATCACCAAGACAGTTCAGTGAAACACCTCACTTGTCATGCCGATGTGGTGATACTGACTTGGCGAGGACACCAAGTTTGGAAATAGTTCTATGCAGGTAGTATCAGAAAGGGAAACGGAGGCAAAATGCTCCCAACAGTGTGTGTTAAAAATCTCGTGATTCTTACCGGGATCACTTGTCATGCCTATGTGGTGATACTGACTTGGCGAGGACACCAAGTTTGGAAATAGTTCTATGCAGGTAGTATCAGAAAGGGAAACGGAGGCAAAATGCTCCCAACAGTGTGTGTTAAAAATCTCGTGATTCTTACCAGGACTGTCCCGTTAGCTCCCGGGGCCTGTCCCGAGGCACAAGATGAACTGGTTGCATTTGGGATCCAAAAGAGCACCAGTGTCTCTCCGCTTTTGCCGCTGTGTTGCAACCAAACATTTGCAATGTGAGAATTGCCCAAGCTGGAAGGGCCCAGAGGAGTCCTCACACTCTGAGTGAGGAGTCAGAGAGCAGTCACTGTGCAAGAGCTGCTCTGCAAACAGTCAATCAAATATAGGAGATAATATGTGGACACAAAGACCAGGCAGATGTGAGGAAGCAACTAGAGAGCAGCCTTGGTACTGCCATTGCTCAACTGCAGAAAAAGAGGGTAGGTGTCAAATCAATGTGGAAAGACTCAATATGTTGTATTAACTTCTAAAACTGAACTCATCCATTTTTGCCAAATGTGGCCATCAGGGATGGATTAATAAAAGGACCAATCCATCAGATTCCTGTTGACATCCATGCAGGTGTTGCACCAGGGTTCCAGTAAAAACAAAAATTGTAAAGCAAGAAATCTACTTAGCATAAAACCAGACAGAATGCACAAGCAAATCCTGCGTTTTGCATACTGCAACATGTAGGACTGGAATGAGGGGAAGTGCTTCAAAAGCTTCAGAGGTTAAAGATTACAAGAATTTCTGCAAAGACTGTGGCCCTAAAACGATGTTAACCCTGGGGAATAAAAGAGATCAAAGGGAAATTGCAGATTGCTTGCTCCAAGATCCCAGCAATTCAGTAAGTCCTGCATCCTTCAGCTTGGATGAAGTTGAAGGTCCCCACTCAAGAGCAGAGAGCAGGGATTTCCTACAGCTGTTCAGCAGCTGCCACAGAGCGAGGCAAAGTCCCTGCTAACACCTCACCAATACATGCAAGCTGAGTCACCACCTAGTTATAAAACTGGTGTATATTAACGATCCTAATAAAAACACTGTCCCTCAAGAGGTTCAAGAGTACAGTGCAAAAGGCATACAAAAAGGTGAACACTCCTTCAGTGACACCAAGATGTATTGATTTTTTCAACTGCTGAGAAAAATTCCCACCAGAATAACATCAACGGATCTGTTGGTGAGGCCATGGAAAAGACTCCTGGAGAGTCTGGCTCACCACCTGGTCTTACTTCAAAGAGAGCAGAGGAAGGGTCTCCACCTGGCCATTGCAGAACCAACCACAGCTTCCAGCAGTGTTGGCCTTGAGCAGCCCAAAGGCAGCCACATAAATTTGGATGCCCAGATAAGTCTGTGAATCTCTCTTGCTTATTTTGTGGTGGTGCAGGGCAATGCAAAGCTTTTCCATGAGGACGTAACGTCAAAACCTGTCACCGTCAAAGACAGCCCCAAGCAAAGCTCTGTCCTTGCACAGCTCTTGTTTACCATCTTTTATGATAAACAGTGCTTTTTACAGTGCTTCTCACTGCACCTGGAAATAACAGTCAAGGGAGCCGCTTTAATTATTTTATAGGTGGTGGAGTTGCTAAACTGAAGAGATGCCAGGCTAAATCAAAAGTCAGAGAGCTGCTCCCAGGCAGTCTGCCCTTGGCTGATGACAGTGCACTGGGGCTGCAGAGTACTGCTGATGTCTTTGATTGCACTGACGTGGTTCAGCCTGGTCACACACACAAAGCAAATAATGCTGCCCTTTTTTTTTCCAGGCAAAGTGTGCTGTGCTAGTAGGGCTACATAACGTGTAAGTCTTGCAGGTGAAATTCTGCCATCTCCAGCATTGTGACTGATAACGGTCATGCAAGGGAGGGAGACCAGTGCAGTTTTTGAAAGATTAAAGCCCTATGTCTGGAAGGAAAGAGGCTCTTGACTTTAAATGCAAGCAACGATGAGCCATGTTCCTGTCATCTTCAATCCTGTGTGCACCAGGAGCCTCAGACACTGTGCAGTCTGTACACCGAGAGTCTCAGCCCACTCTACGTGAATGACTCATATGCTTGCTGGTTAAAAAAAAAAAAAAAAAAGTCAGGACGACCTCCTGAACACTGAGATTTGAAGGACCGTCAAATATTAACCACTGCCAGAGACTCATGCAAGCTCATCTACACCAATGTGAGCACTGGAGCAAGCATCAGGCAAAACACTGCACGTGGCCATGCTCGTGGCAGAAGGGAATACATAGTCAGCCCAGCAAAACCTCCCAAGCAGCACCCCATCCTGATTATCAAGCTTGGAATTAGTGTCACAACACAGGAGGCTCACAACCCACTGATGTGGTAGTTTGCAACATACTGATGACAGCAAAGCCTGCCGGCAAAGCAGAACAGCCCAGTGACACAAAAGGAATTAGGGGGAAATGTCTAATTAAGCAGCGCTACACCTGTAAACCCATTTACTTAAGTATTTCTAATGTGAGACAAATTTGTCAGAAAAGAAGCCACAAAAGCCAGATTTCCAGGATACAACATCCCAGTAAAATGAAGAGGTCATGGAGAACAGGAAGGTACTGGAGGCCTGGAAGAAAGCCGACATCTTTACTGTGAGGGTGACAGAGCCCTGGAACAGGCTGCCCAGAGAGGTTGTGGAGTCTCCTTCTCTGGAGATCTTCCAAACCCACCTGGATGCCACCCCGTGCCCCATGCTCTGGGTATCCCTGCTGGAACAGGGAGTTTGGACTAGATGATCTCTAGAGGTCCCTTTCAACCTCAGCCATTCTGTGATTCTGTGAAGTCAGATTAAGAAATTGAACAGCTTTCAAGATATTTTACTAATATAAGGAAGAAAATTGCTCTGCCATTCAAATACTTGAACAAACATAAAATATATATATATATATACTATACTATCATGTCTTGAGCTAAAACAGGTACTCTCTAGTTAAGAGTTTTATTATATAGCTTATTTATAAACTATGGACATCTTAAATTATATTAACACCATGAAGCAGAAAACAAAAGGAAATGGAGAATGAATGCCGTAGTCCACATCTGTTTCATGAATTTTGATTCCAGCATATGGTTTCTCACTTTTTGGACTGTTCCACATTTACAGGCAAACCTACTTTCAAATCTACAACAGTGTGAGCGCAGTATAACACCACCAAGGTCCATTTGATTTTTTCTCACACTTTCAAGCAATGGGTACCCATGCTTCACTGATGTTACTTCAGATATATATGAGTGTAGATTTTGGCTTCAGAAGCTCTTACATGACTCAAAGAAAAGGAGAAATTCAAATGAATCTGTTCTAATGGAGCAATCAGTAGTAACCTGGTGTTATGGGAAGCATTTGGTGCTCCTTGACAGGAAAGATGGTGGCCCCACCCTGAAACCAAGGAAGCAGAGGTGGCTATAGGCAAAGCATGGCTGGAGCATTTAGGGTTTCAGATAACAAGGATGAGCCAAGAGATCCAAATTAATATCCTCACTTCCGGGACAGCAGGCTCTGCGGATCTGGTGGTTCAGTTTGGCCCGATCGTTCCTTGTGCATTGAGCTGGCCAGGCCACACTCCCACCATGTAGGTTGCTTCATATTCAGCTGAAGTCAGGAGACATATAGGGAGAGAGGCAACAGGTACTGTGAGGGCCTTGGGGTCCTATAGAGAGAGAAGAGTCAGCACGTGAGAAGTAATGGCATCAGCTTCCCTTGCATTTTCTGGCACTCAAAAGTATTTACAGTCTTAAAAGGTGTTTGATGGTGTTTGACTTTCAAATGGCAGCACTGCAGACAGGCATTGCTTTATTTTTGTCCATGTTTTCCTCAATTTTCAAACTCTGCTGGTAAAACTACTGTGAAAACTAAATAAACTATTGTAAAGCTGGAGCTTAAACAAGCAACATTCCCCCCCAAGTCCTGTTGTCTAATCCTTAACGTATATGGGGTAAGACGGACACCTACTGCTTGCAGAGTATGCCAGTAATACCCATTTACTGCACAAAGTATAATTACCCATCCTCCATTAGAATTAAGATGAAATTAAAGTGCAAAATCTTTCGGCTAATATTCACATAAGCTCTAAGAGCAAACTGAAAACAACACTATTCATATAGAAAACCAGTCAGACATACACTGGCATTGAGTCTAAAAATGCCAAAAGATGCCTGCGGTTATATTTCTTGTGGCCATGTTCTTAATCCTTAACTTTTAAAATACTTTCATTCAGATATAAAGGTATATCTGGACAGTACTGTTATCAAGATATATATTTATTTAAAGGTATAACTCATATAGATTCATAAAATACTTGTCGTTTAAGCCAAAGCTGTAAACACATTATACACAAAAGGAATCTAGGACCTAATCCAATGCTCACTGAAATCACTAGGCCCACTAATCTCAGCTTTTCCTCTGCAAATACGTGCTGGGAAACAAAGCACGTGGCCTTGGTGGAGCTGGAGCCTTTGTGTAGTCCTGAAATATCCACGAGCCGCACTTTTCCGGAGGAGGAGGGATACAAGGGCATATTGACAGGGTACTGGTGGGAGCAATGTGGAAGGGTGGCTTTTGGCTCAGGGCAGGCAGAATGGGAGTCCCTTTGGCTGTGAGAGCTGCTTTTAGAAAGGGACCTGGACTTTGTCTTTCTGTCTCATATGGAGGGCAGGGAGGGCTGCAGTACCCTCAGGACCCTGATGCTCACTTGACTTTAGGTGTCTACAGCGAAGATATAATTCCAAAGCTACATTATATTAGGCTTCTTTTACAGTCAGTTCAAGAAAATTAGCATTTCTAAAGTATGTCTGATACATTTTTGACCTTCATTTTAGGACAAGTGGAGTTGTGCCCTACAAGGTCACCTTAGACCTTGCCGGAAGATTATATGACAAATTTAAAGGCAGATGTCTACACTGTGGATATCTATGTTTGGGCAAAAGAAAAAAAAAATCTTGTTTAATCTGACTGTTGCCATGCTGCGCATCATCTTTGATAGCAAAAATGAGTAACAGCAGCTTCTCTTATCTGCTTCCTCTATCTATTCACTCCAGAAACATCTTTGGTGCCTCACTCAGTGCAGAAATCTTCCATCAGAAGAGACGACACAGTGGTGAGCAGGCTCTTAACTCCCTTTTTTCTCCCATGGATAAGATATGGACCTCAAGGAGGATTAAAAACAACTCTTAAGTTACCACGTCTCAAAAGAGAGTGCATTGTTGATGGGATTAGGGCTGAAGCCATGTGATAAGTAGGCTGATTTTTTAAAGGTGTGGTTATACAAAAAAAAAAAAAGACTTTTCTATGAGTGTTTTTCAATTTCAGATGAAATTCACTGTATCTTTGACATTACTCGTATGTCAGTACTGAAAGTTATTAGCCTTTCAAGGCTTTTGAAACGTCAGAACCCTTTTATGTATCACCTCTGGTGTGATCTATTAATGGTAAAGAAGACACACAGTGTGCAGCACTGTATTTTTCCGATTCTTCCATAATTATTGAAAAGCCAAAGTCATACTCTATATTTGAAACTCAGTCAGAACTCCTATTGACTTATTTGAGAATATGATTGAAAAAGAATAGAACATAAATAGAAGAAAAATGCTTGAAGTGAGGACTTAGTCTGCAGAATACAGAAGGAAAAATTAAAAAGAAAAATCAACAATAAAACCTGTATTTAGTTCCTAGACAAAAAGACTGAGAAAGTTGTGATTGGTCACTATGGCAACTGATTTTTAAATGGAAATAAAATGCTTTGAATACTGCAAGCACATTTTACTATACAGATTTAGTAAATGCACTCAGACCTGATTAGAGTGAATGTAATTTTACAATCTCAAGCAGAACCAACATATAAATCATTATAAGATGCTAATGTTTTAACCATATTAATGGTTTGAACCATATTAATGCCTCAGTCATTCAGCACAAGAGGTAAATGGTAGCATTAGTTATTTTCTTTCCTTAGGGAATCTTCTAATAAGTGATCCAACTCAAGGCGACTCTGAGTATAATGAGAAATACTGCTTATTTCCTTGGCTTTTCTACTAATAGACTCAGGATGATGGATAAACATGCTGTGGTCTCCTCTGTAGGATGGAGGAATTTGTTCACGCTGCCTCTGCTCTGCCAGCCCCTGGGACAGCAGCGATTCACAGAATCACAGAACCACAGAATGGCTGAGGTTGGAAGGGACCTCTAGGGATCATCTAGTCCAACCCTGCTCCAGCAGGGACAGCACGTGGCACAGGGTGGCACCCAGGCGAGTTTGGAAGATCTCCAGAGAAGGAGACTCCACAGCCTCTCTGGGCAGCCTGTGCCAGGACTCTGTCACTCTCACATTTAAGAAGTTCTTCCTCACATGGAGGTGGAACTTCCTGTGTTTCAATTTACACCCACTACCCCTCATCCTGTCACCGGCCACGGCCACCACGGAGAAGATCCTGGCCCCATCCTCCCTACAATCATCCCTCAGGTACTTGAACATGTTAATAGAATCTCCTCTCAGCCTTCTTTTCTCCAGACTAAACAGGCCCAGCTCGCTTAGTCTTTCCTCATATGACAAATGCTCCAGTCCCTTAAACATCTTTGTGGCTCTACTCTGGACTGTCTCCAGTATTTCCATGTTCCTCTTGTACCGGGGAGCCCAGAACTGCACACAATACTCCAGGTGCAGCCTCACTGGAGCGGAGGAGAGGGGCAGGATCGCCTCCCCTGAGCTGCTGGCAACGCTCCTCCTGATGCAGGCCAGGATCCCCTTGGCCTTCTTGGTCACAAGGGCACATTGCTGCCTCATGGTTAACTTGTTGTCAATCAGGACTCCCAAATCCCTCTCTGCGGAGCTGCTTTCCAGCAGGTAAACCCCTAATCTGTACTGGTGCCTGAGGTTATTCCTCCCCAGGTGCAGGACCCTGCACTTGTCCTTGTTGAACCTCGTAAGGTTCCTCTTTGCCCAACTCTCCATCCTGTTTAGGTCAACAGATTCGGCTCTGCATCCTTTGCAAGGGCATCCATGCCCATCTCTGGTGCCTGGTTGCCTGTCAGTAAGACTGGGATTCCTGCAGTGTAAGCAAGATTTATCCCATGCCGTAACAGTAAAAATGGCATCTAGTGTGCATGTTCTCTAGACTAACATAGTTAAATTGTTACTCCTGCAGGTAAGGATTTGGTCTGTTATGTTCAGGGAGGGGAGATGCCGCATGGAAGGGGTGAGCTTGACAGCTTGCATTGCTTGGAAATGCAGCAAACAAGAAGCGCTGTTTATCAGTGACAGATGTACGGGGAGAGGGTGGGAAATGTAGGCAAAAAAAGGAGGTTGAAAACAGGCATCGCAACCCCTGGCACAGTCACACCAGTGCACAACAGCTACAGAGCCACCGTAGGGCTGCACCGGCCCTCTCTGCTTCGTCACCCCACCTAGCCCTGCTGGTTACGCACTGCCTGTTTTAGCGCTATCTCATCTTCCCTCTGCACACATTCCTGCCTCTTAGCAGATTGTTTCACGTGTTTTTTCTTGGCATCACTTCAAATTGAGTCCTTAGCAGCAGGAACGCTCTTATTCTTGGGCTTACAAACAGTACTACTACTGTGCTGCTACTGAATGAGTTAATTTTCCTTTATGTGTCAGTATTTTGATCCAAGATGACTGGTATTTTGGAGTGTTGCCACCCTTGCAAAACTGGAGAGCCTTCCAGGCTTTGGCTGCTTGCCTATCCAAAAGACTCTGCCAGTTTATATGATACGTACTTAATATATAGGAAATGTCTCATAATACACCAGCTCAGCTCCATGCACAGCTTTGCCCCAGCCTTACTTTGCAGGCAAGGCAAAGATTGCTGGGAACGGCCCGGTCTCTTCCCTGGCTCACGGGGCTCGGCGCTGGCCACGCTGCGGGACATGGGGCCGAGCTGCGGGCGGGCTGCCCGGGGAGGGGAGAGGAGGGACACGGCCTCCTGCAGGGCTCTCTCTGTGGGCACTGAATTATTTTTATCTCACTGCTGTGAGGCAACACTCGCCTCTAAAGAGCTGCTTTCCACAGGCTTCCCTGAAACCCACAGTCTACGCCTCACAGTCGCTTCTGGACATCCTAATGAATACATTCATAGCGGATGTGAAAGAATGTGCAAAAACAAAAGAAACAGGTCTCTGGAGCTGAAGGTGGAAATAGCACACATTGAAACCAAAAAAAGAAACCCATGGAAGAACATGTTCAGCCTTCTTGCCATGAAGTTCAGGAAATGATGGCATCAACCTACAGTTTTATAACACACACATACCTCAAGACAGAACATCTCTTAACTATACATTTCTAAATTGTATTTGCTTTATTGAAAGCAAAAGTAGATGGCCCAGTCACTCAGAGATACATAGGTGTTCAGCTCCTAGGAATTTGGCTTCCAAGGAGTGGGGACATAAATGTCTATACTTCTGAGGACCTGGGACCCGCCTTTATTTTCCCCTCCTGTCCCTAACAAATGAGAACAAAAGCGAAACAATACAAGAAAGAACAAGAGGAGAATTCCAAACAGATGACACTAAGAAGGTGAACAACCTATGGGAATTAATTTACAGAAAGGACTTTTCTCAGAAGAGCTGAGTGCGTGGAAAAAAAATAGTTTGCACCTGGCACAGCTAAGGATTTCTTCCCCACTAAGAAATAGAGCAAGGAGAATGGGAAAGATTTATGTAATTTTTGCACTCATAGTCAGCATTCTAGAAGAAAATCAGACAAAATATAGCAGTGGCTAAAGCAGGCAGAAAGATGTAGAGAAAGAAAAAAAAGCAACATTAATATTGGCAAAAGATGTGTGGCACAGCTGAGTAAAAGGACTGCTTAATCCGGCTTGGGAAACGAGAGATGCTGGGAAGAAACAATAGATTTGTGAGCAGCCTGGGCAGTGATGTGGGAAACCAGGGCTGATGCAGCAGAGGCTGCAGAGGCCCCAGGAAAATAAGTGAATTGGGATCACAACTGTAACGTATTTTTAAGAGCTTGCACTGTTCAGAAGAGATGAAAGTGAGGGATTAACTCAAGGATCCATTTCTTGCCTCGGGGCGGCAGATCTGAGGTTCAGCACACTTTCGAGTGTATGAGGCTTCTGAGCAGGGCTGCCTGCTTCACGTGGAGGCCCTGTTTTCCTTACTTAAGTAACCGTTTTTAACCAGTGTTCTGCTGAGGGGAGGAGAGGTGCCTGCCTTGTTGAGTGGAGACCTATCCAACCAAGTCTGCTCATTGGAGAGCTGTGGGACACTCACAGTGCTTCAAAACGGCTCAGCAAGGGAAGGGTGCTCGCAGCAGCCCTGCTGAAGCTGCAAAAGGGGCACACTGCATCGGTGGGTGCTCTCCGTACCCACCCTACCAACTCAACCCTTTTGACAGTATAGCTGTAGCACAGGCCCAGTTTGCAGGGTGCTACAGGTCCCTCAGGGCTCTACCAGGACAGTGTTCCCCATTGCATCTAGTAACAACTCCCTGCTGCTCCAGCTGCATCACAGCTGCTCTTTGGGAGCCACTTTCTTTCTGGCTCTCTGCCTGCCTCAGATTTCAGGACATTGCTCCTCACTTCCAAAACTCTGCTCCGCTAGAGCTGCTCCCAGCTCTGCTGCGGACACTCCAGCAGAGCCACTTGGCTGTCAGTATATCTTCACTCTGCAGCAGCAAGTGCCAGTGGAGGAGCTCCAGCTCAGGAGACATATTTTGCACAGCCCACAAAGACATCTCTTCTTGTATGCTCCTCTTCTCCTTAAAGTTGTCTTTGCCTGCTATTGCCTCTGACTTTCCTACAAACCCATGTGCCACCCTCGTCATCAGACCATCCTCCCCTCTTCTGAAATTCCCTTTGTCCCACCTCACTCAAGGCAGCTTTCCCCAGCTCAGTTCTACTGCTTGGTGCCCACCCAATAAAGGACATAAAGTGAAAATATTTCCCTTAACTTCAAAGGACCTTGGGTCGTGTCCACGATGACCTGCTTTATTTGACAGAGAAGGTCCTCAACAGCACCACTGACTAAAGTGAAAATCAGTGTACACCTGAAGGCCTTGGCCTGCTCTTCTCCAGCTTACTGCAGCCCTTCTCACCTTCTTCTTCATCGTGACTTGTGAGGGACTGATCCAGCCCATGCCAGGGAGACACAGGTATGTGTGTGCCTGTGAACACAAGTGTGTTGTGAAAAGCACAAGGTAGGCAGGATTTCAGACCCCCAGCAAAGTTGTGCCTGTGCCCTAACCATCTAATTTAGACAATTGCTTCTGGAAACTAGACTTTTTTTTAGTGGAAACAATGAGTGCCCATCACAGTGGTCACAAGTCTAGCCTATAAATCATCCTTGTAAAAGTTGTTTCTACTAAATCAGTGATGTACTATTGTCTCATGGTGAAATATTCAGAATCCTTGGCAGTTTAGAGGCTTGGACACCATCAATTTTGACTTTTGAAATCAAACTGCCACCTTGTGGTATGCTGGAGGATAAAAAAATAAAAAAAAATATGGATATTGGGAAAAATCAGTCACTTCGTCTCACCAATGATTTTCAGTACTTACATATTCTTAAATAAATTTCACAGCACTGTAAGCAAATTCATAAAACTTCTTATGTGCTTCCTTAAAAAAAGAATCAAGTTCTGCATGATTATTTGTCAATGTAAAACATGAGGCCATTTCCTTTTTCTTGTACATAATCCTACTGAAAGCAGCAATATATCCATATGCGTATCCAGAAAAGCACTAACTGCAAAGGAGGCAGGTAGCTATGCTTGTTTCCTTTCTCTTTTTAAGGCTCATTAGTGTTAAGAAGATTTCTGTGAGAATCACAGTAAGGCCACACTAATTACTGAGCAAGTTCTTGTGCATTGGCTGATCTGAGCTCTGTCTCTGTACATCCCTCTTGGATCTTGACAAATGTGAGGTGATTTTAATTAACTTTCTCTTTGACTGCCCAAGATGTTGCAAACTGCTTCACATCGGTTGTCAACCAACAGCAAATCTGATGGATCAGCAGAAAGGCAGTAATTTGCTACCATAATCTGTTTGCGTAGCTTCAGATGGCAGAGCAGCATGGAGATATACTGGCGTGAACTTTTCA
This sequence comes from Tinamus guttatus, assembly GCF_000705375.1. Next base: position 325,292 of record NW_010576723.1, read on the forward strand.
AAACACAGCTAGATTAAATGACCTTGTATAAATCTAATGCTATTTATCAAAGATAGATGAAAAACTAGTCCATTTCATAGAGAAAAGCAGAGATGAGGTGATTGTAGCCACATAACAGTGCTTTGCGTATACCGAACTTTTCAGGTGCAGTGGTTAAAGAAAAGGTGCAAGTAACAAGAACTCCATAAAATCTGCAGTTCACATCTTACCCTACTCCTCATGGCAGATAAGCATTAACCTGTTTTTTTAAGCATGGAGTGGAGTCACAAAGCATAAAGTTACAGAGAAAGTGGGAGACAGTTATGTAGGAGGGAAAGTAAGGATAATAAGAGCTTGGCACTGAACCTCACAGTAAGGCTAGAAAGAGACAGACTTGATGTCTGGAGCATTGGGACTGGTCTTTTTCCTTCCCCAACTTTATTACAGATCTGGACCAAACACCTCAGGGAAACACTTTATTTCATGAAGTATTCTTTGTTCAGATGCAGTTAGAAATGAGGTGCTCAAAAAATTCACAATTCTCTGTGAATCTCTCTGTAACATTTCTCTGGCACACTTACCCTTGCGTGGATCTGGGGAGCACTGCCATGGATAGATGTCCTGCAAGGCTTTGTGGAGTTGTCAGAAGACAGGCCCAAGGAGCAGAGGGGCTGACATGACTTCTGATATCACCCAACTCACATCTCCTGATCAGCCCATTCAGCTGCTGAACTTTTAGGTCGAAGAATAAGCATGAAAACATCTTAATAGTTTGATATTGGCCCCTTTAAATCAAGAGTGAGAAGTCTCCTACCAGCTATGGTCTCATTAGGAGCCCAAGCATGTGTAGGTGTCATCAGTGCTTGTGTGTGGTGCACAGCAGCAGCTCACCGCAGGTTTGCGTCCTCACACACTGCTGCTGGCCCATGGACAGGAACAGGGCTGGCAGAGGAATGAAAAGGGAGGTAGGGACACCATTCAGTGGGTGATGGAGTCGTGAGGGAGAGTGAAGGGTCCTCAACTTAGATGAAGGATAATTCAGACAATGGGAAGGGAGAGAGAAGAAGAAAGGGAGACTCATGGCCTCCTGGCACATGTGAGGTCTAGGAAACCCTGCTGCTCGGTATGTTATAAGGAAGCTTGGGCAGGATAAGGAAATCCCTTGAGGCTTTGCATCTGTGAGCCCTGTGTGGCAGAGGTGCTGCCCTGAATGCCTCCCTGATGGCTGCAGCGGTGTAATCAGGACTGATGTACCGAACACTGTCCTGGGAAAGAGCGAGTGGTCTCCTGCAGGAAATGCCCTAGTTAAATGCACTAATCGAAATGCATCTGCAGAGAGACCATCATTTCTCACTGCGGTCAGTTAATCAGCAATGGTATCTATGTAAAGAAGCATGAGTATTTTTCCACCTGAGATTTCTCAGTCAGCCAGGACTAGTGTCTTTTAATATGAGTGTGTGGCTGGAGCAGAGGGTAACCATATGCTTAATGAAGCTTAAGGTATATGAAGCCCATGAAGATCATTCTTATTTTGATGTTATTGCTAGCATGTCTGCCCTCGCCTTCATAAAGAGTGTGGTGATATCCAAGAGTGACATTTCAATCCCTGAAATGATCCATATATAAATAGAACAAGCAGATCAGCATGACTTAGTGATAAAATTACCTTCTGGTCTCCAGGAACTTCAGCATGCAACTCTGCTCTAGGACCTCAGTGTACCCCTCTTCACTGCACAAATACATTTGGAAATGGAGCTGGAGGAGACGTACAAAGAAGGGGAGAACATGGAGGGGAGAATGACTCGAGCAGCAGCCGCCAAGTTGGTGAAAAAAGCTTTTCTTGAAGCCCTGAAGTCAAATGACTACGAAACACTGGAAGAGCTCTTGAGCCAGGAGAAAATAGACGTGGACACAGTGTTTGAAGTGGAAGACGAAAACTTGATTCTGGCCTCCTACAAGAAAGGTAAACACAACGGCAGGAAGTGGATGGGTTTGAGTAACTTAGGAGAAGCTGTGGGCAGTTGTCCGTGCAGACCCTACCATGCATGTCGATTGATGGGCTGCAAAACTGCTGTAGGTTTATGGACAGCCGAGAGCTGAGGAGGAGCCTGCGTGGGGCGGTGGTGGCCGGGGCTGCCTCCTGCACTGCACGGGCGCCACGGACGGGACGTAGCCAGCCGGATCTGTGGGCTCAGACAAGGGCAGGCCAGAGACCCACCAAGCCTCCTGGTGGGTCTGGTTCAGGGGAGGATAAGAAAGAGCAGTGCTTTGCATTTCCTCACATGAACTCAAGTGCAAAGCCCAGAATAGACCATGTAGCTAAACACGATATATACATTTCTGGCACATAACTAGTATGTCACATAAACAGACCGTTGAGAAATGTAAAGTGTTCAACGTCTTCCATTTTCAGTGTACAATAATACTACGGTGAGTTGTCCTTAGCTCAGTCCTCAGGAAGTCCTGTGGACCTTGAATGTTGCTGAATGGGAGACTCAGTTTTCAAAGCCAGGTGTGCTGTTGTATTTGTCAAATAATCAGAACAACCCACCTGTAAAAACATCATGGAGGGGCACAACCAGGAAAGACACCTCAGCTTTTGCAGAGTATAGAAAAACAAACCTCTTTCAGACAGATACTGGCTGAGTTTTTAAAAACTTACAAGTCAAAGTGATAAAATAAGTTTGGGCTCCATACAGGCAGCACACTTTATTTACTTGCCAGTAGATTCTTCATGTGAATCTAAAAAACCCTAACCAGTAAACCATAACCTTAAAAAACCCTAAACCAGGCCCTTGCCAGAAATTAAGAATTAATTATTTATGGAGATAAATACCCCCAGTCCCAGCAGCATAACAAATACACTTTTATTTCTGTGCCCTAAAGAAGGGGCAATTTTTCTCATCTGCTGTGTTTACTTCTCATTTAACAATCAGCTCTTTTCATTTCATAAGGGTGAAGATGTTGCAGTCCTGGCTTGTTTTCCTTGGAGAGCAGGTTTATTGCTCAGTGATAAAAATGTCTTAAAATACTCTTTCTTCTGCTAGCTAAAATGCATCTTAGGCCACAGGACTAACAAATGGGTTTCTAATTATAGATCATTTGGCTGCAAGCATTAACCTGTCTCTTTCGGAGACCACTCTCCTGAGGTAGATAGACCCAATGGCCCAGAAAGCAGCAGTGATTAACTTCATTGCTTTGCAAAGCAGAAGGCACTCTACCAACTCTTGCACAAATCTTACGGTTAGTCTTGAAGCCCAGAAAACCATGGCTGGATAGGGGGACTTGCTGGAGCAAGGAGAGGGGAGAAAAGTTAACCCCCAGTTATGCACTATCCAGACATCCTGAGTTTTAGCAGGCCCAAGGCACCACAGGGCTGTGCTGCCATCCAGAGGGACATGCACCTAGGGGGTAATAAGCCCAGGCACCAATTCGGACTGGGGGTGACCTACTGGAGAGCAGCTCTGTGGAGAACCCGGGCATCCAGGTGGAATACAGAATGACCATGAGGCAGCAATGTGCCCTTGTGCCCAAGAAGGCCAGAGGTCTCCTCTGGGGATCAGGAAGTGCACTGCCAGCCAGGTGATCCTCTCTCTCTACTCAGCCCTGGCGAGTTCATATCTGGAATGCTGGATTCAGCCCTGGGTTCTCCAGTACAAAAGGGACATGGAGGTACTGGAGAGAGTCCAGAGTAGAGCTACAAAGATGATTATGGGACCGGAGCATCTGTTTTATGAGGAAAGGCTGAGTGAGCTGGGTCTGTTTAGCCTAAAGAAGAGAAGGCTGAGAGGGGATCTCATCAGCATATACAAAAGCCTTAAGGAAGGGTGTCAAGAGGATGGGACCAGACTCTTTACAGTGATGGGACAAGAGGCAATGGCCACAAACTGAAGCACAGGAAGTTCCACCTGAATTTGAAGAAAAACCTCCTGACTGAGGGTGACAGAGCACTGAAACAGGCTGCCCAGAGAGCTTGTGTAGTCTCCTTCTCTGGAGATCTTCAAATTCACCTGGACGTGACCCTATGCAATGTAGTCTAGGTGATACTGCTTTTGCAGGGAGGTGGGACTAGATCATCTCCAGAAGTCCCTTCCAACTTTCATCATTCTGAGGCTGTGAAGTGGAAAGATGATGCCATGGATGGCAGAGCTGCTCTGCTGCCCCTCTCAGAGAAGGCTGCAGGCTCCTGAGGCCCCTGACCTTGCACGCACCATTGCTGTGTCCAGTTCAAGCAAGCACAAAGAGGCTTCCGCAAGCTCATGCTGTATCCAGCTCTGCGCCTTGGTGGCCAGTCTGCTGGGCTCAGGGATGCCTGGGGTTTGGGCAGAGAGCGGGGAGATGCTCCTGGCATCCGTGAGGGAGCTCGCCCATGGCAGCACAGGCAAATGAAGTCAACAGTGGTCTCTGAAAGGAAAACTGTGGCTATTTAGAGTGATACCTTGGCTTTCTAGGATTGCTTTCCTACTGTTTTTTACCACATTTAGTAAATGGCTCACATTTGTACATTTTCTAGCATTCAAGGTATCAGGTCCGGCTCCCTGTGAGATAAGTCAGCTCATTGCTGGCAAGAAGGAATGGGAATTTAGGCAGAGAGCCCGCTTAGGAGATTTGCTCTGCTATACACATAGGCCCCAAGATGCAGCCGGCCTCCCGTGCGTCCGGTTTGGGAGAACCAAATGAATCAGGTTTCTTACAGGATGCGCAAAGTTACCTCTGTAGTCAAGGACTCGAGAGAGGTTTTGAGCACCTCCGTTGGCCAGCCTGTCCCTGGCTTGAGTACACAGGTAGCCTCAGGACTACTCGCTCTTCCCATGGAGATAGTGGATTACTTTCAAAAAGGTTTTGGTAGTCCCCAAAATTTGGAACTAAAGTGGGGGAAAAGAATTGTAGACCAGTTTCTCACAGGTCTTGTAGATTATTTCCCACCTCTGACATCTCATATGTTGGCAGTAATAAATGCTTGTATTTGTCAGCAAAATGCCACTGAAGACCAGCCAGAGGAGCAGGTGCAGCTGCTGCCTTGACTGTCAATTTCATTACTCTATCCTTTACGTTGAAATCTAGTGTTTTGCAGAGGCTTACAAGAACCGCATTACTGATGTCTAGTTTAAGAGACATATGTGCAGTTTAACAAAGAGGGGAAGAGGAACTTTAATCCAAGTTTCTCCCTGTCACCAGCTTTTTATTTCAACCTACCTCTTTCCTTCCTCCCCATCTCTGTCTGACTCTATACTGTGAAAACGGCATCCATGTGACATTAAGAACGAAAAGCTATATATAACTGGCGATTCAGGATTTGAATTGATTTGACCTCATTGCACATATTCAGTATTTTTCTGTCTTTTACATGATAACAGTATTCAACCAGACAGTTGTCCAAAGGAAAATAAATAAATCAAGCCCAGAAAATGTTATACGTGCACATTCTAGCTAAGATGCAGCTACCATACCTAAAAAAAAAAGGAAAAAAAATCCTAGAATCATGCTGTCCTTCTAGTGATTATTACCTTGCTTTTCCTTTTTTAAAACAAATGATTATAGTAATCACTTATGAGACTGTCTCAGTGCAGTCATTAAGCATCCAGTCCTATCTTGGGAATAGGAAATTAAGTGCTATTTGGTCTTACACCTGTTTGTAAGCAAAAAAAAAAAAAAGGAGAGAGAGAGATTGAGAGATTTTGGGACTAAATTTCATGCTGAAATGTCACCACATGGATCTTCAAGGTTTGTGTCAGCCTGGAGACCCCAGCTCAATGCTGCTGAGGGCTGCTGTTGGCGGGAGGCCTGCTGCGAGGGGCTGCCTTTGTGCAATGCAGCACTGCAAGCTCCAACCCCACTCCTGACACGCAGGAAAGAGCCTGAGCTCTCCCATGCACGAGCAGCACCATGTCTGGCTGTTGAGTCACTGGCAGCAGTAAATGCTGCCTCCTTATTCTCATGTCACATTTGTTCAGCTGTTGGCAGGCTAGAGATCCCATTTCCCCCGTATTTTTTAGTTGGCGGCATTTCAAGTGCTCTGAGATTTTCTTTTAATTCAGTCTACAGAATTCACAAGAAAAAAAAAAAGGAAACTGCCTTCAGAGTACAGCTACATGGGAATTAGCTACCCAAAAGCACACACAATAAATGTGCTTAATGAAAATGAGTTATGCTTGAAAGAACTTTGTGTATATCGACCTCTAGCTACTGAAATTACAGTAAAGTAAAGCAGAAGTCCAACCCTTGCTTCTCTCTCAGTAGGTGGGTGATCCAAAGCAAAATCTTAGCCAAGAATGGTAATACAGTTTTACTTTGTGCAGGGTACTGGCTGCCCAGCTACAAATTAAAAATATCCTGGGCAACTGGACTTCATCTTGCTGTCATGTATGGGCATCTGGAGTGTCTTTTGGTCCTGCTAAACCACAAAGCTACCATCAACTGCCGGCCCAACGGCAAAGCCGCCATCCACGTGGCGTGCGAACTGGCCAATGTCGAGTGTCTCAAGATCCTCTGCAGCCACGGGGCTAAGCTGAACTGCTTCTCAATGAGTGGGCAGGCACCCCTGCACTTCTGCACGTCGCGCACCGCCATGCCGTGCGCCCAGCAGCTGGTTTGGAGAGGTAAGGTAGAGCAGAAGGTCACCATGAGCTCTGGAGAAGGTCCCTCTGGAGAGGCTCTTGTGGTCTTCCCAGTGCTGGGGTATCTGTGGCTTCTCTTAAGATGCAAGACATCAAATTAGGGGTATATTTATCCTCCCATCCACAGCAAACTCACATCTTCTTTCTCCCACCTCCTTGAGCAGATGAGGTTTCTCCCACCCAATTCCTTACCCTTGTGTTTCTCGCTGCTGCCACTGCCCAGACTCAAGGCCCCTGTCACTGCCCCTAGCCCAGTGCCCATCCCTGCTGCTCGCACCTGCCTGTCTCACTCCTCCTGTCTGCTCCCACCATCTCCACGGGAAGTCTCCCTGCAGTCACAGAGTCTTTTTTTTTCTCTCTTCCTCATCTAGGTTTACTATTAAAACATTTTCACATGAAAGTGCTCCCCTCCACTCTTCTTTTGTGTTCAGACTTCCTTGATCTTGGCAAAATTCTTCCTTTTTTTTTAAAAAAATGACTTTTAGCCTTGAAAAACTGGAGGCAGTTTTTCATGCTCTCTGTTAATTTGTTGGCAACCAAACTCCTGCACCTGTGCTGGGAGGAAAAAGGTATTATGAAGGATTATACTTTCCCAAAGTAAGATTGATTTTGTCACTGGCCATCTGTAACAATAAACCTATGAACAGACATAATTCCCCGGATAATTATATTGGTGTCACACACTGGTTCCTTAACACAAGGAAGGTGACTCAGGCCACAGTAAAAGACAGTCATAAAGTACACAACAGAGTGAGACCTTCAAGAGTTATACTTACAACTAGACAGATTCCCCTAATTATCACACTGTGCCATGGCAAGTACAAATGCTTTTGTGTTTTTTGCTACACATGTTATTATTGCAGGCTTTTCTTCAACATAGAGCCCAAGTAGGCTTTGTGGGCAAGCCAATCTGCCAGCCCAAATGAATAACCACGTCGCCTTTCTTCTGCTGGAAAGATGCATATTACTTTGTTTAGTAGAAAGGAAAATAAATGCTGCCAGTTGTGTCCTGCCCAAAGCAAACAGTGTTGACAGCAGGAGTTAAATTTGCCACCACGGAAAAGCTTAGGAAACCCAATGTACTCTCAGAAAATATAGCATGGGATGAATGCAAACAAAAGGTCATATTCAGAAGGTTTTCTCCTCCCCACCCTCAGTAACAGAATATTACTGCTTCACAAGCTGCCCTTCATGCCAGGGCACTCTGTGAATTTAAACCCCTATGTGAGATAAATGTAGCAGCTCCGATAAATATGGGCCAGGTTCTGGAGCAAAATTGGGCTGGTGTTTACATACCTGTCCCCACTAATCAGTAGTCAAAAACCATGTTTCATTCAATGTCATTACACCATGTTTTACCCAGGCATATTTCCCCTGTCTATCCCTGCTCAGTGGTGTCTCACTGGGTCAGTTCAGGTGAATGCAGCTTAATCATCTCTGGGCAGCTCAACAAATGGGCAAAACCGATCCCATTTTTTGTTTGCTCCTTTCAAACATAGGTTACTGACACTCTCCTGGAAGTCATCGTGACTGCACATGCCTTGCACACACTGCGGCTAGCACTTGGGTTTTCCAGTCCAAAGGCAATTTTTGACTCCTCTTTCCTCTCCACAGTTCTTAGACCTCAGTCTTGGTGTAACACAAGCCATGCAGGGCCTTTCATGAGACTGGAGAGATGTGGGATGGCCATGCAGCTTGTGCTTGCTCTTGCCCGAGTGCTTCATTGCCAGATTGCCAGGGTCCCTGCCTCAAGGAAAGAAATGGAGTCACCCAACTACTGTGGTCACCCAACTTCAACACCTTCCGTCTCTGGAGGAAGCCCCTTGCCCAAACTGCTGGGCCCTGCATGTTTTTATATTGCCTGGGATCACTTCCCTCTGGGGAATGGGACCTTATCAACCTGTTATTCTTTTTTTAAAAAACAGTCTTCAGGATTATTCCTGTGGTAATTCGTATTCTTTAGGCCAAATTGCCAGTAGCTGCAAAGCAGCAGGGCCGTTAGACGGCCACGCTGCAGCAAGCAGGAACGAGGGACACCTGTCACTGCTCTGGCAGAAGCCATGCAAAGAGCACGGCAGAATTTATGCTCCTTTGCCCCTTCCATCTGTGCAGCAACTCTGCTTTACTGCCCAGAAGATGGTGCTGTTGCTTCAGCTGGAATAGAAACTCTGCACAAATTCAGTGATTTTACCAAATCTGCTTAACAGCTTGAAAACAGGATCCAGGCCCCCAGCTATGCTTTTTTATTTTTTATCCTATTTTTAATATTACCTATGGATCTAGCAGAAAATGTCCTTTCTTCCCAACTCACAGCTGAAGGCAAATCCAAGAATCTCAAAAGTTTCTGGGGGGTTTTGTTTGAGGCCTGCAAAACGTAGTATGTGCCTCTAACTATTTGCATTTCAACGAGCATCTTTCAAGCTCACTGCCCATCCTCACCCTGTCCTTGAATAGACAGCAGGGCTCAAGCAGAGAGATGTCTGAGCCAGGATTTTGTTGTGTTTATTTCTTTCCCATCATTCTTCTTACACAGGAGCAAACGTGAACATCAAAACGAACAACCAAGAGGAGGAGACCCCCTTGCACACAGCTGCGCGCTTGGGTATCCCTGAGCTCGTGGCCTTTTACGTGGAGCAAGGGGCGCACATCGACGCTGTCAATGCCCACATGGAGACGCCCCTGGCCTGCGCCGTCTACTGGGCCCTTCACTATAAGGATCAGATATACAGCCAGGACCACCACCTCATTTGTCGGATGCTCTTGGACTATAAAGCTGAAGTGAATGCTCGTGATGAGGATTTCAAATCACCGCTCCACAAAGCTGCCTGGAACTGTGACCACGTGCTGCTACACATGCTGCTGGAGGCAGGGGCAGAGGCCAACATCATGGATGTCAACGGCTGTGCGCCCTTGCAGTATGTCTTAAAAGTGACACCCGTGCGGCCAGCCGCGCAGCCTGAGAGCGGCTACCAGTTGCTGCCGAACCATGGAGCCGCTAGGATATATCCTCTGCAGTTTCACAAGGTTAAGGACTGCTCTGTGTGGAGAAGAGGTAGTGGAGAGAGGTGGTGCCTTGCACATGAGTACGATGGGAGATCCAAACTGCAGGGTCTCATGGTATCTAGATTTGCTGGAGTCTTGCTAACTGGGGGCCCAGAATGCCCAAAATCTTGCAACATGAGCTGTTGTACAACTGACATCATTTCACAGAAGCATAATTACATTTGCTAATTCCAGAACCCAGACACAGGCTCCATTTGCATTCTGTACCAACTAGAAACCCAAACTTTAAGTGCTGGTTCAAGTTAGCATTTCAGAGCTGATTCATTTTCCCCACTCCAGAAAACCTATAGAGCTTTGTCGAACCTCACATCAGCTTCACTGGGTGGAATCATATTTCATGACCTGTACCAAATACTGAAGGTCAGACTAGACAGTTCGGTTTGTCACTTTTAAGCTTTAAAAATAAATAAATAATTCAAGATGAAATGGCTTTCCATAATGCTTTTCTTGCTCCCAAGAAAAAATGTGAGCACTTAAGGGGAAAGGATGGACCTGGGCTCAAAGTTGATAGGAAAAAAAAAAAAAAAGAGAAAACCAATTGCAGGATCTCTCTCAAGGAATTTCTCGAGTTCTGCAAAGTCCAAAGCATAGACAGAATAGCTCAGAGACTTTTATGAGGCAGCCAAGTAAGCTGCTTGTAATCAGGGCTCATTTTTTCTGATCCTCTGCCCTGAACAGCATATTGCAGCTTCTCTTCTATAGTTCTAAAATTTCAACAGGCCAAGCAACCAGAAATCTTTAAATAAAATGCCACATCTTCTGTGGGACCTGGGCTGGCCGTGTCTATAACAAGTGAGGAGCACAGTCTGGGCCAAGCTATTTTTAACTCATAAATTATAACACTCGTTTCTGTGTTTGAGAGTCCGATCAGGGGCCTCTGCCTACGACGTGCTGTATGGCCTGGGCGTCACTTCCAAACAATCTTTTGCCATTTGTAAAATACATAGGATGAAGTTTATCCTTAGAGAGATGTTCTGCATCCTGTACAAAAGTGAGCCCAGGACAGTGCAAATGCAAGTGTTATTCTATCCATACGGGCCACAGCAGCTTGGGGCCCTTCCCTGCTCCAGGGCAGAGCGTGGGCCCCGGTGCCTCACATGACTGAAAGCCTTGCATCCAAATCCTGTTACCTCCAAGTCTTTTCCAGTCGCCAGGTAGCTTGGATTCAGAAGATTTGTTCTCCCTGTAATGCATAGGTGAAACTCCTGTTATTTGTAGTAGCCATGCTGTTGTAGCTGTGATGGCCTCAGCATGGAAGCAAGGTAGGGAGGGATAATTTAATGTACTGATAGACGAACTTTCAAGCTTGAGGCTCTTTGCCCCTGTGAAAGCTCTGCCCATGTGGAAGGAAGGTGTTTGTGCAGCGGGGACAGACACCCGGGGCTGCATGATGGAAATATTCCTGGTCTATGTCTTGCCCGCAGGTGTTACAGGCCTGTCATTCCCATCCGAGAGCCGTGGAGGTGGTCATCAACTCTTACGAGCACATCAAATGGACCTCCAAGTGGAAGGCAGCCATACCTGATGACGTCTTCGACGTAAACCCCTAATGCCTTGCAACTGCCTTGATTATAATTATCATGCTTTTCTATCTAGCTAGCTATCTCTATCTATTAACTATCTAAGAGATAATTATTTTCACTTTCAAACAAAAATTTTAATCTAAAATATTGAAACATTCTGTTTTGGAAGAGCCTAGTGTTATTCTATTTTTGTTGCCATTGCTGTTTTTTGTTGTCTAAGTAAGTCACTTGCCAAATTTGACAAGAAACCAGAGACAACGCCTTGTTGACACAAATCTGTACTCATTAGTAAACAAAATGCTCATCTGAAAAAAACATTAACCAGGTCTGTCAAATGCAAACAACATCAAATAAGGTCAAGTCACTGGAGAAATGTTAATTATTCTCATTTATATATCATTTACTGCTTTTATTTCAACCTTATTAATTTGATACCTGTATTTCTCTTTTGCAGAGACATAATTCTATTTATTCCTCAAGGATAGAAAGGCAATGACCAAGAACAGAGCTGCTCTGTTTTCCTTAGCTTCATGTAACTCATCAGCAACCCTGTGCCTTTATTGCCTAACTGCCCTGCAATGAAGTTTAGACCATTAACTAGTTAATGTGCACTGAGCTGGCTGAAGCTCTTCACCAATTAGCATGATTAACAGCAGTTAGCAGAGGAACTCCCACCTCAGACTGACTAAACCTAAAGATGTCCTCAGGCATTATTTAACTTAAGTAATGCTCAATATATGAGACAAGTGTAAGAATTTCAGGCAACATTGGCTAAATCAAGTAATCCCTGGCTGCTGGATGAAGCTGCAAGGCATGGGATAGTCATGTGTGTGTTTTTACCTGCTTCTGCCACGGTGTATGTGGTGGGAGGCAGAGATGGATAGAAGCGGCCTTATTGCTCTAAACCACTGTTGTTTCTTGCAGCGCTACCGGGATTTCTACGACTCCCTGTTTGCCGTGTGCAGCAATTCCCCACGGTCGCTCATGCACTTGTGCAGATGCGCTATCCGGGAGGCGCTGCTGGAAAGGTGCCACCGGGCCGTCCCCTTGCTCGCCATCCCGCTCGCCATGAAGAAGTACCTGCTGCTGGAGCCAGAGGGGATCGTCTACTGATGCCGCTCAGTGTATCCAACTGTCTCCATCCTGGCTTTGTGCCCCGTTCAGGGCCACCCCCATGCTCATGCCTGCAGGACACCTGGCACTACTGTGGCACAGACCTTTGCTTGCATGCACTCTCAGGTCAGCGAGAAACTGAGTTGGGTTTGCCTGCTGCTCTGGGAGTTGTCGTTTTTTTGGGTTCACTGTGCCTGGGATGGGATCTGCAGTCTCCCAGTGCAGCTCAAGAAGGCACAAAGTCAGGACTCTAAATTTTCACACTTTCTTCAGTCTAGTTTAAAAATCCTCATCAATTATGCTTCTGTTTCTTTAGGTAACTATTCCACTACACATTAGATATCATTAGAGTCAATGCAAACACCTTTTGATACTGTTATTTTCTTCAGCTGTCATTTCAGGAGTAAAAGCAAGGCTGCTGTCAAAAAACAGTATGCTCATTAGACCCAGAGAAATGCTTTCCCACAAAGAAATTGGTGAACTGCTTTGAACCCTGAGCACGGACAAGATTTCAGTCATTTCCCTGTTTTCCTATGGATTGACCCTGAAGGCAACGTTACTTCATTATTCAGTATGCCTATCTGTATCATATAAAGCTTTGTCATAAGAATATCTCTTTTAATTGCAAGATTTTTTTTCCATTATTACTGATGGTATGTGTACAGGATTGAAACCCGCAGTGCTGACATTTCTGTGCATTGCTGTTCATGCTTGTGGTCTTTCCTAACACAGGTGGGTGGGCTGTGCCATGGGGCAGCAGATGCAGTCTCTGCATCAGCTCTCACCCCCTGGTGCCCAGAAACACGTGCAGGGCAGGCTTATCTGCACAGTATGCACAGCTCTGCATATACCCATCTCTATATATTCCTCCAGGTGGTGTTCAGTGGGATTTGTGAAGAATATGAACAGTTTTCTCCTTTGACTTTCATAGGAACCTAGCCCACTAGCAGGGACGATATACCCCCTTTTTTGACAGCTAAGCTTGGGTGTGATGACTCCCATGGAAAGTGTTTGCAAGATGAGGTGCAGCCTGCACTGTTACTGATCTGCCAGTTCAGCTTTGCAGGTCTTGCCAGTGTTGTTTTCCCTTCTGGAAATACCTTTTCCTGGCTGAACTGGTTGTCTCCTTCCTCTTCACTTTCTTCATCTGATGTCATCCACCTGGGCTGGTCCAGAATCCCTGGACTCTGCTTAGGGCTTTGTTAAAAGAGCAGCGAGAGGAGCCCAGAGCTGGAGATCAGGACCTCCTGACCGGGTTGCATCTCTGACCGTGGGGCTGTTCACCCCTGTCATTATTCATTGTTCAAGTACCTGAGGGGTGACTATGGGGAAGATGGGGCTAGGCTCCTCTCCGCAGTGACCAGTGACAGGACGAGGAGTAACAGGGTGTAAGTTGAAACACAGGAAGTTCCACCTCCATAGGAGGAAGAACTTCTTCACTGTGAGGGTGACAGAGCCCTGGAACAGGCTGCCCAGAGAGGTTGTGGAGTCTTTTCTCTGGAGATCTTCCAAACCTGCCTGGATGCCACCCTGTGCCCTGTGCTCTAGGTGTCCCTGCTGGGGCAGGGGGGTTGGACTAGATGATCTCTAGAGGTCCCTTCCAACCTCAACCATTCTGTGATTCTGTGATTGTTACTATGTCTTTGGGAGACAGCATGCAGCATGCTAGGCTCTCCTGCCTGCACAAGAGACACCAAGCTGCTCAGTGTCTCAGTGTCTTCAATTGCCAAGTGCCACTAACAGCACTTGAAGGAATGTATAGAGTATTTAGTATTATAGATCACTTTGCTGACAGAAAGCACAGTGATAAGATCCATTATAATTAATAACAGGCCTAACAAGTGTTATATCAATATCCAAAGCTGTCCTACCATCAGACCCATCCTCTTGATTCTCAAGATAAAACTTACTTTTAATGTAGCCCTTTTTTTTTTTTTGGTAAGCTTTCATATGAACTGTGTTCCTTTCACCTCAGTTTTCATGGATCAAAGCTTGTATACTGTGGTAGGATCCTAGTTCATAGGTTTGTTCAGCTTTAGCTGGACAGCAGTGTTGATTGTTATTCAACAGTTTCCAGTTCTAAAACACATTCTCAAAGACAACTTAGACCATGACAAATTGTTTTCCTGTAGGCATAAAAGCGAACCCATTGCAGTACAGGGTCCCCTCCTTGACTGAACTTACCCAACAGTCTCGAAAAGTTGCAAAGATTAAAGCCTTTAATATCTATCTGAGATGCTGCAGCAGTTGATGCAATTGTAAGAGACAATTTGTAGGATAAACTAGTACACAGAAAATCATCTTTTTGAGGCAGCACCAGGTTAACGTGAGCCAGTGAATTCTACAGCGAGGACAGTCTGTGTGTTTGGAAGAAGAAGGGAGAAGCTTAGGTTATTTAAAACCAAAGCTTTTCTAGGCAATGTATCTTTGTAAATTAGGGATGAGGGAGAGGATTTGCAAACTGGACAAGGCAAGAAAATATTGATTGTTTTCTGATCAGTCTGACAACATGGTAATCCAAAAGGGACAGATGGAAGTAGCTGATTTTATTTGGAACACAGCCCTGTGCTTGCTGGGTCTGCAAGAGAAATTCTGCATCTGCAAGAGGGAGGTTTAAGACAGAACAATAGCAGGGATTTTTGTGACCTGTCACAGACAGGACTGTCTTGCTGAGAGAGAAGAAAAAAGGCTGTCACCAGCGTTCCTAAATTCTCTCGGATCCTCCCCCTTTGCAGCGCACACACTTAATTTTTATTCTGTGGGCACCCAGCCTCACTCGCAAGCTTTGTACCAAGCAGGTGCCAGATTATAGCCATTGTGGAATCTGACATGGAGCACAGTGGGATCAAGCTGATTATAGTCATAGGAATTTGCAAGCTGTTAAAAACACTGGAGAACATCCCTAATACAGAAAAGAGAAAGACCTGATTGATGCAAATTAATTGCTTCTGTTGTTGGAGTTAGAAAGACCAACAGTAAGCGAACCTTATTATTTGTTACCTTTTAACATTACTTTTTTTGCTTATAGTCTATTCTCTTCCCACACACGCTGGATGGAGTTGCCCATGTGAGTCCTGGGGCTACTTGATAATAAGATCATCATTTATTTAATTTACAGGATGCAGAAGCTTATTATTCTGACAGATTCCTAGAAATTTCACACTATCATGTAACTCTTGATCATGCTTCTGTGTTTCCAAAGCTGCTGTAGATTGGATGGCTGCGGGTGGAAATAAGAAGAGACTGAGTCCTCGCCTCCGGGCTGCAAGTCTGACCCTGGTCATGTCTGTAATGACTAGAAAATTGTTTTCAGTGTTGCATGGTGTCTCCTGTGAAATGAGTTGCCTTTTGCCATTTGGCTTCTCAGCAGAGATGTAGCCATACTTGAGAAATCTCCTCTGCAGTTTATGGCCTATTTAAATATTGAAAGCATAGACAGGCACAAAGAATGAACTACCCTTTTCTGGATGGCAAATCCTTCTCTACTGGCAACTGATACCTCAGCTTTCTTTATGTGGAAATGTCTTGGCATCAGTGAAAATTTATTTATTCCAAACCACTGGTGCCATCCTGAAGCCTGTTTTCTTCTTCCCAAAGGACAGTCTGCTACAGCCTTTACATCAGCTTCGGCACTGTCCAGTTAACTAACGTGACCATGAATTAATGTAAGTCTCTCAGAGCAAGATAGACACTGCTGAAATGCTGGTAGAATAAAAAATGATCAGAACACAGATATTTGGAGATTAGGGATTATTAAGGTCAGGCCTGCTGTGAAAGGCAGCACCTTTACTTTTAGTTGTACAGCACTGCTGGACCAGTTCCAGAGACTCAGCTCAGCTCAGTCATATTTTAAGTCCTTACAAGGTGTACTAAGCCTTTTGGCAAGAAATTTTGCTTTTGGGACAAATGTCTGTAAATCAAACATATAAGAGTACTTAAGACTGGAAGCAAGATTGAAACAGTCCAGGGTGGCCAATGTTATTACACACCTTTATTAAACTCTGAGCTTTTCAATGTGCTTGTAGGTTTGCAGGGCTCTCGATGGGGTACTGCTGCTTTTCTGAAATGCTGCAAGATATAGATGGGCAATATTTCCATTCACTTTCAGGATATGGAAGAGGAATTTCCCTGTGCTCCCCAGGGTTTGCTCTTTGGTTAAATGACAGTGCAGAGCATGCTATTAGTGGAGATACGAAAGCCTAGCGAGCGTCTGACACCTTAACCTCCCTAAGAATTATATTAAGGTGCTGGAAAGATCTACCACAGCTTCTATTTGTGGAGCAGCAGGGACTTGTGGCACAGCAGACGCGTGGGTCATAAAAGATTGCTATGTGCAGCGACTGTCAGGTGGAAATTGGTTGGCTACTTGTTTCCGACTATTTCTCCAAATGCAGCTCAGGCTTTGTAACACACAAAGCAGCAAGGTGACAAGGTGTATTACATATGACAACGACCTCTTTGATTTTAATACATGGTTCACATTTTCTTGGCTCTTAGCAGCTGTGCTGTTGGCCTTTATCATGCCTGGGCACCCTATGGAGTGCTGCTAAATTACAATTAAGACATCTGAGACAGGGACAGCAGGGCACGTGGTGTTTTGTGTGTAACTGATGAGCTGTTCTGCTCCATTATTTCATGCTAGAGCTGGCTCGGGATGCTGATATTAGCCCTTTTTTTCCACTGCATTTTAGCCTCAGTGCAACCGTACCAGCTGCAGAGACTATAAGTACAATTAGGAGCTGGTTAGGTTATTTCAATAGTAACTGTACTGGGCAGCAGTTAATCCAGATAATTTTGATTCAGAAAAGAGACCTTTACCTATTCCTCATAACCCAACAAAAGCCACCACTTAGCTTTCCCAACACTAAATGTAAGGGCATGACTCTTGTGAGGAAAAGCGAGCCGGAGCCGGAGAGCTGCAGAAAGCTGAGCGTGCCGCAGTGCTTTCCACAGAGGAGAAGAGGCTCGCGTGACCCCTCAACGTGCGGGCAGGGCGCATGCAGCAGGGAAGCGCGGGTGGCGCTGGAGGGCAAGGCAGAGCTGAGGCGAGGGCAAGCTCGCTGCGCTGCGCGGCGCCATGCATGGGGCAAGGCACCGCTGTGCCCAGGGCAAAGTGGCTCCCTGACAGGACGCTGCACAGGTCCCTGAATGCCCGTGCAGAGAAAAACTGATCTGCAGGACCCAGCGGTGCCAAGGGCTGCTGAATTACAACTCTCCACTGAAAAGGCGCCAGCCCTTCCGCCAGTTGAGCCTGCGGTTTCCACATCGGGTGCGGAGGGAAGTTCATGGGCGCCCACCAGATCCAGGGCACACTGCCAGCATGAGCCAGCAGCACTGAAGCCTACATCGCAGGGGAGCTAGGTCTGCGATTTGGGCCCGTATCTTTTCCTCTGTCATAAATCCACAGAATTACAGTGGTTTCACTTTCCTCTCCAACCTGAAAGCACTTTCAGGAGTTTCTGTTTGAGGCATTTTTTTTTTTTTTTTTTGCTTCACTAAGGAGAGTTTATCCCAGCTAAAAATACCCCAAAATGACTTGCATGGGCACACGCACACTCAGAGAGTCACAAAACATAAACAGAGTTGAACTTCTGTAAGCTACAGGAGCGTCTACCAGCTGGAAGGGACAGAAGCAGTAAATGTTTATGCTCACGCCGAGCTCTGCGTCTGTGTGCCCGGACGGTGCGGCTGGCAGCCGTTGGGCGGATGGGGAACAGCATGTACTGTACATACCCTTGCCCCTGCCTCCCGACTTTCCGATGCACCAGAGCCCAGTGTGGCCAGCAGGACACGGGCTCTCGCTGCCTTGCTGTTTTTGCTGGAGTGACTGGAGAAATTATTCAGAGGATTTAACAGGTGAACACTGAGTTCTTCAGTCTTGCTCTGTATCATAACATTTGTATATTATTTCAGTGTTTTCCTGACTGCATTTCCCAGCAGTGCTGAGATGCTCAGCTTTAGGTGGGTGTGAGGTAGCTAGCACAGCTGGTAAGAAGCACCGACAGGGGGAGTGCCTCGATATTGTGTCACATCGAGCTGCTAAATCGTGTCAAGGGCCCTGAAAAGAGAGAGAGAGCAGCCTCATGGAGCTCAACCCCACTCCCACATGTGGTAACTGCTCTGCATTTTGGTGCATCATTTGGCATTAATGGCTTTAAAAAAAGGCCTTCCGTGGCTGCACTGTGCTCACCACTCAAGTGCGAGAGCAGCGTGTGCCAGACATAACATGATTCAGGGCAGCAGAGGGCAGCCGGCGATCGCGCCTGGCAGCTCCTGCTCCACTGGCAGGAGCACAGAGCTCCTTGCAGAGCAGCTGCCACAAAAGCAGGAGGAGTTTGTGGTGGCTCCTAAAGCATTAAAATGACCCTCTTTTGATTTTTTTTAGCAAGTTCCAGGGTCTCTCAGACATCCACTAGCAATGTGGCAAAGCTCTCAGCCTCTGCCCAGGCCTCCCTGTGTCGGAGGCTGAGCCTGCCTGGGTGTCTGAGGGGGGGCTACAGCAGGCACACAACCAGGGTGTATTTTATGCTTATTTTATTTTATTTGCATATTACTTTGTTTTATTACAAGTTTATTCTTAGTGATATCTTTATGTTTTTCTTGGTGTGGAAAATCAGCAGACCTAAGCGTGGGGTAAGCCTGTGGCATGCCACGTGCCTGCCCGGCCCTGCACCTCCATTACTGCACCCTCTTCCGAGCAAGCGCAGTGCATGGGGCACTGCTGGGTGCACCCCTCTGTGCACCCCTGCAATTTTCCAGGATTTCTGCCACCATATCTGGCATCTACATTTCCTAAACCAACCCACACCAGCCTGTTTAGCTTTTCTGCTGAAAGGGTCTTCAGTCAGCGATCCCTCACTTCTCACTCCTCAACAAGACCTCAGACCACCTGAACTTGAGCAAGTTTTTTGCAACTATCCCTCCTAACGGCGCCATCAAAAAGACACGGTCTCTCTTACGATGTTCCCTGGAAGAGACTGATCCAGCAGCACATGGACGCCTGTGGGCCCCCGCTTTTACCCAAGATTAAATTGCCCTCTTCATGGGTCCAGCTTCTCTTATGTCCTGCGTTGTTCCCACTCATCTCACAGTCCCTGCCATAAAGAGAGCAGAGATCCCTCAGGCAAGTATTTCCCTACCCACCCTTAGCACCACGTTCATCCAACACACAGGTTGTGGGAAAAGAGAGAAACGATCCCATCATGAAAATCTCTATAGCACACATACAGCGGAATGAAGTTTGAGTAGATAATCTTAATTCTGCTTTTTTTTTTTTAGTGTGTGCTTTTTTTTTATAATTGCAACTTCATATTCAGATGTGCAGAAGTGCAGAATACCAGCTTTTTCTAAAAGGTGAGTTCAGAAGAAGTGTTAAGGGAACAGCTGGGAAAAACTCGGCAATATAGGACAAAAATGTTTTTTTTCCTAAGGATGTTTTGGTCTCTTCACGTGTCCTGTGGCTTACCCCTTCCTCTATCTGGAGATGACGTTATGGATTTGGACACAGTGGAAGCTGAATCTTCCAATAAATTTGGGAGAGTGGTCATGCACGCCTGGGGCTGAAGTCCAAAAACAGATGAGGAAAAAACAAATCCAACATGGAACAGAAAGGTTAAATATTGTTTATTTAACAACAGTATCAACATTCAGAGAGGTGCAAACCACAAGTTTTGGTAACTCTTGAAGATGACAATACTGTTAGAGAGCTTCCAAAGCTCCCCCCTTTGGTCATTGCTAATGTTTTGTTATTTCTCCCCCCAAGAGCCCCCAGATGCCCATCCATGGCACCAGAAGCACTTGCCAACTGCTTTGTTTGGCTTCAAACTTGATACCAACTCCAGCTTCCCACTGCAGCAGCTGCGAGACAGTTTAGAGATGGGCACAAAACTGGACATCTGCCCATCCAGACATTGCCAGGGACAGCTGAAAATGCTCCGTTGGGATCTTAATGGCAAATCAACACACGCAGGGGTAAGAAGGGCCATGCGAGGTGGGTGCTAGTGGGATGGTGCCACCCCAACCACACTGAGGTGGCTGCGGGAGCCGCTGTGTGTGGTAACTGAGCCAGGCCATGGCCAAGCCGCGTGTGCCCCTTCCCTGGGTGCCTGCAGCTTTCTCGGAGCAGCTTTTCCAGGAACAGCTCCAGCAGGACCAGCCCCGGCAGCCTCTGGTCCTGAATGTGTTTTGCGTGGGCGGTGCAGACGACAGGAACACACCGTCCCCTGGCCTCGCTGCCTCACGCCCAGAGCCTGTGAGGCCGCTGCCAAGAATGGCCCCCCTGCTGCCCCTGCGGATTCATCCCATGTTTGTTCTCAGGGAAAGGGGGAAAAAACAGAAAGGGGGAGGGTGGAAAGCTGTAAGCAGAACAAGAGTCAGCAGCTAGCAACACAACAGCAGCCATGCATTTCCCAAAGGTCATCTTTCTGGTTTATAATCGTCCACTCCTTATTTACAGCGCAACACTGTGTCCTTTTGCCTGGCACTAGCTGCAGATCTGCCCACCACTACCTTTGCTCCTGAGGCAGCTCCGCTTTCCCAGCCTCCCTCCCCAGCCAGGGCATCGAGTGCTCTTAATCCTTGTCCCAGCCTCCCCATCTGTGTCTCTTTACTGTACATTCCTCTGTCACAATACATGCTCTCTTGCATATACCATACGACAGGTAATGCTGGTCCTTATCCTGATCTCATGCTTTTAAAGGGTTTAAAATTTGTATGGCTATTATCTTCTGGAGACCTTCAGAAGCATGTACTTCTCCTCTACTTACTGACAGAAGAAACGATTTTGTCTTTGTCCAAAATTCACTGGTTCAATTCAATGGGAAGCTTTTCCTGGATTTCAGTGCACATGGTATGAAGTACAAAGAAATACTCTAATATTTTCATTTATAGTCATTAGTATGTTGACCACATATTATATTGCACATCCTATATAGCCTGAAAATGAGAAAATAAAGGGTTAATGTATGCTAAAGGCATGTTACAGACAAGAACAAGCTCCCAGAAATGCAATTACATGAGCTGAAGTTCTCAAGCATAGGCAACCTACTCATCTATTACTTTTGAAGCTGATCCTTGTTCTATTAAAATTGAAAACAATTGAATAACTGCTTTCACTTTTATAAGTGAAGGCTTAGCACAATATCCATCTATGTAGTCATATACTTCTATTCTGCAACAAATGTTTACCTGAAAAAAAGACAAAGAAACCTTCTAGTGCTAACATATTTTAAAGAAAAGCAACCTTCATTTCAGCAGATTTTGTTTTAGCCTTTCTCTTTGCTTGAATCTCCTTTCTTCTCAAATGAAGCCACCATCCTCTGAAAAAAAATGCTGTTTAGAATAGAATTTGTCCCCCAAAACCCTTGTTTCCTCTAGCTATGCATGTGTTCATTCCTGTGAAGACATGGAAGGATCTTCAGTTTTTTTTTTTCTGCTCTGTTTGACTGCACTGGTGCAGATTTAAAATCAAGACACATCCTCTCCCTTAACAGAAATACTCTCAGGTGGAGAATGTCATTCTGCTGCAGAGTAAAGGAGAAGGGAAGGACAACTCTTTGGAGGGGGATGAAAATATCGCTTTGTGTCAGCCCTGAATACTAATTTCAATAATATAATTTCCAGCATCTGGCTGAATCAATTTTATGTTACTTCAGTGAATAGTTTTGCCATTTCTCCATCCATTTTGACATGAATGTTGTCATTCAAGAGAAAGAAGCCTGGGAATATGCAGAAAGTGCTGAGGTTTTGGGGTTTTTGTTTGTTTGTTTGTTTGTTTGTTGCTTAAGTGAATTGATCATCCAGTGGCCTTGCAAAATCAGCAAAAGCCTTTGGAAGTGTGGTAGGCCTCTGAAGCCTGGTTCCCATCAGTCAGCTATGGAGGTGTGCACTGACTGGCACCAGCAGCAGGAACAGGAAAAGCAGAAGCGCAGGAGGGCATGGGGGCAGAGGCAAAGCTCATGAAGCAAAACAGAACAGTAGATGGTTTCTGGGCATCTCTGTAAATAATATGAACAGTAAAACCCCAAATGTCCCAGGTCCCATGTCAAAATGAAGTTTTTTTTAATTATTGTTTTTATTTTTATTTTGTATTCATGTAAGACCTGTGGCAAACTTGATTAGAAACAGGGGAAAGCTGTCCAGCTGTCCAGCAGCTTCAGGAGATTTTTATATTAAGTCCTGCCTAAGTAGAGGCAAATCCTTTTGTGTCAACACAAATTGAGATTTATGCCTACGTAAACAGATTTCTCACATCTGTGATGTAACAACATGTACCTGCTGTTATGCAGAGTCGTAGAAACCATCCGGTCCACCTCTGCACAAAGGTCGAATTCCTCCACTCATATCCCTTGTCAGCGGGGGAGTGGCTGCATGTCACCCGTCCCCGTTGCAAAGCACATTACTAATTGTGCGTGCCGCACTGATTGGAGGAAAGGACAAGGATCCCTGCCAGGTATTCCACTCTGGTTCCCAGCTAATTTGTTAAAAATCAGCCAGCAGTGCTGGGGGCTGCTATGGCACTAGAGAAGCAAATCCACAAACAAAAATGCTAACAAAAAGGTGTTCAGTGCACCCGATTTCTCACTATGTGCAATGCTGTTTAACAATATTCAGTATCAGTTACAGTCAGCTCCTAATTTTCTCTTAAAAACCCATCCACCTGACAACTAAGTGGTATTTTTGGTGTCTCACACTCTGTAAGCTTGGGCTCTGGCAGGGCATATAAGCCTAGAGAGAAGTCTTTGGCCTCAGGTGCTTGCATTGCTGTCTGTGGGGTGCAGAGCGCCAGGACAGGGGCCTTACACCCCTTCCTGCAGCCATGGGGTGCCATGACCAGTCAGAGACACAGACAGACCCACCATGCTAGGAAATGCAGGGCATTTCCTGGTGAGGAACTGCACATTACGATGGCCGCGTTATCCTGAAGATAGTTTTCCATTATCTAGGCACTGCGCCAGCAACAATATGGGGACAACACTGGTTGAACTCTGTGTGTTTCCAGCATCCTATAACCCCCAGGATTAGTAAGGAGGCGCAAGCCACTTGCCTAAACATCCATGTTTGTTAATATTTGAGAAGGCCTAGAGCAGCCATAGCAGATATTTGCATGGGCCTGGCAGGTGTAACTAAAGACCAAGTCTTCTGTTCTTCTGGGGTGACAGCTGAGAGATGAGGAGAATACTCCAGAGCTTCTCACACAGCATGGAGTGTCTGTGCTTAAGAAACTGAAACAACTGGGAGGCAGCTGAAGACACCTAAATGTAGGTGCCTACATGTGAGTTATGTATCTGTGGTCTCACTGCAGTCAGCTGAACTCTGGTCACCAAAGACCAGAGAACTGTTCAACTACGCAAAGTTGGTGTCCACTTCAGTGTAAACTGAATAGCTTTTAGGGTCCTCAGGATCCTCTCATCACTGTAGTGGGAGCTTGGAGACCCACCACACACAGTGGCACAGACACACAGACACTTGCGTAGTGTCATGTTAAGATATCACACTTGTGAACTGAATCCTGTGCCAAGGTTCTCAGTTTTGATGCTCTATCTTCTCAGGGGACACAATACAGATAGCCCAGTTTACAAGACAGGAATGGTAATATTTTTTTTTTTTTGAGCCCTCCAGAGAGCAGGCTTACCTGGATATATCACCATAACATAATTTAAAAAGTGTCTTCCTTAGGCTATGAATCCTCTTCCAACTCTCAAGAAGCTTGTCTACAGTCCTGAAGAGTGGTGAAGAGTTTCTTACTGCATTTCTCAGGTCTGTCTGGGTTTAACTTGACGTGACTTCAGGGAGGCAGTATGGCTTGGTGCTCTGCACTCAACACAGCAGGAAATGAAACGAGTTTTGCCTTTCCTTCTGCCTTCCTGATAGGAACTGCCAAGTGAAGGGGCTCATTCTTCATGGTGACAATTCCTGTGCTCCATTTTGGTTTTCTTTCTTAGCTGCAGAGCAAGTTAGAAGAAATCTGGTGAGGAACAGTTCCTGATATCTTATGCATATTTTACTTCTGTAGAGCAACTATAGGGAAAAAAAAAGGCATTAATGGCAAAAAACAGGACTATGTCCCAACACCTTGCTGCCATTCAATATTTAGGATGACATGGAGCAATTCAGATTGTCTACATGTTTTTCCTATAAGGTGTTTCAGAGAAGTAGAACCAGCTGCAACTGTCTGCCAGGACTGTCCTGCTTTCTCTTTATTGATTGAAGAGAGGAGCAACATCTGGCTAGGTCCTGAAGAGGTGTTTCCATCCTGAGTGTGCCTGCCCTGAGTGGGTACACAAAGCCACCTGAGGGCCTGAAATCCAGGGTCTGGACACAGGTCATTTAAAATTGTGCTATAAGCATTTAGAGACCAAAAATCCAAAGATGTTAACACAGAAGAAAACACCCCTTCCTGTTCACCATTCCTCCTTTGCTTCTCCTCCCTATTCCCAGTTAGCTGAGCCTGGAAAAACACAAACTGCTAATTTCTCACTCCCATATGCTAAAACCATTCAAGAAGTTCAGGGCAAACAGCTCCTAGGGTTATAATCCAATATTTTTAAGTCATCATTGCTACTGCAAGGGGGGAGAATTGTTTTTCAAGTCCAGTAGTATTTCTTATCACAGGTAACCAAGGCCATTCAAAGACCTTTTGGAATAATGCTACAGGAAGGGCATTATCACACACTGAGGGCAAAGTCTGGCATGTCTGAAGGTTTAGGTAAGCAAGAGGAAGGTGATGATAATGAACAACAACTTGTGGTTCAGTGGGTCCATCTCAGTACTGCTGGTGTTCTGCTGAATCAGGAGTTGACTGTGTGGCCCCTTTTCCTCATTGCGTTTTGTGTGGACAGAAAAAAAAGAAAAATCACTTCAATTTCTGGAGCCTTCTGGACCCTTAGGAGCTCGGTGGGCAGTGCGAGAGTAGCACAGTACCAGGGACACTGCGATGCCCTTGGTGGTTGTGCCCTCTCTGCAGGGCCCACGCAGGGAGCCCGGTGTGTCAGGGACCCAGCAGGGCTCTGCTGCCTCACTGCTGAAACGGGCTGTAAAGGTGCCCCCATCTGCAACACATCTGCCACTGGCAGAGAAACATTTCATTACGGCACAATATATTCTGTCCAATACCTGTAGCCCTAATGCAGAGCAGGTATTGAAAACAGCTGTGCCACTACTTCAGCGCTGAAACGGATATTTTTGTTTGGCATGTGGAAGTGATATTCATTAAGGGTGGACCCCCCTTTGAAGTCTGCGTGGTTAAACTCAGTGCCTAAGTATCAGGAATCCTGCACTGGTAGTGGAATCGTATCTTCATAACCACATGAAGCAGCAGCAGCCATGGAAGAGCCACTTAGTAGTTTCAGATGCTGAAATGATCTTTTGGGGACTGCCTACTGTATATTTATGTGACGTTTAAGTTCCCCCTTAGGGATTTAGAAAATCAGTTTATCCCTGCTCTGCAGTAGAACTCTGCAGAGACAAGAAGCAATCTGAGGTGAGAGAAGGCTTGTGAGATTAATATTTAAACAGGTATTCTCAAATAATCAGATCATACAAACCAAGCGTCTAAATTTAAAGTCAAGTGCAAGACTCGTGGAAATACATCAACATGATTGCACTGAAAAGAACTGCCCAAAGAAGCTCTGTTTGTTCCTCAGCAGCAAAACTGAAAGCAAACGGTCATGGTGAGAAGCCTGAAACTTCTTAAGGCCCCTTTCCTTAGAGTCAGATTTCTTAGGGAATAGAAACCCTCTCAGTTACAACTATACCTGACAGCTCTCAGAACATCTGCTACTTCTATACACTACAGAAGAGCAATGAATTTCCCCCAGCGCTGTGAAAACCTGAAGGTTGAAGTTAAGCAACTTCAAGTCACTGAAGCTTTTATCAAAAGGGGTAAGATAAGGCAAGATTCTCTCAGCTCAGAGCAGGAGAGACAGGTTGCCCAGCTGTGTACTGTGGACAATCTCCCCTTTAATGCTTACCGAGTTCTTTGCTCCCAGTTCCAGGTTATCTTTGATATTTGGAGATGACTGAAACCAGTGGACGTTATCAAGAAGATTGCCAGTACCAGAAATGATCAACTAAAATAACACTTTTTCCACCCTTTCCCTCCACCATCCCTTCTCCACGAAAACACACCTTACCAAAGTCCACTGCAGACGAGAATTGCTTCTTCTAAGTAGCATGCAATAAAAAAAAAAAAAACATATTTTGAGATTAAGATAATTGAAAACATCCTTTGCTTTTACTGTACTCATATGGGACAACATCTAGGTTTAGAATAACAGTTCTCATAACAGTTAGAAAATCTTGAAAGTAAAGGACTAAGACAAGAGAGAAGTTCAGCCTGGGAAGCTGAAAATCATTTGTGGTTTTGGGATTTAAAATGCAATTTTATAGACCAAACTATAGTATTTAAAATGTGAAACCTATAGAAATATCACAATAGAAAACATGATTTATGCTTTAAAAAGTAAT
Source organism: Tinamus guttatus (assembly GCF_000705375.1). The sequence continues at coordinate 352,053 of NW_010576723.1, forward strand.
GGTTTATGTAAATAAAATGCCAGAAAAAAAATTTAAAAAGTATTTTTGTATAAAACTAAATTGTTGGTCAATTTTCATTGAGTTTACAGATGAACAGTAAACATATAGTAAAGACGGTAGACTGCACTGATGAAAGAGTCTCAATTTCTCCTCCATGAAGCAAGACTAAATTGTGAGAGGCAATACACAGACCTCAGCTACCAAGTAAAGTCTCAGCAGACCTCTGAGTCTCTGCAACAAAGCTGCCTTGCTGAACTCCATTTGAAGTCTTAATAAATAAGAGGAAGAACACGTCCTTGAAGTATATTGCTTAGAAGACACAAAGAAAAACACTAGCCCGATCAGTTGTAAGATTTTTATTATAAAATTATTTATATCGCTACATAGCAGTAAAAGTCTTAAAACTAGAGCTTTATTTTCAGGAATTTTTTAAAAAAGTAATTGCTGAAAAAGGCACTGTGTTCATCTAGGTAGACAGCCCTTAAGTAACTTTTCACTATTAAGAGATATTCCACATGGGTTTCTTAGGTGCTACGCACCTCCCAATGTCTGCACCGTTACAGTGTTCTGAACACACCACTTCAGAAGTTACACTTATCCAGAAAGCGTCTATCGGCCAGCACTACAAGCGCCATTACAGACTTGTGCTTACAGCACCTCTGTGCTTCAGCTGCTTTGAAATACAAGTTACAGCTCCCACCTGGAGTAGCTGAAGCGATATTACAGACACATAATATGTCATGAGATCACGACTCATGTTCAAGCATAACCGAGCATAAAGAAAGAGGTATGATTTGTGTTTACTTAACAACAACGACTACCTAGGTATGTTTTTGTGACCTTGTATTCAATACAAAATCAACAAAATATTCAAGTATATTATGGCAGTGAAGGCAATTTTTGCACACTTGTATTTTCTAGAAAGAGATATTTCATTTATATCATCCATTTCGTTCACTGAGTTGAGCTCAGAGATAAATAATCTGGTGACTTTTGGTGATCACAGTAGGATAAATGGGCCTCCATGCAGTACTTCAGTCATATGCTCAGTATTTAAACAAAAATGCTTCTAAACTTAAGTTTTGAGAACAAGTGAAGCATATCAGAATGCTATTTCATTTTTTAACCAAACAAAATCTACCCCAATAGGACTGCTAGAATAAAAACATAATTCTAGTTTTCTCTTGTTGCTAATAACAATTACATTTGATATTCACAGTAGAGTATGGAGTGGTTTTCTACCAAACACATGTGACTTGCTTTAGAAAGCTGTCATACAAGTGGGCAGAATGCTTTATATTTGTATTTATAAATGCTGTATTTGGAGCCTTTGCCAAGGATCATAAACACTTAAGATAATGATGCTGATAAGTCAAAAGGTTTTCAAGTAAAAATACACATCTCTGATGAACTTTGACTGGCCAGCTTGGCAATTCCAAATACTAAACTTTCACCCTGTTTTTAGGTTTACCTCACTTATGAGGGGAAAATTTCACAGAAAAGAAAAAAAAGGGGGGGGGGCAGGGAAAATGAAGCTCATGGAGAATGGAATATTTTCCCCACAGCTCTTTCCTACTGACACTCTTCCTGTGGCCATTCCCCTATATTTTGCTATTCATACAAGTTACTTGACTTTTTTCATTACTGTTCATATTTTAAACCTTTTCAATTCCTAAACACTTTCCATTGCAAGGAATGGTTCTTACAAGAGAATCCTATTTCTCCACCCTTCTTTCTGAAAACCCTTCAGAGAGCTTTAGTGCTCATTACAGCTGTCAGGTTTCAGAATCTCCAAGTACACCTTTGAGCTAAAGTGTGGCCCAATACTAATATGGCAAAGTTGTGGTTCAGGTTTTGCTTCTTCATAAAATCCAAGAACCTACCCACGTGTTCTAGTCTTTGGATTTTGGTTTGGTTTACTGAGCCACTAATTCTCTAACACCATGACAAAAAGAAAGAATCACTTTTTTAAACAGTTTCCCATGCCATTTTTACACAAGACATATCAAGACCTTTCAGTTCCACTTGCTGATACAACGCCAAGTGCTATTTCATTTCTTCCCTAAGGTATCTTAGGCACAGGAGCCTTACCCTGCTACTTCTTCCACGAACAGCAATAACTCAGAGCAAGGCATCACATAAGAACTTCTACAGGAATACAGGGGTTTTAACTTGTTTTGGTTTTTAAGTGGGATTAATGGTACCCCTCTTTTACAGGGAAGATACTGTCTCCCCTCCTGGCAAGGTCTCCCTCCCTCAGCCAGGAGCCCCTTGTATGCTCTTTGTATCTTGCTGCCAGCCTGCGACGTTAAGAGGATCTTTTCCCAATCTTATAAAGACAGTTTGAAAGAAGAGGCGCACCTACCAACCTGACGAGTTCTGTAATGAGATGCTGATAACTAGTCTAGTAGAAAAATATATACCACTAACTGACACTTATCAGTATTCAGAACTCAAGCATTAGATAGAACTCAAAAATGCACACTTCTACCAAATCAAATCTTTGATCAAAAGATAAAAATAGACTGAATTTCCTCTTTACACATCTCTTTTTTTAAAGACATAGGGAAATGTCTCCATACATATTTTCCTCATCCTCAAGTGCACAGCAAGATTTCATATTCAATGCATACAGCCTAGGTTATAAATGCCTGATCTTCCTTCTCTTGTGTCAGTCACAAAACTGAAAAATTTGCCTGTCTGAAAGTGAACAAATACTTCCAAACACTAGTCCTTGTTGAGAAAACAGCTTGATCCCCTTGAGCGCCTTGTACACCAATGTCCCTTCAGAGAGCTGCACTCTGTCTTGATAAGTTCTTTGGATCTTTACTTGGGACACACCAGTCATCTGCCTCTGAGGTAGCTTGATAATGCTTACAAGCAGATTTGTTAAAAACGGGAAGTTTTTCTATTGAGTCCGTTGATAGTGCCTAAAATTAAGAAGGAGAAAAGTTACTCATTTTCTGCCTCCCAATTTTGCAAAAATACATGCAATATTCACAATAGGGAATGACTTTTTACTTCTAAATATGAGTCAGAATCCTTTCTGGTATTTCATTGTCAAAATGAGAGCTTTTCAATTGATGAGCAGAAAACCTGTTTTCCTTAAAATGATACCAAAGTAGTTACCTCACTGCATTACTGCTAGTTATCCAAACACATACCTTCAAGTAGATAATAGCATCTGTTCCATAACCAGGTATGGAGTAGAGATTTAGGTCTCCTTGGAAGTATTTAGCATACAGACGAGATATTGGCAAGCCATAGCCAAACCCAGCCTAAAACACAAAGTACAACATAAAATGAAGATTTTTTTTCTTCCCCACTAGCTCCTATGATATAAAGTTAGATAACTGAAAAGTGTTCAGAAATTTTAAACTGTTAAAAAGCCTCTGCATTTCCTCTTCCCTTTAAAGAGAACAAAATTCTGACAAGTTTCATAAAGAATATGAAATGTTAAATGTTAGATTCTGAAAGACCTTTTAAATCTCATCTCCATGGAGAAGTAAAGGAATTATTACTTTAATGCATTAAAATTCTTTATTTTCCCCTCCCATTTTTTTTCCTAAGATTTGTTTAGTAGAAGTTGATTACTACTAGGAAAATAAAAAAAAAGTATTCTAAAGCCTGTCTTAGTTGCGTTTGTTTCCATAAAATATTTATAATAATATTTGAGGACTGAGTGGGAGTGGAAACCAGCTAAATTACTGTCACTGGAGCAAGAGAGGTTGAGGGGGAAAGAGATTCAGTTGCTAAAATTCTTCTTTGTTTTTACCTTGAAAGGAGATGTTTTTGTCAGCTAAGCTAAACACTGAAAACCATTTCAGAAACTGTTAATTAATACATCTAAGGCTTAATAACCTCTGTATACACTACACAGCAGAAAGCTGGACATCATGTTTCATTACTTAAGATTAATCTATTAATCTACGCAATAATTATATAATCTTATTAGAAATACAGGTATTGAAATGATCTTACAAGAGGAGTTTGTCGAGCATCATCCATCCTTGGCCTTGGTGCTGTAGAATACATATAGCTGAACAGCTGTTCAATTTTCCTTACTGGAACACCACCTCCTCTGTCAGAGATCTGATTTAAGAGAGAATAAATCTAACTGCAATCAAATACTAAAAATAAAGTATTTAAAACACTAGGATCTGAGCAAATCCTTCCATTATTGCAGACATGTTTGTAGTGTATTGTTTGTCAGCTAGGTAATTGCTCTAGATGGAAGTCATCAACAGAAAGCTCATGCATAGTAACTTTGACCTGTCGTTGAAGTCGTCAAGTTCTTTAACAGTATTTGCTGCAGTGTAAGAAATTATAAAAAGTTACACTAAGCACATACTGGTTTTGGCCAATAAATTACCTTAATTGCGAGGTCTTCATGTCCAAGAACAACTGTCACTTCAACAGGAGAAAGGGAAGGACTGTTTTCTTGAAATTCAACTGTTGCCCTCATTGAATTCTATAGAAATTAAGGTTATTATTATCAAAAAGTGCTGGATATATCTACTTAAAAGCACATTGCTGTTATGCAGAAGCTGAGCACAGTTACCAACCTTTCCTATCATGTCCAGCTTTCAAGAGCACACTTAGCAATTTCACATAACAAGCACAGGCAGCTGTGTACGTAAAAGTGACTAAACAGTGCAGCCTGAAGCATGATTGAAAGATTACATTGTTTTTACCTCCCAATGCAAATAAAAAAGTAATTTCATTAAAGCCAGCAGAATTCTGGACAAGAGTTCAGCAGTTGCTAACAACTCCCAGAATTCTGCATCCCATGTTGGCTGCCCACAAGTTCAGCCCCATTCATTATCTCTCAAGATACTTTAATTCACAAGCACTGGGGTGAAAAGTCACTAAGGACTAATTTTTAAGGGTAGAGGGATACCAATGGTCACAAGTCCAGTTTAAACATTTAGAAGGCCCAGCTCTCTCTCTCTCTCTCTCTCACTCCCCCTTAGCCTGCCCCAGTTATAACCACATAAGAATGTCCAAATATTTTCCTACTAGCTGCAATCATTCCTCTCCCAACTGCCAAAGCTATTTCCCCATGTAACAACTTCTTAGAAATCTCACCATCCTATACAAAACTTTAATCCAATCAGACCTAACAGAATTTATATATTTAAGCTCTTTCTCAGAATACTGCAGAAGGAAACAGCTTGTATTTACTTACCTTAAAGAGCTCAAAAAGCATGTGAAAGAGATGAGATGGAACATACACGATGTTAATTGGCTCTCCTGGAAGTTTTCCTGCGAGGGAAAAAAAACCAAGAACTGTTTTCTTTCTCAATTTTATTGTAAGCGAGTTATATGTTTAAACAAATATGAAAATACATCATGCTTTCTAAATGAACAGCTTGATGTATTTGCACAGTGTTTGAATTGTAATTGCCATTTGCTTAATCACAGTTCATTTTCAAACAAACAGAAATGATTAGCAGTGGTTGAGCAGACTGCCCAAGACCAGAGAAGAACATCAGGCAGCCTGAACTAGAACTGATATTTCTGTCAGTAGCCTCACTTCTATCTACCTCAGAAACAGCACTCTTGGGCAACTTAAGAACAGAGTAGTAGTCATCCTTCCTCAAATTCTAATAAATTACCTCAGAAAATCTAGTATTTAAGATGCAATGACATCTGAGTTCTATGAGGGGAAAGTAAATGAAGTGCCTGTAAAGGCAAATGAAGAGAACTAGCACAAACTAGATGGACTTGCATGTACCATTATGGTACGTGTATGTACCATTATTGCTACAGAAATTGAAACCTTCAGAGTAGACAAAGTGATCTGGTTACCAATAGGAAGAAAGACATAAAAGTCCCTAACTTACCATTCACTTCAGTAAGCTTCAGTTCTGGAGATGTTAAATAATACTGGTCACATAGCATCTTGGAACTTTCAAAAGCATCTGAAATATTTGTTTGAATAAAATAAGCAAAATGAAATATCACAGCACAGCAATTCATTCTAATGCATGGAAAAAAAAATTCTAACTGCACTAGCTGCCAGGGTGTTTACAGACTGAGCGTGTGTTTCACAGAGGATAATGGTACAGCCACTGCATGTATCAGAAACTGAGATTAAATAGGCAATCACAGCAGCATGGGCAAATCTTGAGTAAAATCTGATAATTCGGTAAAACAGATGCATCTAGGGTATAATTATCTAACAGTAGATGTTACTGATGTCATCACTGACAACTTTAACTCCCACCTCATTTATCACTTGCTATTCAGACACATTTTATTGCTATTTTATATATTTTTTTTCTGTTCTATAGAAGCAAACATTTTAGCTGTTTTCAGACACTCCATTAAAAAAATACCCAAAACTATCAACACCCTATACAAACATGTGTTGGTTGCCTGTTAATTCCTAGCAAGCACTGATCACGAAGACAGTTTATGTTGTGAGAATATACATACCATTCACAACTTCAACAACATCACAGCATGGATCAATACTCCCAATGTGCCTTGGGTGACCTGAGCCCGCGTTGTTATCAAAAAGAAGGGCTGTTTGAGATAAAGAAAATACTGTATTTAATATACTGTATTATGAAAAACTAGTGCAAACTAACATGGCGAGATCGCAACACATAAGCATAAATAATACTCAGCATCTCTTATGGTTTGTTCAAGTTACAAATGCTATCTGCTGCCTGCAGGCTATGCTGGCTTCCCTGGATCAACATCCAAAGGCTTTTCAAAAAACAGAGAACTCTGTTTTCCATGGAAGACTTACTACAGTTAGTAAGATAACCGATTTTCTTTTACTTTAAAAATGCATGTTTTGTTTCTAGCTTTTCACTGTCACACAATCATCTGAAGCAGACCTGCGACAGCTTTAGGAGAAGTTTACTCTAACATGCTTCTCATGAAGTTGAATTTTTTCCTCAGATAAGAATTTCTACTTACTGTGTTGGTTCATCAGCATCCGGGTAGAAATACGGCTCATGTAAAAACGATCCAAAAAGTACTGGATATTTTGATTGGTGACCGGATCTACCTTAAAAGTATCTTTGTACTCAATTACTCCTTGCGCCATTGCAGGAACCACATCATGATGTCTGTTTCGGACTCTAATTAATGTTTCTATAAAGCTAGATCAAAAAGAGGTCTCTTTAGAGCATTATTCGGAGACAAGGCAAGATTTGTACAAAATGATATACTCCAGCAACAGAAGTGACTGTACAGAGTATCTTTAATATTAAAATACTTTTGAAAGTTTTTTTTTAAAAAAAAACTACTTTGTCACTGATATAAAGCAGAAGAATTTGATATTTTTATCTAAAAAGCTGTGTTTATTAGTCATGTCCAATTCACTTTCCATTTATTCACTTCTAATAGCCTCAGTAGAGGAGAATGTGAGAAGGAGGAAGACTTCCAGTTCACACTTTAAAAACAAGCAGGGATGACCTGACATCACAGGTAGTTTTGGTTGGTATTTCTCTGTCATAACAGCTTATGGTACTGCCTCCAAAAGCAAGTCCCAACAGGTCATACTTATTTGCACTGTTACTACAATATAATCAAAGATTTCACCTAAGTGCAACATTTCCCGACAGATGATCAAATTGAGCCAACAACAGTGCTGTCATTCTAAATTGATTACATTTGGAATAATTCAAGATGAAAAGCTGAATGAAAACTAAGGATAAGCTTACTCGTGTAAGACTTTTTGGTCATCTGGGTTTTTCTGATGGAATTCAACCAGCTCCATTAGGCTTTGGATGTACCTATTGAAAAAGAATACAGGAAATACAATGCTGTTCATTAGATTGTTATTAGTCTAGGAGATGAAAAAAAAGATGTTGTCTTTTCCTAATCATTACTCTTAACAAGTCGGCTAAAAACTTAAAGTATCAAAGTTCCACTGAGGTATGGAATCATGCATAGTTATTTCTTGAACACCTGAATGTGGAAGGTTTTAAATGACTTTTTCTTTCTTGTGCCTGCCACCCAGTCTGGAATCCAAAACCTTTAGAGATCCAGGCTCCCTGTATAGTTCTTGGGAAAAGTGAGGTGTTTCAGAAGTATTGATCGGGAAGCCACCTAAGCAAAAATTATTCTGATCTTGATCAGCTTGGCACAAGTTAAGCACTTGAGCCTCTTTGTCCAGTCAAGCCAGGACAAAGCTCTGACATAGTCACGTTTTGCAAAGGCACATCTATAGCTTGGTGGATTAAGAACAGCTTCTGGATCTCACCCAAATACTTTTTGTCCTTTATGTCAGGGATCCTCCCCAACACTGCAGCTGTGCCAGTAACGCAAGGTTAACTCATATTCGACCACTGTCAGTAACCAGAGAGATCGTGTAAACTGAATTCCAAACATCCAGTACATATGACAAGGCAATATGCTGCAGGCTGGAACTGTATTAATAAACTTCATCAGTGAGAGAATCAAACAAGTGTGTAGTCTGTTCTCCTATTTTGTGGCAGCTTTGCAGATGTTCAGTA
>NW_010576723.1:363639-390566 GCF_000705375.1 Tinamus guttatus
TTGAGGGAATAAGGCTCCAGTAATTTAAAACATAGACACTTTTCAAAACAGACCAAACTTCTACAGGAATTTTACATACCAGCATCCCACAAGTATCATTCCAACAACTAGCAGTTTTGTTACTCTAATGACTGCTTCTAGAAGGAAGCCTGGCTCCTTCATAATGCAGATTTGCCTCTGTAACTCTTTATATAATCACAGCATGTTTGGAACGATATGATTTCCCGTCCCTGAAGAAATGAGTGATATAGTTGGACAATAACTATTAGGAAGGTTCTGAATATTGGCCCAGCGGCTGACTTTTAATGCACAAAGTAACGAGTTACTTGGATTTCCCATCAACCAAGTTGCATATGAATAGAAAAATGGCCTGTGAATATTGTAACCACTTCAAATAACTCCACAATCTCTTCTAACTGCAGAACTGTTTGTTCTCTCTCTCTCTGTTCTTTCCTCTCTGAATCACCGCTTTCCCCTTCCACTTGAAGCCCTAGTACATGTGACAATTGCAGGTCTTGGTGCTTGAAAACAGCATTGCTAGAGAAAGCTGGGTCAGATTCTGAACAGTAGTAATCATCAAATGATATCTCATTGTTACTATTTTAATATTTTCATTTTCTCTTCTGTAATGCCCCAAGGCAAGTTTTGAAAAGGGCATAACAACACGTTCAGTTGTTGTTTCACAGAATTGCAGAATCACAAAATGGTTGATGCTGGAAGGGGCCTCTAGAGATCATCTAGTCCAACCCACCCTGCTCCAGCAGGGACACCCAGAGCATGGGGCCCAGGGTGGCATCCTGGCGGGTTTGGAAGATCTCCAGAGAAGGAGACTCCACAGCCTCTCTGGGCAGCCTGTTCCAGGGCTCTGTCACCCTCACAGTGAAGAAGTTCTTCCTCACATGGAGATGGAACTTCCTGTTTCAGTTGTTAATGTTTTGCTAGCTATCCTACAGAAAATCTTAAAGAAATGGAGTCTTACCATTCCACTTTGCACAGCAGCTAGTTGCAAAACAGCAGAACAAGTAGCACCATGATTCCTTTCATTTGTCCCCTAAAATGCCATCCTTTGCAATCAGGTGTTCCCCCTCCCTGCCTTCCCAGCGTTCCCAATGTCATGCTGGGTGACAGAGACATGATATGCTGTGCTTGGGGCAGAGCAGTGCCCCCAGTAGGCCAGGATGCATACGTGACAATTGGCCATGTTCTATTTGTCCAGCAGAAGGTATCCCGGCTGACTTTGCCCTGCCATTTCCTCCGTGGGGGTGGTAATTTAAGGCTCTCCCTCCTCAACCGCTTGCGTACAGGTGCTGGAGGTGCAATGTGCTCTCCTGCGCAGCGGAAATGCGTGTAACGCCGATGGGGTTGCTGCTGTTGAGTGGGCTGCATCTTGGCGGTGCTCCCCTTGCCTCATCCTCAACAGGGACCAAAACCTGAATCTCTTCTAACATAGCTGCCAGCTTGCAATAAGTTTGTAGGAAATGGATTATCTTTCAAACTTGTCTGAAATTGGGTGACAGTTATTAGGGTTTGGTGGGCAGGTTTTGAATCTTCAAGGGAGGAATGGTTTGGTGACTGAAAGGTGTGAGCTGTATTTGCAGCGCTTGGTCAGATTTTTAGCAGTACCACAGGCAAAGCCCTCAGTCTCTGTCAGTGTACAGTTCTGCACTTATCCATGTGGGTCAACATGTCATGAGATTTATGTCCTAAATATATACGCAGGCCTTTGTTGGAAAAAAACGACAGAAATAGCTGTAAAGCCCAGGCACGTATCTTCCTGCACTCATCTTTCTGCCAGCCGCTGTTGCGCAGCCGCAGGAGCTGTCGCTGCCCAGAGGGCTCCCGCCACAGAAGGGAGTCCAAGTGGGTGAGAGGTTGTCGGCTCCACACAAACACGCTCGGGAGGGGGCCTGGCCGAGCAAAGTTCAGTGAGGGAAAGGTCAGGCCGCCGCTGCAGCGCTTGCACAACATCCTCCACAAAAGTCAGAGTACAGTAGCTGGATCGTTTTACGGCCGCTGTTCTGGTCTCTAATCCACTCCGGGCTGTAAACATCCTTTAGCTGGTACCTGCCAACTGAGCTGTCCTGAGACACCTTTTTTTTTTTTTTTTTTTTCCTGATTCCCTGCCTTTGTTATTCAGATATTCTGATGTTTTCTGCTTTAAAAGCACAACTCGGTTAGGGCAAAGCACAACCGATTACTGGTTTTAAAATATTGCTGTTCCATAAAAATAGCTAGAGACTTGCCTGAGGTAAACGCTAGGTGTTTCAAACTGAGACAGCAGAAAGAGGGGGAAAGCTATTTGGAATATAAACTCTACCCTGGAGGAAAAAAGCTAGGACTCAAACTGTGAAAAAATATGCCTCCTTCAAAGTCTATTTGATGAAAAGGCTGTCACTGGAGCATGTTGAATTCAGGAGGCTGTTACTACACCAGAGGACAGTAATCTTCGCCTAAGAACACCATTGCAGGGAAAATACAGATGAACTGTCAGCGTGGGCTGGGTCTGATTGAAAGTGTAGAGATAGACCAAAAACGTCCTTCGCCAGTCCCAGCTGGCTGCCGCCGCAGTCGTGGGAGAGCATGAGCTGTCCCAGAGAGCTGCTGCTGCAACAGAGGCAATGGCAGAGAAGGGGGCCGTCGGAGAGCCCGTGTGCCCAGCGTCTGCCCTCTGCCTAAGCATCCCTGCTTTGAGGAGAGCTCCTGGGGAAAGGTGGCCAATAAAAGGAGAAAAGTCAGAAAAAAAAAAGTGAAAGTGTATGTTATCCAGATAATAGGTCATTTGGGGCCCAAATATGTTTCAGCACAATCAGAAAATAATTATATTTTCTTATGGGAATTTGGGATGGGAGTTGGTAAAAGCAGATGGATCAGTTTAGAAGTTTCAGATTAGAAATCTAAGAGACAAAACACCCTGGGAAGAAAGATCTCTAACACAACTCTAATGCTTACTCTAGTCATGGGCTATGAATCCCAATGCACATTGCTTTCTCTCTTACGTTGAACCACCAAGGATGAAGATGAGTTTCTTTTGCTAATTCTTTCATATGTCACCTGCCCTTGTTACTGTTGACCACACTGAGAGGTTCAGTAAAGTGGATGTGATGGCTTGAATGTGTACATTATTTCTTCTCAGAATGATAGCACCGAATCATTATGCCAGATTATTTTGTCTGAGGCTAATCTTAGAAAGCAATTTGTCTGCCTGCTTCTTCTTTTGCAGGATTTTTCTCCTCAAATGCAGAGACATATGCTTTCTTCTCATGTCTGGCATAGGAACTTGAATGGTAACCTTAGTCTAGGATATTTATTGTGATACAAGGTGAGAGACGTCACCTAGGAGAAAACTTGCTGTAGTGCTGTCTGCCCAACTTGAAAAGAGCTGCGAAGTTTACAGTATTACCGGAATGCTGGTCGCTCCCAGGGGTTCGGATTGCCCAAGGGAGCTTGATTCTGGTTTGCAACGTGGTGACTGCGGTTACTGAGGTCTGAACTCACAGATGTTCTTACGGGTAAATCATCAACTGAAGTGTTGCTAAAGCACTAATAAAAGCATAAACAAGGGAAATGTTCCATTAATTGGTATCCCACTTGCACCTCACTTCAGCCACATTCCCTACGGGCTAGGCTTTCAGAACTATTTCTGTCAGCAAGGCTGACAAGAATATATTGGTAACTCTTACCTTTAGTCCCCTCATCTCAGCTCCAAAGCAGTCCTTCTGCTATTCTATCACCTTCCACTGCTTTTTGGTTAATCTATCTCATCTATTTCCAGATTCCAGAAAGAAGAATCACATCATAAAACATGATTTTACCTTCCCTAATGTGCTACTTACTCCCATTATAATCAAGTTCTGAATCATTTTATACATATAAAGTGTCTACCACACAGAGAGGCTGTATAAGGCAGAATGTACAAAAGAAAAAAATAACTTAGATCTTAGTGCTTAGATCTGGTGAGTTTTGTTCACTGAATCTATGACACAACTGTCATTGTTCATCCTTTCAACAACTTGGACCTCACCCATTTGCACAGCATTGAACTCTGATGTCTCTTGCTCTCTACGTCACCCTCACATGTCATCAAAGTCTACAGACCTGTGAGGACCAAGAACCAAAAAAAACCCCTATGTCTGCTGCAACATGTGTGACTTCAGGTGGGACTATGCTCAAAGGAGCACCACTTAAACACATTTCTCATATGCAGACTAACACTACAGGTCTATTCTAGGAAGTCACACAACTACTGTGGAGAAGTATGAGTTTTAAAGTCTTACATTTCATGACTAGTAATTATTAATAAATATTTAAGCATGTTTGAATATCTGGAGGGTTCCTCATCTCCAGAAGGAAAGTGAACAACAAGGATATCTTTATTTCTACAGATATGTTGGTCTGTCTTAAAAATAAAGCATGGATTTGCTGTCTGCACTTTATGTATGAAAACTGTGGAGAAGTATGAGTTTTAAAGTCTTACATTTCATGACTAGTAATTATTAATAAATATTTAAGCATGTTTGAATATCTGGAGGGTTCCTCATCTCCAGAAGGAAAGTGAACAACAAGGATATCTTTATTTCTACAGATATGTTGGTCTGTCTTAAAAATAAAGCATGGATTTGCTGTCTGCACTTTATGTATGAAAAATCTCAGAGAGGTAGTTGGCTGCATTTTGAAATTTCTGTAATTTTGTGTGACTCAGTTTTGGCTGCCTAATACAGGTCAAGAGACTTTGCAATTCTTGGAGATCTGATCAGATTCATGCATGCTCATCACCTTGGAAAATTAAGTAAGTGCTAGGTCTGATCAACATTCAGATGTCGATTTAATTGTAATTTTGAAAATATGCTATAAATGTCTTACTGGAAGTCACTCAAAGAAGTAATTATGGCATTCTGACTCCCATAGTCCTCTCTTTCAAATGCAAAGGGTGTATATACCATGTTTAACCATTCTTGGAGAAATCTATCTAAAATTGTACATCTGAAGCATTCAGATAATTCTAGGCCTTTATAGTCAGTTCGTATTTCAAATCTTGTGCCAAATGCTTGAAGTCCTTGGAGTGGAGAAGAACCAGAGGGAACATATAAAATTATATAGGAAAGGCACCAATTCACTCTTGCTGAGCAATAATTTGGTTTGGTTTAGTAACCTGTGAAGTGGTTCACTGAAATGATGAACTTTAAGGAAACTATAAAGAGTGTGATTATTGATATCTACTGTAGGTGACCTTTATGTGCTGAAAAGATCATGAGGTAGTCAAGACAAAAAAATTACAACCTCCTTTTCTTCTTCTGTTTAATGGTCTGAAATTGAAAAATTGGATCTATTGAACCCCAGTTAAAAGTTAGGACCACAAAATAAAATAAGGTTACCACCTGCAACTTACAGTTTCCCAAATATGTTATTTTTATACCTTAGAGACTAAATGCTCTTACGCGAGGGAATCACGGCTCACTACCCTTATCTGAACATAAATCACCTCTGATTTTTTCCATCTATTCACCACCTCTTCCATTAACTTTCCCCTCTATTGTGAAAAAAGCATATTTCATCATTTTAAAGGAATAGGTAAAGGCATAGGTAAATATAGATCATCTAACGTTTTTACCCCGATTCTTTTTTTTTCAGTGTCTCGACTATGTGCCTTGCTATCTTTTCTATTTCTGAATATTTTTATGGGTGCACTTCAGCGTTTGCATTAACCTCAACTAAACTCTTGCCTGTTTTGAGAAGTTTATACTTGTATTGATCAGCTTGCAGGATGTGGTCGGTGCTCTAGCATCACAGTTCCTAGCATCATCCCAACATCAATATACAGCAGGCAACATATCAAATGGATTAACTATGCGGGTGACCTTATGCCTCTCCTTGGGAGCTTCCCCCACCAGACTACGGAGTCAGCATGCTGATTACCACAGCAGTCTGAGGCTGACATTTTAAGTGTCGCTCATCATCTCGATTAGGGACCAAAACTGCAGTAGCCACTGGGTATGTCCCCTGACACAGGCATTGCGTACGACGTTGCCTGCATGCGTTGGATACTGGAAATGCTGGTGGGGATCCAGGCCATAGCCAGAGAAGGCATTGCTTTTATTTATGTAAATAGCCCCCTAGCAACTCCCATGTAATCATGTCGGCTGAATAATTTTTCCAGAAATCTTATCCTGCCCTATGCAATCTTATGCTAAGCCATCCTATGCTATGCTATACTATGCTATGCTATCCTACCTTATCCTATTCTATTGTTAACATTATAATGAACAGATGTTTTCCAGAAGTGCACTGAGCAACATGATGAGTATTTGAAATATATAATTACCGTCTTCTTTTTTTCCATTGGGAAAGCTATTTATTTTTATAAATGAATGCTATGTCTAGTTTACAGATCACAGCATGGCCAAAAGAATGTGTTTGCCACTTGCAGTAGAAGTGTAGGGAGTGTATAATGGATCCTAATTGCTGTAGGTATTTGCTGCATTGCCTTGGCTTGGCCTCAGAGAAAGTTTTTATCTGCTTCAAGGAGGGACATATTCTATGCTATAACTAGGAAACTGAGCTATCAATCACCAGCATTTCAAGTGATATTTTATGTATCTGAGGATCTGACAACTGATTGTCTGAAAATAGGATAAGGGGGAGTTGTTTACAGGGAAGGAATGACTTAATATACTCACTACTTACTGCACTGTGAAGAGTTGTGTCATAATGTTCTGTACCAGTGAAAGTTCACAAAGCATAGATGAGCTCAAGCATTAGGAAAGTCTACAGTTTTCAGCAGGATGCTTTGAAATCTTCTTGCCAGCTGCAGATAGTATGAAGGAGTATGTCCATCTATTAAAATGTGAGAAATCAGAGAGCACCTCCGGGCCATCCCTGAAATGGTGGGCTAACTTCTCAGCAAGAAGGAAGTTGTGTATGGGTTATTTCGTGGTTGGATAATGTGTGGATGATTATGAATGAAGTCCTATTCTGAAGTCTACTACAATCAGTGAAATGTTTCCAGTGATTTCAGCTATGGGAATACAGGCTTCTGTAAGATAGGTGAGGAAAAATGCTTAGTGAAAGGAAGAGGTAGCTTTAGGCTTTATATTTTCAACCATTTTTATCAATACTCAGAAACTTATTTTGGAATGTGATTTGCTCTTTGTTCTGCTTTCTACCTTCCATGTAGATTAATTCAATGCAACTTTCATATGACTGTCTAACTTTTAAAAAACAATGATCTAGGCTAGGACATACGTGCAAGAATGAATAACACAGACATGCATCTTATTTCAAAATTTCTTTTTTTTTTTTTTTGGTACATATGTTGTTCCATCTAGCTAAAACAAGCAATTTCAAAAAGGTTGTGAGGATGATGTTCATCACCGGTCAGGGATCTGCTGCCAGGACCCACTGCTACTCAGGACAGATGGAGAGGGAGAACCCCCATAAGCGCCAATACCTGAGCACACTCTGTTCATAGCATTGAATAAGCCATAGAGAGAAGAGGAGGGGCAGCAGCATAAGCCATATCCTGATATTTTATTTCAGTCCCTTTTTACTGTCTTTTTCATACTGTAAGACCGGAAGTTACAGCTGAGGTGAGTGTAGGATTTATGAAAAGTAGATAACACTATCGGTCTTCTGCAGATCCAGAGTTCTCCCTAAGGCTGAGATGAGTCTTGTGCTGGTGGTGCTGTTACTTCACTTTAATTATGTACAATATGAGGTTAGGTTTTGGGTTTCTTTGAGTATTTGGGAAAAAGAAAAAGGAAGAGCCCATGTGGATATTTTGTTGCCCAGAGACTTGGATGTAATGAGCAGTAACTGCCACTTGTTTATTTTAGTTCTAATTTATTCATTGTCCAGTCAGGATTAGGTGAAGGTTAGGGTTAGGAAAGAGAGTAAATCGTTGTTCAGATGAGTAGAGCATTCAAAATCTAGGCTGAGGCTTTTTATTGGTATTGGACATGAATACATGTGGAGTTTTAGGGCTGGGGTATAGCTAGGGCTAAGGCTCGGGTCAGGGTTCAGGAAAAGAAAGCACTGCAGAACCTGCTTTAATGCAGGGCTGGATGTGTGAGAACCTAATGGTCAGCCTATTGTGTAAACTGTCTGGCACCTTATCTTCAGTTAATACTGGATTTAGGGGGTAGAGGTGAAGGTAATGTTAGGAAGAGGAGAGTATTCCATTTTAGAGATGGCCCAGCTGAAAGAGGACAGGTGGTATTGACAGTGCTTAAAGATTTATACAGCTCTTTAGCCTAGGTTTCATCACTCATTGATATAAAGTTGCACTGTGTTGACAGAGTTTGAATGAGGCTTCAGAAAAGGAAGCATGGGAAAGCCATTTTTGATATACTAGAATGCGGGCTTGGTTTGATGCAGACTAATAAATAAAAGTACTTTGGCCACAGTTAAGCTCATATGTACATAAATCATTGTAAGTGCAAGGAAAAGGTAGAAGAGACAAGGTTATTTATCCATATAGAATGGTCCATAAGCATAGAAAGAGGACTGGATTTGGACAGGGTAAAATATTAAGATTTCATTTTAACCTCAGTTCTGATCACTGTTATGCATTGTCTCCTATGCCTAAACACAACACCAGTGCTTTGAACTACTGCTACTAGTATATTTATTCAGGTGTTTGCACATAGGTGTTAGAGAGACTAAATATTTGCTGTATGCTGTAGGGCTAAGGGGAGGGTTGGTATTGGCAGGAACCAGTGAGAAATAGTGTATTTTAACCTACCTTGGTCATGTGTTTCACAGTATTGATGACAGGTTGTGTCAGGAAGCGGAATGAAGAATATTTCGTCTTAACCTAGTTCTGTCATCAGTTGATAAAGGGTGGAAGAGCTACGAGTTAGGTTAAGAAATGAAAAGATGGGAAATTTGGGAAATTTGGGAAATTTGGATGGTCCAGAGATCAGATGAATATTCCTGTCAGTAAAGACCAATGACTGCCTCAAACCCATTCTGGACAAGAATTAACACACAGGTTCGTAGCATGAGAGAAAGAGGCATGATTATTGCTGTACCCTGAGTGTCCTGCAGAATTAGAATGAGGGCTGACCTTTTAAAGGGCCAGAGCTAAATGCTACCTCCTAGTCCCTAGTAGATCACAATATTGTTATTGTGTTAGTGTTATACTTCAGATTATGTAAAAGAAGAATGATTCTGGCTCATTTTTGCTGGCTCTTCCTTGGCATGTGACTCCAGGCTGGGGATGGTAGGTGTAATCACTGATTTACAGTATTTGAGCCCTTGATTCTGTCTACATGGAACATTTGAATTACAGTAGGGAAAAGGTTTCATTAGGAAAAAGGAAGAACAGAAGAACTCTTGATGTTGAGTAGCCTGTGGGGTTGAATGAGAACTGGTGATGACAGGAGGCAATTTGGCCTCCCCTGCCTACTTGGAAGAAGTGTTAGAAAGAGTCTGTATCACTGTATTACCATAGTTTGACTATTATAATCCCATAATACTGGGATTATTCCTGAATACCATACTAGCATTAGGAAAAGAAAGAATACTTTTGGATTTCCTATTGCTCTGGGTTAGTATTGCAGCTGGTAGCAGTTGGAACTTATGTATCAACATCCCTCAGGAATAAATAGAAAACTGAAAGACTCTTTGGTAGATGACAGTGACTGGCAAGGTAGGTTAAAATCTGGTGGCGTCAAGGGCCAGTGTCTAATTCTTTATTTCAGCCTCATTTGGATCACCAATCTATATATTATACTAATCTTAAAATGCAGCAGGTGTTTAGGAAAGGAAGAATGGAATAGCTGAAGAACATGAGAGCATGATAGCACAGAACATGAGAGAGGCCACTTTATATGGGCACCTACTTGCACAAAACTTTCAAGAAAAGTAAGTATTTTGGCATAACCTAAGAGGTGTGGTATTGTTAAAGCAAATATTCCATGCTCTATTTTGGGACAGATATTGACGTTAAAATTAGTATTAGATTTACAGCTAGGGAATGGATGTATGACGGGAAAAAAAAAATGAAAGAACCTAGATGCCATTGTCTCCTTTGTGACCTTCGTAGATATGGACAGGTCTGATGTTGATAGTGTACCTAGAGTAGATTTTGGCTTACATACTGAGCTCATGTTTTGTTTTCTTGTGAGCACTGGTGACATTGCTATTTTTTTTTTAAGGACTATTTCAGGTTTATGTTTTGGAAACAAAAAGAACTTGGAGTGTTTCTGTACCTATACTTCCTAGATATTCTAGAGTTCAAATAAAGGTTGTTATCCACATAGGCCTATGGTTAATGATTTCTTCAGCACAGATTTTAGTCACAGGGTGTATTGAAAGCAATGACTTGAGTTAAGAATGGGATTATGTTCAACAAACAGTAGGGCAAACAATGTCTAAACCAAAGGGCTTCTGTCTGTAACTTCCATCTTCACAGAATTATCAGTGAAGTAACTTCTTTACAATGGCTTAAGTCATGACTTCAAACATCATGAAACACTTGGGCTCCATTTCTTCTCCTTTTTTGAGTTCTACGCATCTTAAAATCTAACATCAACGTCTCACATTTTGAGACTTTTGAGAATAGGACTGCCATCCTCATGCTAGCTTGAGTTTGGCTGTAGTCTTGAACCAATCTGACTGGCTTACAGGGAACTTGCAGGCTTGAAAAGTCAATCCACAGAGTGGACTGTTTCAGGGAATGCTCTGATAATAGTCCAGTAAGACTCTTCTGGGAGGGTAACCTGTGAAAGAACCCTAATCACATAGCCCTGAAAGCCACTTACTGGTAAAGGATGTCAGGGTGCTTTCACAGAGGCATCACTTTCTATCTGCAAATCATTTTTCTTCCTCTGAAATACACTTCTCTCCCCACTCCCATGCTCTTTTATGCATCTTTTTGTAGCCAGCCAGTCCATAAGCCAAATGTAACTGATGAAGTGCAACAGACTATGTTGTGAGGAGCATCTCATAATGTTTCCAGGCACAAAGTTACCACTGAAGCCTGGGTGTAAAACTTGTGTTGAGTGATCCCAGTGTGAATGCTAGCTCTTCCTGTCAAGTATTGAATCTTTCCTTAAACAACAGTTTATAATTCCAAGGTGTCAGTGAAAGGTAGAATTTCCTATCAAAGAAGGCTGACTGATACTAATTTTATTACTCAAAATGTTAAGAGTATTAAATGCAGTTTGTTTCCTAATGCTATAGGAAAAATTAGAGAAATTTTGCTTCTAAGTACTGTTCAGAAGTTCTAGATTTGAGTTTGGAGTTGGTCCTTCAGAGTTTCAGAGTTTCCTATTATGTTGTATCTCCAGTTTGGAATAAAAATATCCTTGAAATATTGCCTACATACAAAAAGCCGGGGGAAGCTGTTAAGCAACTTCCAGAGTGAGGCAGTGCTGCCACCTGTGATTCATTCCCCAACAATTCCAGACCTTTTTAAAACCTTGGCTCAGTGAGATAATTTCCTATCACCAGTAGAGTAGTGTTACAGTGTGGGAATAGAAAAAGAAGTCCTACTACTAGGAAGGAAAAAAAAAATCTCTGTATGTAACCTATTTGTCCAGCTATCCACAAAAATAGAAAGGCTAGTGTATCAGTCTGAAATTTCCAATAAGCACAGGTGACTACCGGCCTGTTTGATCAGCCTTTCGCAAAGATTTACAGTCCTTTACAGTCCTTTACCTCTGTAAGAAAACCCAAACCAGTCAATCCCAAACCAGCTAGCCCAACAAATCAACCCCAAAAATGCTGTACTTTTTGTGTACTGCTTGAGGCTGGATCTTCTGCTGTGTTGTATTCTTCTGATAGCTTTTTTATTAGAAGTTTCTGTGAAGAGAAGTAGAAGTAACCTACCTTCATAAAAGAGGTCAGATGATTGGAACTACCGAGGTTAAAATTAGATATCTGACAAGTTTTAGAGAACAAACTGGTAGACATGGTTTGAAGATCATAACTTTTGGTGTGACAGCATGGTGCATTCAGTTCAAGCTTTGATCTGCAAAGATGCACCACTCGTATCTGTCTATTCTGAGGACAGTAAGATCTTTGAGGACAGCAGTTTGCAGTAGGTACCAAACTCATAGAACTTCCTTTCCTTGGCAGAATACTGATGGGTCCTGACCACAGTTTGGCAAGGAACTTCCATGCAGTTCTGCACGAAAGATACACTGTGGCTAGCACAATGAACAAGACGATAGTATATTATTATCTAGTTTCCAAGCAAACAGACTGCGAGCGTTTTAACTAAATATAGACATAATAGGAGCCTGTATAACGCCTGTATTACATCTGCTGCATGACATAAGAAAACCAAAGCCATTGTCTCAAGCAAATGGAAAATATTCAGTATAAGAAAGGTATGGAAGAGGAACAGACATAGCTCATACAAAATAATTTGAGTCAGAAACATGCCAATTACTGGTGCTGATTCCTTAGAAATACTGTATATATAAAAGCTATGCAGCAAAATAATCGCATGGCATTCAATTTTCCTTGGGAAAGTATTTATATCTCACCCTGCAACGAAACATAATAAATGAAACATCTATTTACAATTCCATCTGCCATTCCTCCTCCCTGTATGAAACCTTGCTGATATTTTTCTTATTGACAGTGTGTCACTGTTCCCAAAATCTGTAACTGTTCTCCCAGCTGGAAAAGCATTGATTCCTTGTGCCTCTGGATTCTTCTGTGTGTACACGTGATGAAGTAACCACATGCAGCATGATGATGTATGATGATGATTTGTGTTTGGGCATCTGAGCAGATATGTTAAGGGAAAACATGATACACACACACACAAATAGATCATGTATTTAGGATTCCAGACAAGTTGTTGTCACATCTAATCTGGGCTTCTGGTCAGGCTATACTTATTTTCTGGTTTAACATGGAGAAATTCTGTGACAGTGGGAAAAAATACACATTTGAAAACTAACAAACTTCCATTACTTTTATTTTCCATGCCATTAAAATTTCCATTTTGATATTTCTCTTAAGTGTTTATTCTATACGTTCAAAATTCTATACATTCAAAATTTCCAAAGCAGTGCCAGTTCACACTAACTGGAAGTCTACTCTTTTGTTTAAATCAATACCAGCCAAGAAATTAGCTGGATACTGGGACAGTATTGCCACTAAGAGTCTGTGTGGACTCTTAATGCAAAAATTGAAGCAAGTGATTTTAGAAACAACAAATATATTTAAAATGCCCAAATTTCTCGAATTGTAACTCAAATAAAATTTTACCTGAACAAATAGACTTTGCTTCTGAAAAGTGACTTGCAGAATTACACTGAGCAACCAGACACTATATTGTATGCCCAACTTTTGGCATAGTGGAAATGTTTAGTGAGGAAGCTGCTGCAAAAGATAAAAGGATTGCTTCCTTCAGCCAAGAAAACTAAGTTTCTGCTAAGCTTTTTTGAACTAGAGGATATTTCTGAAATGGGGGAAAACCTTGGTGAGCACTCTGCAAATATGGCTGTTTACGCGGCTGTTAGGAGAAATGTATGTTGTAGCCATTCTTGATAAATAATACTGAGTACATTAGAAGTCAGAGAGAAGACTTGGAATTTGGCAGTTGACTTCTTAAGTTAAAATAATTGTATTGCAATAAAAAAGCAGGAAGCAAATTTTTGTAAAATCAGTGTTATCTTGTCTAGAGATGTCTAGAGATTGAAATCTTCTGAAAAAGTCAGTAGACATAATTACAATGAATACTCATGTTCTTTAAGGCGTCCCACACTGCCAGGTTTCTGTGGCTGTGTTATTTGTCACCGACAGTTAATCCTGCCTGGGTTAGATATGCCTGTGTGGAACAGGCTGAGCTCAAGGATGTTTTTGCTGAGGTGCTGAAATGTTGTCTTCTTATAATGCTGATCCTTTATTTGCCTGGTTCCTTCCACTCATATTTAAGACTCTAATTTCTTGGCTTTAGTCTTACTTTTTTTCAGTGTTTAGATCTGGTCATTTGAGTGTCCATTGGTACTCAATACAGAAACAGTTTTTTTGAATCATAATTTTAGATTTCTGAGCAAAAATAATATTTTCAGGAAAAAAGATGTTTCAGTTCCCCCCTTTTTCCTTTTTTTTTTTCTTTTACATTTCTGCACTGTGTTGTAAAAACCAGTCTGTAGCACTGACTAACAGGTATTCCTTCAGTGTGGAGAGGCTGTGATTACTTTGGATGGGGTTTTTTGGTACCCAACCTAATAAAAGATTCTTTTTCCTCAGCATTTTGTCCACTATTTGCCTTGGTACTTGCAAGCTAACTCTTGTTTCTAGTGATGGTGCTGGTGTGTATAATAAAACAGGAATCCTTAGCTACAACGCACATAATATTAAAATAGAGTAGAATGTGTTCATTTCCAAGTCACACTTTCACACAAAAAAGAATTAGCCCTCAGATGACTTGGCACTAGGAACCTGGAGAAGTTCTGTGGATCCTACACATATGACTGCTAAACTCACTCAAGTAGTGGTAAGCAGACTAAAACATGTTAGCTATATAAAGGCTAGATTTAGGAAGTAGCATCTGCAAAATAATAATGATATTAGGTGGCTAATATGTTAAAAGCCCTTTCATAGAAACCATCTTTTAAACTCTACATTTATAGTAGAGCTTGCATCATTTTCCTGACTGGGAAGCTATTTTGTGGTCACATCACATAAACTCCGATGTATTTGAGATGTTCTTTGCTGCTGTATTGACATTGAAATAGGTAGATCTTTTACCAAAATGCTTCAAATGTACTTTTGAAAAGTTACAGGCCTGAAAATTACCTATGACAAATCTGGTCATCTGTGCAGAATCATTACAAACTTCCTGGAAGAATAACGAAACACCAGACAGAATACCTGCCTGTAATTTTTCTAATAGTCGTGATGCATCACATCAGAGAGACTGTTAAAACAGATCTCAATATGGGTTTAAAGCATATAAAATTTCAATAGAAACAGGCAAGAATACTTGGCATTAGTGTATGTATCATTGCATACTGCACTGTTCAGCTGTTTTGAGACTAGCCACAAAGATTTGGGTTATCTTCAAAAGAGAAATCAAACATTGAAGTCCTTGCAAAATTGTGCAGTAAAAAGGATCAGGAACAGAGCAGTGACCGAGCTCTGACAGGAAAGCCATCAGTGAGGGGTGAGAGTACAGGTGAATGCAAGAAAAAATATTGCAGGAGGAAATAATGTACTGCAGCCTTACAAGAATACTTGCAGTGACACTTTTCAAAGCTTCTACTTTTTTTTTCCTGTTGGAAAAGGATGCCATTATGGAAATGAAGTTACCTTCATACATGTCAAAAAATACCTAATGTCATAAGCTAGAAGAAACAGCAACAGAATTCAGTGCTTACTAGCAGATGGACAAAGCAAATCTGTGTTTTTCAGTCATTTTCATGTCTTAATTTCTTTCTTTATCTCGGTTTGCTTTATATATTTTTTTTTTACCCTTGACATTTTTAAGAAATGTAGAAATGTCTCTTCCTTTCTGCTTTTCCTCTAATTTCTCTTTGTGACTCCCTTGCTATGGCTGCCCGAGTGGCAAGGCAAAGTGTACCAGTATTTTGAAAACCAGAGTTTTCAAAAAAGTGACTTGTCAGAAGGGGCCTCTGCTGCACTTCATAGGGATTCCCACCACAACCGATCCCAACAGCTGCACAGCTATTTGAAGGACTGTTGATAACCCCGCTGCTGTTGTTAAAAGCGCTTTAGTTGAGAGGTGTAAGACATTAAACACTATATCACAAAATCCTTGGTCGGCTTTAGGGGGAATTTAAGGCCGTTAACCTGCTGCCCCAGTAGAATGAATCGTCGTCCTGCCACCTAGTGGTAACGTGTCACAATAATTGAGGATATTTAGTGTGTGAGTGATATTACAATTCTCGTATTTTGATGCGAGAATAAGGCAGTATTATCATCTTCATTAGCAAAACAGAAGTGGGTGGAATTTCATGAACTGGCAAAGAGGAATACATGGATTTAATAAGGATATCTAGAGTTCATTTGTCTTTTGTAGGTAGCAACCCCCCTCTGTAGTAACAGAAGTGCAAGTGTCAACTGATGTCAGAGCCTTAGGGAAAGTTGTTATATGTAGTGAGAAACCTGAACAAACAGAAGGACCAAGAATCCTGAATAACTGTATTGTATTAGCACTGTATCAACACATCAAAAAACCCCAGCATTTGACCAAAGTCAAAACAGGGAGGTATGAAAGGAGAAAATAATCTTGGTTTTATAGTAAGTAATTTAGGGTTGATTTTCTTATCTCCTAAATTATGAAAAAAAACCCTCAGTACTTAAGCAAGAATTTAAATGGAAAAAATGTTAAGAAATGAAGAGTGATTTTTCCCATCACTCACCTACCTCATATATGTTCTGCCCTGGACTATATCCATAGCCTGTCATGCACTGAGGATCTCTGAAAAGTGTGAGGATTAGGGATACAACGGTACTGAAGCACTTTCTCCCGTAAGAATTATCGTGAGAAGGATATGTGCATATGGATTGAAGAGCTATTCATATTTTGAATACCAAGGGACAGATCTGTGGTTTGGAGGATGGAAAGCAGAGTCATCAATTTGCCGGCCAGCTGGCTTGTAGGAGGCTGGTGCTGTGGATCGGCTCACTGTTCTGGGAGATCCCAGACACTTTATCTTGAAAATCCAACTGCTTTCCATCCATTAACCATGATTGACATGATTGACACTGATTTTTCTGAGAAAGAGGACTATGTGCTGTTCATAAAGAAGCAAGCCACTTGCAGTGGAATATTTATATTCAGAATCTGTTTGGGAAGTGATCACAAAACACGAGAGCCTGCAGCTTTGGGTAGCAACATAAGACATCTAGCAAAGCTATGAATCTATGAGGCCCAAAATGAAGGCCTCACTCTTTCTGTGTGAGTGACCCTGCCAGACTGATCTCCCAGCACATAAGGGAGACATGTCCCTAACTTAGCTTGTCTTGAAGCAGGGTGGTATCCTGAAATGGATCCTGAAAAATGACAGTGCAAGAGCTTCTCCCTTGACATAACACTTAACTTGTGATACTGCATATCTATTCACTTTGAATTGTTCAGAGCAGAAGAATAATCACTAAGTCAAGGGGGATTTTGACACTGATTTCAATGTAATCAGACCCTGATCTTGCTACTGCTTAGTGTGGCACTCTCATTGCCATGAAGTTCACCGAAACTTTTTGCACAGTCTGTTTACAAACTGTTTCACAGTCTACTTACAAGTCTTGGAACAAGGACAGAATACTTCCCCAAAATGAGGGAAATCTCTAAAAGTTGTAATATATACTATAAAATAATGGAACTGTCTTAACAGGCATTCATAGGAAATGATGTGTCCTGTTTATACATAAACATCCTTCAGGTAAATAGAGAAAATACTATAGGAAGCCTTTATTAAAAAGTAGAACATTATCTGTCTTTCTTTAGGACAATCATAAAGAAGGTACTCGTGGTATGAACTAGTGGAAAGCAGGATATATTGTCACCCCACAAAATATGGTTTATCTTAACTAGAGAGAGATGTATGCATATTCTCTAGATATATTAGATATACTTTTTTTTTTCCTTTTGGCCACTGTCCTGGTGGAAAAACAAAGCATGCTGAGATATGGATAGTTTCATCTTCCTGGCTTGGAAGGTGACACATAAATAATGGTGTATCTTGCACAGTCTGGCATTTTTTTATTTAGGGGATGGGGAAATGCAGTATACCTTTTAAATCCGTCTACTCTGATTAGTGCCTACAAATACAAAACTCCCTCATCATAATCATGTATCTATAGTGTAACATTAGCTGTGCCTTTCCAGATCTTTAAATGATCCAACTTTTTTTTTTTTTCCTGTATAACCTTAGCTCGGGGTTTCTTAGGTGTATAATAGTTGATCTGGGGGACAGTTAAAGAAGTTTTGTAAACTTTTTACTCTTAAACTGATATAATACTTTTAACAGTAATTCAATCTTGTCATCATTTTGCCTTTGTATAGTTATATTAATGGAACAATCATAAAGGCTGCTGCTTGTGAGTAGGACTTGTGAAGTCCTACATCTGAATTGTACTGTAAAGCCTGACAATTAATCTTGAGAAACTAATTCCTGTTAATGAGTTACTGCTCCTGGATGCTTTCTCAGAGGCATTAACAGGATATGCCAGATCTGCCAGCTGCACTGCTAGGAAGACATGAGAGGACAAGCAAGGCCCGGGCAGCACATGCAGACTGCAAGCAGCTGGCAGGCAATTATGTAAAACAAGATACTGCAGAAAACACAGCGCCGCAGGTGCAGCCCAGGGAAGAGGGGGCAATGCTCCAGCCCCTGACAGGGAAATGGGAAGGATTACTGAGATATGAACCAGTGGCACATCCTGGCTGCCCTGCGAAATGCGCGGTCCCAAGAGTGCAGGGAATCCACTAGCTACAGCTACGCGGGAGCCAGCGGTGGGAGCCGGGGCGGCTGGAAGCGAGTCTCTCATAACATGCGTTTAGGAGATCTTTTGCAGTGGTTGAGTGTAGCTGATGTGTTACCTAACTAAAAGATGTCATTCACATATAAGCTGCAGGCCTCTCCCAGAAAGGAGTGCAGTCTGCAGCAGCTATCTTGCCCCTCTGGTCATTCAGGGGGAAGCCAGTTCCTGCCTCTTGCCCCTTGCACGCATTAGTGCCTTATCTCAGAGGACAGCGATGGAGTGGGGTCATTGCGGGGTGCGGTAGCATCTTGGGTGACTATTGCAGCGGTGTCAGGGCAATGGTGACGGCTTTCTCTGCTGACATACCAAGTTTCATAGCATGGGCAACAAACTGGATCCTCTGGCTTAATGTCCCCTTCTCACCCCCTTCCCTGAGCTCCTGACACTGTACTGCCAATTATGGACATGGCAGCTCTGCATTGGCATTGGTGGATGATGCTGAAGAGTCCTGCTGCAGGCAGGTTAAACCATGCAGTCGTGTCTTAGCTACTGCTAGGCACAACTTCTGCCTCCTCCACAAAGGAACGACCTTTTCCAGGAGGACAACAGTGTGGTGTGGGGCCTCTGAGATGACACTACTCCACCAAGAACGCCCTGTCCTCCTCCATGCTGGGCATCATGAACTGGCAGAGAGTTTGGGGACACTCATATTCCCTATGCTGTGCTCACACTGTCCCTGGGGGAACGTGGACCTTTGCGTTTCCTACGGCCTGTTCTAGTCTGCAGCTCCCTGTGTTAGCGAAAGGATCCAGGTCAGGCCTGGGATTGTATTGCAACAGCTAGGGGCTAGAAGGAACAAGCAGTTTCCCAATGCCATTTAATATCCCAGCACTCTGCCAGGAATGACCCCTGTCCAGCTGGCGTGCAGAAGGAAGGCCCCCTCACAAGGGAGCCTCTATTGCATGTGGTCATAGGTCTAGAAGGAAGACAAGGGGTCATCTCCTGGGCCCATGGATTTCAGGCAGATGCCTTCCTCTTCCCGCTTGAAGACATGGATAGGGCTTCTGTCTTGCTTCAGTCACTAGCTGATCATCATCTGGACTGTGCTACGCGTTTGACACCACAACTTCATCTCAGACTACCACACCGTTTTCTCCCCACTGCTCAGAGAAGGATCATTCCGCGAGGGCCACTATTCCTCTGCAGACAGTGATCCCTCAAAGTGACTGTCATCCTGGCCTCTGCAGCTCCTGCCAACCTCTCCCTCCCCTGAAGTCTTAGAGATGTGTGGGATGGGTCCCCCTTCCACGATCCTAGGGGAAATGGGAAGAGATGTAGGGGACCAGCAGCCCATCTCAGATCCTTCTTCTCCTTAGCATTACTGTTCTTGGACTCTTGCCTGTGTCTTGCAGAGCTGCTCCTTCTGTTGCTGTCCAGTCCTAAAGTTCATTCAAGGCCTTAACTTTCGCTAATCCCTATACACTCTAATTGACACCAGCTTTATATCAATACAAGATCCTAAATAACCTGCTGCCTCCACCCACCTCTTCTGCTGCCTCTGCTAGCCTCTAGGCTAGCTGCATGACACAGGAGTTTTTATAACCAGTGAACAAGCTGCAGTCTTTTCACAGGCACCTCATTCTAGAGCTGTGTCTCTGGTGCAGCCGCGGTTCTGTCCCGCCTGGGCATGTGCACTGTGTATGAAACGCCTAAATCTCAGGCGTGGGCTGCAGGTGATGTGTGTGTTGCAGGTACATGAGAGTGACACTACAGACATCTCTCAAAGCAGAAACGTCTGAACTGAGTGGCTTCCCAGCACAGGCATCTCAATGCAGGAGATGGACACGTTATGAAATTGTGCAGATGCAGTCAAGATGAATCATTGTCAGCTACTACAATGCCTAAGACAGCGCTAGATGCCCACCTACTTTCAGCCCCAGGTCACATTCTCTGTGCCCTAGAAGCTGAGGGAGCCCAAATCACCTTGCTTTTATGCCACTGAAACGCAGCTCTCTCCTCAGGCATCAAGGTGAGGACTACATGGAGGCAGCTTCCTAATTCTGTACTGAAATTCATAAGTAATTGATCTGATTTTCCAAAACCCTGAGTGTGCAATAGCCATTTATCAGCCCAATTTCAATTTGCATTGCCTTAGTGGAGCAGTGTGTTCTGCCCTTTTTTTTTTTCCTTAGGCTGCCTTACTAAAATGGTTATTGTGTATGTAAGCTCATTGCATCAGTAGTAATTTTGCCCAACTGATCCACTATGTATTTTTAGATTTAAATGAGAGAAGAAAATACCCAACTACAGCTCTAGACACTGACAGTTATTTGGGATCAGAAGCAATGCAGAAATAATCATGCTCACCCACAGCAACATTCAATTTCCTTAACAAAACAGCAATTCAAAGCAGTGAATCAAGCCCCACTCCAGAACTGCTTTATCGTCTACCCCCTTTTTAAGAAGATTAAGCTGTTACATTTCTTTGTTATTGCTTTCATCTTCCCTCTGTGACTGTCGTCCAGGCCCCCAGGCAGGCATAGCTGCCTATCCTCAGCTGGAGACTTTAAGTCAGGGAAAACAAAAGAGAGCAAAAATCACAGACCTACTTGTCAACAAGCTATGGGTATGTATGAAAAAGGCATGGCTAAAGAATGTTACTCAGGGTTAGATGTCTCATGCTGCAGATAAGTGATTTGCTAAGACAATATATCATAATCTCAAAGTGAGGACAGTGCTTAAATATTTTTGTTGTGCAGTAACACATTGGTAGACAGTGACGAGATCCAGATCACTACTGTTTTTGGCACCTCTGTAAATGCGCCATAAAATTGCCTCTGTAATGTTGTTGCCTCTGTAAATGCGACATAAAAGTCAGAGTTTCATATTAGTTTACACCAATTAGGCCATCCAATTGATGGTTAAGGCATAGTGGAGAGGCCAGCAAAGATGTCTTTTTGGGCAGAACTAAGTATGAAAAATATGTCTTAAAAAGACATTTTAGAGAAAACTTTCTTTTTGGATGGTCCTTCCCCTATGAATTTCTACTTCTTTCAATCCTGTGAATAGTTTGTCATGCATTTCAAATTGTTTAAAATAGCACTTATAAGCTTTAATACATATTAATACTTCTTTAATGTACTTATATGTACAATCAATACTGTTTAACTGATAGTGCTAAGCTTCAAGTTAATATTTACTAGGTCTCTTGAATTTTATAAAGGATTATAGCATCCTTTGATGTTTGTATAAATGCAAACTCTTGTTTCTAACCAAATACAAAGGACTGGATTACAAACCAATTGTGAACTGGGAAAAATGAGGCAGCATTTTGCAAAAGGAAACAATTGTTCTAAAGATATTATGCTCCCAGTACTCCTGAAATTCAGTCAAGCAACATATGTGTGTCCATTTTTTTTTCAAGAGATCTTTCAGTGAGTGCGCGTCACCTAAAGCATTAATTCATCCTTTACAAGGTCAGAGAAGCCTGTTTGTCTTCCAAGCCCTAACCTATGGTTTTCCTCTTGCACTTGGCTAGCAGTTGAGAACACAAGCAGTAGCAATGCAGAATAAAACCCCTCCAGCCTGAAGTCTCTGCAGGCTGCTGAGCCCACATGACAATTCCCAGGGAACTCAGAAAGTGTCTCTCTATAATCTTCTAGGCCCTTCCCAGGGCACTTTCCTTTTCTAAACTCTTCCCAGTACACAGTATCCAAGGAACCATTTCAGTTGAACTGAAGCAGTTTTATTATGTGGCAGGCCCTTGCTAGTTGCAAAGGCAGAAACACATTTCCAGAGGCTTTCTTCCTTGCATGCCATCTGCATGCCTCAGATACAAGTGCTAAAACAGAAGCCAGGGTAATGCTGTGTTTTAACAGGGAGAATCTCAAACACGAAGCCATGACTGTGATTTCTATTTCAAATGTACAGCACAGCTGAGTTTTCGGACAACACGAAAGAGAAAATCTAGGAGAATTATGAAAGATATTTCTACCTTGAAAACCAGGTTTAATCCACAGTCATATCACTTAGTGCTACCCTGCTAAAATTGATTAATTTGGAGAAATGTAGATGTAACTTCCATCTAATTACTGTTTATTGGTTACTTTTTCTTATCACTTAACATTTATACAACAGTTCACCACACTTCGCATGACAGTTTACACATTAATCTGCCAAATACTGTATAGGTAGACTGACTGAAGAATTTATAGTTTCATCTAAATAGCAAATTTACAGTGCACAGCAGTCACAATGTCAGGTTTACACTCTGAATTCAGCTTGCTCTTTTTAAAAGCAAGATGGAAAGACAGGTGCACTGCTGTTCTGCTTTCTTCAGTTTCAGACTGGGCTTCCTCTTTGAGGTAACAGACCTCAGACTGTCCTGCTCCTCACCTTTACACCTCCACAGGCTGGAAAACCTGGGAAAGCTCTCAAGGTAAAGGGAGCCTCTTGAAGGAGACTCTTCCTTCGTAGTCTGGTTATGTGAGCAGGAGGGTTGGAGCTGAGGTTTTCTGGAAAACAAAACAAAACAAAACACAAACACAAAAAAAATGCTGTATCCAAGTGGTTTCATCAAATACTGCTCTTTCCATTCAAGCCTGTACATGTTTTCCACTCTTGCAAGTGCCAGCATGCTGTGAGTCCTTCTTCATACCTTTTTTTCTGCTCCCAATAGAGCAGTAAAAATAAAACACATCGTTATGGCCTTGCTGCCCTTTCTTTGGACACTCCAGGTGTCTGGTGCAGCATTTCTTTTCACTATGTGGGCTGCAGCAATCAGATTGATTTACGGATCCTAAAACCAGTGCCTCAAGTCTAAGTCCCTCCCTTACCTACCCCTGTTTCCATAGAGCTCTGTTGAAATTATTATTTCCTTGGATTTGTATTTGGTGAGAGTGTGGTAGGAAAGTATGGAACAAAGCAAGAAAAGAGGCTCAGTAAAGAGTCTTTCACCAAAACCACTGATTCTAAAGCACACAGTTGCAATATCTCTGAAGAATAGCTGCAGTATGCAACAGTATGGGACTCAGACACCTTCCTCCCCCTGCCTTCTGCACCTCTTATTCTTGCCATCCCTCTGTGACAAAGAGCTTGCCCTATTAAAGACGGATACGGGCTTTTTTTTAGCTTTGTGCATGTGTTCATGGAAGTATCTTGGAAGTGGCCGTCTATCAAGAGCAAATCAGGTGACAGATGAATTATCAGTGCCTGTGTGCCAGATACATTTAGATTTTTCATTTATACGCTTGTACCTACCATAGATATTTTAACTTGCAGAAATTTCAACCAGCCGAAACCCAGAATTTCAGCTAACTGTCTCTAGTAAATAGTAAGAAAAGCTCTCCAATACCTTCGACTTAAACAACTTTATTATAACCAAGTAATAACAAAAAATTTTATTCTGACACTAACAACTAATTCATCTATGAAGAAAAAATTCTAAAGCTGTGTGTAACACTGCCCTGTAGTGACATTACTGTCATAACAACAAACCTGACTTCAGAAGTGATATTCTGCATTTGTTTTCTAAAGCTTGCTTTGATTTATTTTCATTTTCCCTTTGATCCGCTGTTTAATCCATTGCCTCTGAATAGCTGCAGGGCATTTTGTAACATCTTCTGTGATTTGCAGAGCCCAGGTGAGGTCTATCATTTAAAGTGTCTAAAAGGTAGTGCCATTTCCATTAGGCCTTAGAAATATCTGCTTTGAAATCCATTTTTTAATCTTCCAGGAGGGTTTGCCTACTTCTCGTGTTGCCCTTTGGGAGGTAGGAGTTGCTGTTGCCTAAGGCAGGGAAATGCAGTGCGCTCAGAATTATTTGTCTCATGTTGCCTCATAAGTGCTTAGTGGTTTGTCAGAGCAGCTGATGCCAATCTTCATTAATAGCTTGCATGCGAAAAACTCCATATAAGTAACTTTAAGAAAGGAACTATGTTAAATTGCTTTCCCTTGGACTTCTAAAATCTGGTGCCTGAGCACGTTCTGCACTTCTTAACATCCACAGAAACTCCAATTTTACATGTGTGTAAGATAAAAAAGGAGAAACAGCCATATGTAGAATTTCTGTCGTTTCATCAACAGACTTTCCTTCACACAACCCAAAAGCAGCGCCGGGCCCCCAAGCTCCTCTGGATCTCGGATTTCTCCCTAGATGATGCCATGTCAAACTGACCCCTGCTGGAGAGCAAGCAGCTCGTCACACGCCAGCGTCACTCCCTGGTTGTCCTCGGGTGGTTTAATATTGCCGTGTGAGACGAGAATCACTTTCTGAATTCACAGAGTAAGAACTTTAAATTTCAGGTTTTGGTCCCTCATTTGCACTCGCCTAGTGATTAAACCAGAAAGATAATCATGTAACACCTGGTGGTAGAATATAACTATTTGTTTAATATTATAGATTTTGTATAACACAAAATTGGTACAAATCCTAGTGTGTACTAAAATGACTGCATGTTTCTCATGAAATGCTATTCAGAAGATATTATTGATCAGAATGAATTTTGTGAAAGTTAAAATGTTCTTGAAAACACAGATTCTTATCCAGGCTTTGCAAGATGAGTAGCAACACGTTTCCTCAGCCCAAGAATTCCACAAAAATGGCCAGAGCTAATACTGTGGGAGACTAGGGTTCAGGTGAAGGAAGAGACCATTGCTTGCAGGGGAAATAGTTATTCCTTCAGAGAAATCTTTAATTAAAATAGCTAGCTGTGTGTGTGTTCCCAAAACTGTTTCTTCTCCTCTCCTTCCCTTCCCTTCCCTTCTGTTCCCTTCCCTTCCCTTGCTCCCTTGCCATCTTCTTTCTTCCTTTTTTTTTTTCTTTTTTTTTTTCATTCTTAGGATGAAAAATGCATAACTTGCTCTCCTCTTCACCTTTTATATCACATTTCCATTTCAGAGCATCATTTTGTGCATACTTTGAAACACATAAGCTACCTCTGACAAATATTAGATTTACCCATCTTGTTTAAACCCCAAAGGTGAATATAACAAATATCAAAAATGTGTGCCATTCGGCTTGACGTTTGCAACAAAAATGTAGGGTTCAACAAGCTTTGAGGACTGAATGATGATGTATAAATTATACATAAGTAATATATTTATACATCATCATTCAGTCCTCAAAGCTTGTTGAACTCTACAATTTTTAATTTTTAGCTACTTAATGTGAATAGTTAAGAAAATGCTACTACATTGTACTTTTTTGACATTCACAGTCAAAATGCCAGAGGACAGAGACACTGTCCTCCTTCGTGCTGAAAAATGCCTGGCATGTTTTGGGAACTACCATCTTGGCAAGAGTAGATCCTGACCAGGCATAATGAAAAACAACCTGATCTGTCAATTTGGGAATGCTAAACGATGCCGGAGCCCTCTCAGAACCAAGTCAGGGACAAATGTAAATGAGTCAGCAGAGTTTGCGGGGAATTTGCAAGTGGCACAAAACCCAAAGAAACTCTAACAAATCCCAGGGGATTTATCCTAAAACTGAGACTAAGGTTGACATTTTCAAAAGCCATCAGCAGTTTGGGAAGCTGTTTTGAGTGTCTGCTTCGGGAGGGGCCTTATTTTCAGAGAGAGCTGCAAACTGAGTTCCCCATATTTGAAACTTTACAAACTGTGGTTTAAAAACACAATCTCTTTTCCAGGCACCCCAGCCCGCACAAGCAGATTTAAGGAATCTTATGGGAAAGCATAATATGAATCTCTTCTGCTTCAACTGTAGGTGAACTGAGGGCCCATCACGCCAGTCTGGATGCTGTTGTTGCTCATCGGTTCTTTTTCTGCTGGCCAGGTGCGGTCCAGCTGGGTCTGTGACAAACGGCATGTGATACAACTCATTGATGGCTTTGCAGTGGTGTGGATAGATGACATTCCTCCAAGGCAGGCCCTGGAACTGGAATGGTAGTGACTGGATTTAGTGTTTCCCTCAAAAAACAAACCAAATGTGGCTCCAAGGACCAAAGGACTGGAGAGCCGTGGGTCATGCACTCAGCATATCAAGTTTTTAAAGAATAAATAGCATTACCCAAAGCACCTGTTTTCCCCTTGTATGGAGGCAATGCACCTATATGAAAAGCAAAGGGAAACTATCTAAACCGGAGATGGATGTGGCCTGAAGGAGATGTGGGCTACATCCAGGCACCGCTCTCCCCAGAAGATGGATGTGCTGGGGGACAGGCCTCCCTGCTGGCTCCTGCACCCCAGGAGTGGCATGAAGAATCAGCACCAAAGCAAACCCCCCACTTCAGCAGCCCTGGTGAGGCCACCCATGAGAGAGCCGGTACCATCAGCAGCTCTGGTGTCCTTCCTTGGCAGCACGGGTGGGAGCCAGGCGCCCTTGGGGCACGTCGTGGGCTGCCTGGAGGTAATGACTAGGTGCCTGTGGGCGTCTGGGGAGGCTTGTGTGGTTGTGATGGACAGATATGCTGTGAAAGTGATGGTGTCTGCTGCGGGGGCGTGGACGGGATGTTTTGGGGGATGAATGGGCTTTTTGGGAGGGTGGCTGGGATGCCGTG
>NW_010576723.1:391235-402922 GCF_000705375.1 Tinamus guttatus
TGCAGCAAATTGGAGATGGAGGGCGGCGGGGAGGGAAGTTTCCCGTGTTTATGTCGTTTTTCGGTGGAAAAAAAAAGGCAACAGCAGGTTTACTGGTTTGCTTAAATCCACAAAGGCAGTAGCAGCAGATGGAGAATTCGGTCCTTGCCAATCCCCAAAGTAATTCCTCAAAAGGGTGAGATGCAGTGAATGGGAAGCCTTTTTTTTTTTTTTTTGGCTTTCCCCCCAGCAGTCAGGGAAATGTGTTTTTTCAGAGAGATGTTATTACAGTTACACGTCTCCTACGAATTCCCCTGGGTCAGCACATAGCAGCACATAGCCCTTAGAAATTTCCTAGCTAAAGCCCCTGTTTTACTGACCTGAGCAAAGTATGATTTTCTGTCAATGTTAGCATTGACAGCAAGTACAAATTTCAACCATAAATACAATTCAGCCATAAACAAAGCATCCTAACCCCTTTTGAGAACAGGGATGAAATGCAAAGACCTGACATGAAGTTGGCACGTGCCCTTGCCACCTGCACCTGGTAATTTATCCTGATGTGCAGGGCTCCGTCAGCTCTTCCCTTCTGTGTGAGGACATTAAACTACCTCTGAAATTACTTTAAATATTCTGCACAAACCCTGTTTCAGAATGGAAATCCGGGTCCAGGACTGTGCACTTCTCTGCTGATAGGTGGTGTTAGCAGAGCTTCTGGGAGGAATGGCATTGCTGTGACTAGCAAAGTTTTTGTTAAAAGACCCTCATTCATTTGTTCTTGTTGATATAATGGGAAGGAGACATATCTTTTCTGGTTCTCTTAAGTTCCTTTTTTTTTTTTTTGATTTCTTTCAGCTTTAGAGGCCATCTCTAGCAGCAATCCCCACACTGAATTAGGAGGCATAAAATTCTAGAATTTCTGTGCAGCATTTCTCAGCAAAAATGGGTTTCCTCAGCACGAACGTGTTTATCCACTGCTTGAGACAGCACCTACGTCTCTTACCTTGAGAGTGCTCAATCTCATAACTCTCCTGTGTGCCATGGTATTTTTTCTCAAAACATCTGAAAATACAGAACGTGTTGCCCCAGCCTCTGCTTCTTCTATCTGCACAGACTGTTCCATGCATTGCAACTTGCAACCTCTTCTTTGACATTTGAAAGGCTTCTGAGGGGCTTATTTTATACCAGGAGGGGCAAGGGATTGCTCAGGTCTAAATCAGCTGTGTCTCTCTTAGCCCTAACCACTTCTGCCTCAGATTAATCTACCCTAACATGCCTTAACTGCAGTGCCTTTTTTGTCTGCACTTTTAAGAGAAGGATCTTCCTAAAAGCAGCAGCAATAGAGGCACACCCAGCTCATGCTAGTTTATTCAGTTTGGGAACCTGTGTACTCAAAATGTAATTCAGGCAAATACTCTTTATACCCTGCAGATGTTAAATGAAGAAGCTGAGCTTCTACCTCTTTCTAAAGAGGAGAGGGCCAAGCACTGCACCCCTTGGTGATGCCCTTCAGTAGCTAATTTCTTTAACACTGAAATGCATTTGCTTTTTTTTCCCAGCTGTATATTTCTGTCACTGAGTGCTGCTGTGTCTTCTCTCATAGACTAAAGCCTGAACTAGCAGCTCTTGTTAGTGTAGGTGCTGGGAGATATTGCTTGAAGAATTTGACTACTTTGTTTTCAAATGAACAGATCAAGTCTCTTAAGTTGTTTTCCTTTTCCTTTGCAAGACACGTTTCCAGAATCATTCCTTAATGCTGTTAGTGTTCCATTCTGCAAGAAAATAGGTAATACTAGAGCTATACACAGTCTTTTGGTCTCACCATTGCAGTATATTGGACAATGAAGGGGAGAAGGGCCAGGAATGAAAAAGATAAAGGAGTGAGATAGAAAAGGATCTGGGAATAGAAAGAAAAATGCTGTTTTTTTTTTCAAAGCTTCACCAAGTTATGCTAATGATTCAAGTAATTATGCAGGATCTTTGAGTTCCGCAAACTTGACTTCCTCTCACAGAGGTTTACATATGTGCAGGGTCTCTCTCTGGGACTATCCTGGCATATCAGCTGGTGTCTCAGGTGCCTTGCCATGTTCCTTTGCCTTGGTTTGACTAACAACACAAATAAGCATTAGGAATGTTTTGGAGTCACTTGTGCATAGTGCCAAAACACACTGCTGCTTGGGAAGTGCCGTTGGGATCCTAAGAGTACCTGCCTCCCTGTCTCACCCATGTGCTTTAATTCTCAGGGGAATAAGAGGGAGCCTTACAGCAGGGAGATGAATGGGGAAATTCTAATACTCACAGGCATGATCTCAAGTTTTCTGCAGCCACAGATAAACTTCAGCTCAATTCTAGCTCTCATTTGGTATTTTCAAATTTTCATAAAAAAAAAGTAAATAAAACAAACTGTGATGAGTGTAGACTAAGTCTGTGTATATAAAAGGGACATCTTCCAGCAGGGATACTGATGGAGTGTGCTGGCAAAATGCCCATAGTGCAGATGCATCCCATATTAGCAAAACTGTGCTTTTGCCAGTGTAGCTTATTTTAGTTAATCTGAGCAACACAAGTTATAAAGGTGAATATACACTGATATGTCCACAAGAGGGTCTGCTTTCCAGATGAGAGATCATATTCTCTTCCAGTCAGCTAACATAGGTTAAGCAGGTAGAATTGGTAATGCAGAAATGATACTGTTTAAAAAAGCAAAAGAGCTGAAAAAAATGAAAAAACAGTATCTGAAAAGCTGAGATGGCAGCCTGAGAGCAACAGTGGCTCAAAGGAAGCCTCAGATACACAATATGTCCTTTTTACTACTAAGTAATTACATCTAAACCTGTGCTACTTCATTTTAATCAAATGTTGCTTAGGGGGCTATTCACTTGGCCATCTGCAAGTGGCCAAGTGAAATGCACTCGAAATGAGGCAGTACACATCAGCTTGCTCCCCCAGAACTATGTATTTTAGATGGCATCATCTTGACAACTTTTTTGAGAAATGACTACTTCCAGAAAGATGCCGGGAACTTCATGAAGTTGTGAGGCAAATGGACTAGATCACAGAGACAAGACACCTCTGATAATTAGGGAGAGCTGTGTTGTTCCATTTGCTTTTCAGCTTAAAGCTATTTGCCCTGAAAAGTGCTCTTCAACATGTCTGAGTATTTCTCAGAGTCATTGCTATGCATGATGCAAGCCATGACCTGCACATATGGCCTTTTTCTGTGCATAAAATCTTATATTTGGCAACATGTTTGAGTGGACCCAGATGACCAGGTGATCTAGATCATCTCTGCACGTAACCTAACCTAGTCTTAAAACTCTGGTGACCATCTGCCTCCTCTGCAGGGTTTGCCAGCAGAGGTCGTATTGTTTTCTTTGCACCACAACAACTAAAAATACTGAATGTAAGCAGGCAGACAACTGTTTGCCGTGGAATCCTTCTAAATCCTCCATCTGCTTCTTTACTCTCCCTTAGTAACTCTGTATTGCGACCCTTCATAGTCCCAGTTGTTGCGGGAACAGGTGAAGGGACAAAATGTTTTGCTCAAAATCTACATGTGGTGTGACTAGAGAATTTTTCAATGCATTTGTTTTCTTTTTTGAGGCAAATTTATTTTGGTGAGTGCAGTAGAGCACAGCAGAAGGCCTGATGCAGGAAAGGCATCTGTGGACAAGCCCTGTGGGCAGCACGTGGCGGAGCCCTGCTGAAGTCTGCAGGGGCCCGTCCTATTGCTCCTGACACTAAAAGGAGTTTCCCTCAACTTCTCCTGAGGTAAAGCTGGCCCCTAGAGTGATGTCAGGAACCAGCTGTTGTTTGAAAGCCAGGGAGCATCTCCACACTCTGTTACTGAATTTAACAGGAGTCTTTGCAATGGCTTAATGGACTTTCAGGAAGGTCCTGTGTATCTGCTGTGCTTTGCGGGGAGGCCAGTGACTGGGTCATCTGATGAATAATCACTGCTCAGGTGGTTCTTTTGATTCTTGGCAGTTAGTCATAGAGTAAGAGCTTGTCTTATTTCCATACTTGGTACTGTGCCCATGCCTGCAGATCAGCTGCCTGACCTGCAGAGAGGTGGCTGTGTCGTCCTGGGGTACAGAACCTCCCTCGAGGCCTTACGGGCCTGTCCCCAGGTGCTGGCAGAGTGTCCCTGCTTGGCCCTAGAGTAATTAATGTGTAATTCAGCACGGGAATCTTGTACATTTACTGCCACTCACCAGAAAACCATTACAGAGAGGATCTTTTAAAGATAGAGCTTTTGTTTCCAGTGATATCTTCTCCTCCTTTTATTTCTTTTCTTTCTCTTTATTATTCTTCAAGGCTTATCCTACATTGTTTCTTCCTCAGTACTAATCTAATGTCACTTCTTCTTCTCTCTTACTTTTTGTTTCAGCTCCCTGGGATAGAGTTGATTTTGAATCCTTAGTTCTTCTCTCCCTCCTTCCATAGTGTGGCATGAATGATTCCAAATCCTATACATTAATTATTCTTTTTTCATTTCAGCCCAGCAGACAGACATAGTGTATTTTGTCTATGAAGTTCAGAGAAATAATAGTAATGGAGTGATACAAAACTGCTTAATATGATTACAAGTAAATTTGTAGAATGGAGGATACATTATTTGTCTATCTTTTTATCTGCTTATCTCCAAGCATTTTGTAATGCTTCATTGTAATATTTTCAGATTGAATTTGAAAGAAAAATGTATCCCCCAACTGTGCTATGTTAGTATTAGAAGTTACTCACTGGTAGGTCCCAAACAGAAAAAATGTGGATCTCTCTTGATTTAAGTTGTTCAGCTGTTCCACTCCATATGTGCTAATACTGATCTTAGCTTTTGAAATGCGTGGATAGTGGTATTAAGTCTGTGCTATCCAAGGCAAGTCCTTGGTTCTTGTTTTGCATATTACGCCACAACTGTTAGGATCAGAGTGGTTACTAGGTCACTTGGTAATTGGGGCAAAGACATTTCTAATGATTGCTATTGTATATTTTCAGAAATTAGAATATTTAACAAAGCAGGGTCACAGGGGAAAAAGAAACCGAGCAGACTTGTGTTAACATATGAAGCTGTCTGCACTGATTTAAGGACTGTTCCACTGACTGAACACCAAAAAGACTTTCCTTTCTGATTCTCACAGTGCTAACCAAACAAAGTTAGGAAATTATCTAAACTCATGTGGCTTGCTTCATAATACATGTTTGTATTCTCTTTGAGTAACACAAAAGAATCACCATTTTCATGAACCACACTGTTCAAAGTGCTATGACATTGGCTACTTTTGGTCAGTTAGTTTCTAGGAATACATTGAGCAGTTATTTAAGCAGAAACAGTTTTGTATCATAATCCTAAAGGATTCAGATCACAGTTTGCCTCTAAATACATTCTTTATTTCTTTTTCCTTTCTCTAGTTCTGAATACTAGCAGAGCTTTGATAGGCATTCCTAGCAGGTTGTTACAGCTGTCAGCTCCTGCCAGTCTTTAGTGGACTGCAGTACAAATATATAAATACTTCTGGACTTCTGGAATAAAAAATACTTCTAGACTGCACTCTTCCCTGACCCTCCCCCCAAAAAAAGAGAAAAAAAAGAAGATAGTTCATGTTCTGTGTGTGTGAGAGCTGTGTGGTGCATTAAACAATGAATAGCTAAAAAAATCTATATTCTTTTGGAAGGAAATAAGAAATTTGACCTAAATCATACCCCCTAGCGTGCAGTTAGCTATTCATGTACGTAATCTGCTACCAGATTGGCCAAGCCTGTGAATGCTGTATTCCTGCCTTTCACTATCTCCATAGTACTAATAATAATGCAAAAAAAATTGTGTTGATGGGATAGGCGGGTATTGTGCTGCAGACAAAAAAACAGTGATGCCATTCTCTGTTTGTGCTGAAAGCATTCGTGGGAAAACTGTCCTATTATTTCCCACCAGATTTCCTTTTTTATACAAGTTGATTAATACCAAGAAAACTGAGGAAAGCCCAGCTTTTTTAGCCTTTATGGGCTCTTTAAATATATTATAACCCCCTCTCTGCAAATTAGTACTATTTTTGCCCGGTAATTTAAATTATAGGCCTCTTTTTTTTTTTTTCTCTCTCATTTTCAAAGCATAGAATTAAAAAGATGACAGTAAATCATATTCTCTGAAAGGGACTAAGATTGAAAAAATAAGACATATTGCAGCTTTGTTAGTAATATGTCCTATGCATTTTACAGCAGCCTTTTTTATCCTTATAATGTATGTTGACTTCTATTGCTTATTTATATCAATGAATGTGAGGATTGGGAAGTGAAAAGCTGCAGACGGCCATGTTGACATGCAAACATAAGTCTTTTCAAACAAAATGATAATGTAAGATGTAATGGTCATTTAAAAGAATTAGTCAATATTTGTGTCAACATTGAAGTATTTAAATGAAGACCATCACTCCTCATTAACTTTTAATTGGAGTTCTTCCCCCCAAAGTTTCTGATCTCTCACTAATATCAGTGAAGAGTTGGACATAACCACAATTAAAGACAGTGACTTTCCAGATTCTGTATTATTTCCCTAAAAATAAGAAATGTAAGAAACATGTGCATCTGTAAAACAGTAAGACTGCTGTGTCTTCTCATATTGCTTAATGTGCATACTGATAAAGCGATGAGTTATGCCTTTATCCAGTTCTCTCATGTGATAATTGCAATGTTTCCGGAGTCTCTAAACTACGTACACCTCAGCTAAAGGAGTCTTGTGAAATTTTTATCCTTGCTTAAAGAGATTTTTTTTTTGCCTGCATCTATGCACTAATCAGCAAGTTACACTGAGGTAAACGCCCTCCAGTTTTCTGCGGAAACTGCTCCACTTCAATCTGCGTGTGGAAAGGGGATAAGACTCTTCCGAGTCAAGAGTTCAAGAACCCAGCAGCGAGGGGGAGTCCTGGGCTCCAGACACTAAACACAGCACTATATTTTAAATTAACCAGGCACTGAGTATAATATAAACCAAGCCTGAAACAAAGACTAGAACCCAGGGGCCTCAGCTAAGGACGAATGTTCACGCTCTTGCATCTGCTTCTTCTGGTCTGATGAATCCTTGCAGAAAGGAAATTAATAGAAAGCAGCTTCAATAGTTACGAGTGCACTCTCCAGTCCACTAGTCTTTTCCATCCATTAGCCTACAGCCACCACAGGGATGTGGGTTTCAGTCCTCTGAAGACAAAATAAAAAGGAAAAAATCATGTTTTCTCCATTTGGATGGAGTAATCACTGAGAAGGTAAACAGAAGAGGTTAGGAGACTCCTCCTCTGGTGAATGTTTTCTAAGAGAAAGGGGTGACATGTTTCATCCTTTTGAAAGAAAAGACTTTGCTCTACTGTCAGGAAAGGTCTATGCACTGTGAATCTTCATGGAGGTAGACATCTTCTGGCAGGTTGAATAAGGTCCCCCACTCCCATGGAGCAGTGGAGGATGAGGTATTTTCTTACCGTAGGCATACGCCGTTCAGGGTTATAGCTGCTCATTCTGGGGTGCCTAGAAGAAGCCTGGGAAAAGAGGGGGTCTTTGGAGGATCAGATGCCTTACAATGGTCTTGCTGAGCACTGTAGTAACTAGGCCCTGAGGGACTTTAACCACCTTGCCTTAATTTGCCCTAATTCTTCCTAGCTAAAACTGAAAGTCATCCTTTCTCTCTCTCTTTCTCTCTGCTATTTGAATCAAAAGTTCCTCAAGGCTGGAACAGTCCCTTACTATTTTTCTCTGTGGCACTGAACACAGCATGGCCTTTATCTTGGTTAGGTCTTTTAGGCATGCTGCTCATAATGAATGGCACATAATAATATTGCTCTATTTTAATATCACGTTGCATGCTCTGCTGGGTCAAATATCAGATAGAGGTCATTGGTTGTCTTTAGATCTGAATCTGTAACAGTCTTTACGTCTCTGTGGACGTGGAGCTCAAAGAGTAAATTCTGTATGCAAATCTTCCCAGAGTAGACACGTGGATTCGATTCTCACTCCTCACTCATATTCAAGTTTTTTGCTGCTCTTTATACTTTCTTTTATGGCTGTTGGACACCAGCATTTATCATCTTGCATGTTTATCTTAATATATCTTTTTTTTTTTTCTTTTAAGAATCAAGAGGAATGACTGGCAAAGGCAAAGCTCTGGTCATTTCTGCTCTGTTACCACAGCCAAAGAAGCTCTGAGAAATACAGAGAGGCTGGTGGTGTTGTACTCTCTGCATTGCTTCCCTGAAAATGTTAAGATTTCCTACCAGATATTCTGTGTATTTCTCACAGCTAGAGCTATTCACTGCTGCCTAAGTCTTTAGGCATGCTGATTTCACAGGTATTAAATCAGTGTGTAGTATTTTTAGCCTAATTTTGTAGTCATGCTAGCATGTCATGAATACCAGCTGCAAAGCAAAGCATATTTTTGTTTAAGAAAGAACCGATAGCTGGGTAAGTCTTCCAGTAAAACCTGTATGTCAGCAGCACACCTTGTTCTTGGATAGCTGTTTGCCTGGCAGTAGTTATAACTGGGTTGAGTTAGGAAGCAGAGACTGAAAGATGCATTTCTCATGTGTAGGTAGATAGCTTTAAGCATCAGGTTGCTGGCCATCTTTCACTTGGGATGTTTCAGGAGGAGCTTATAAAGCCCAGTATTATCCCCAGTAAGGAATGGAAATATGTGTTTTTATATCAGAAATGTTTTCAGGATGAAGAAGATGAAACATTGTTCAACTTCAAGAGAGACTTTGCATGTAATACTACAATAGATGTTAGTATGGCATTAAATATACTCCCGGAAGGCACTTTTGTACTGTTACGATGCAGATTTGTGTAGAACCAAATATTCTATACAGGTTGCCAAGAAGCAGAGATCTGTTAGCAACCAGTATCATTGAAATCTGAGTAATACCTACAAAAGAAAATTGAAATCAGAAGCATGAAATATAGGGCTCATTTTTTCTAGGCAAGTGACCAAGCTTGTGGATGGGATTTTGAAATCTATCTTATGTTCTCCATCTCTAAAGTCTTAT
Source organism: Tinamus guttatus (assembly GCF_000705375.1). The sequence goes on from NW_010576723.1 coordinate 400,235, forward strand.
CAATATACAGTTTGTTTCTCTGAATGTCAGGAAAGCTCCTTAAATCCGCTTGCCAGGTCCTCCAGCTCCTCTTTGAAGCAGATAATATTATAGACCATCTAATAAGGCCTATTAATGTGGGGGGCACATGGTGTCCCAAAGGTTCAGAATCAGGGTTCCAAGTCCATTCTCAGTCATATCCATGGACACATATAAGGTCCTACATTTTACTACAACTGAACAGTAAAAGGTAACAGAGAAACAAAAGCTGAAAGAGAGGAAGCTGTCAGAGGATATGCTGAAATTTTACATTCGAGAAGATCAAAATGTTGTCAGGCATACAGTTGATCATATCACTTGTTTTATTAAAGGCATCAACTATACATAACTAGGGCACTATTTCTGGGTCAGATGCGGAGGAGGTGCAAACCAGTATTGCTTGTGTCACTGCGTGTAACTTCCCAGCACCACATCTGAGATGGCTCTGCAGTTATCATTCTACTCATTAGTGTTTGTTTTCAAGACACCTCAAAAGACCTACTTTACAATCTAATCTTCTTTGAGGTGGTACATTCAGTCATTTCCATGGAAATCAATAGGAAGGGAGGATACGTGATGGGAAATGTGCAGCAGCTTTTCTACAGTGACCTGTTATCATGCAATTTATTTAAAATTATTATACCCCAAGCTAGAATGTTGCATTTTTCTTACTTTATTTGTCTGGTTGTTGCCTGCAGCTTGTTCTCTTCAACCTTGCTGACCCTTTCATGGAGATGGGCTTGCTTGAATCAAAAGGGTCACTGTAAATTTAAGAGGATGAGGGAGCGTGAAGGGATGGGCTGGCAAGCAGGTGAGGCTTCACTGCCCGTAAATGTGGTCCTGGAAGAACAGGCAACCTTACAGCTTTGTCTACATGTTGCTTTGTAGGGATTTCATATTCTGCCAGAACCGAGTTCATTTATACAAGGACTATTATGGACAAACGAGAGTGAAAAGATTAAGTGCTAATAGGTTGTGAGGGAAGTCTAACTGAGCAGCCTTGTGGGTACAGGGCTTGTGTCCTGGTAGCCTCAAAATAAGCAGGCTGGAGATGCAGCAACCCAGTGAAAGTGCAGCACCAAACTCTGCTTGCTGACATTTGCGAAGCTTTACAGGACAAGGCACCAGCCTCTGCCTGCCTGCAGGAGGGAGGGGTGCAGAGGGAGACTGAAGAACAAAAACGCTACGTTCCCTGAAATCTAACACTTTAAAATGCTTTTATTCTTAGAAACTGCATAGATGTGGTGCCAAAAGTCTGTTTTGCCTAAAGGTTATGTAAAAAAATGATTTTAGTCTCACCAATTTTACTTGGTCTTTCCCTGAATTCATCACACAGGAGATTCCTTAAAATACTGCAAATGTTTTTTTCTGCAGCTGCAAATATTTGATCATTATTGCTATCTTGTAAACATTAATATGTCTACTTAACTGGAGAATTTAAGTTATTCTGTTGAAGTTGAGTAAAAGTTCTGTTACGTGATGCAAATAGGTTCCCATATGTTTACTTAAAATTTACTGTCAAGGAAATAAGTCTAGCCCCTCTCGCCCATTGAAGTGTTTCATGCATTATTATCAAATGAATACTGTGGGTGAGAATGCATTTATGTCAGGGCAGCGCTCTTTGGTTTCCTGAAGAACAAAGATATTTATCTACTTTGTACAATCTCGTACTTTGCATGCATGCTTTCCACTTGAGAGAGTCTTAAATAGACCTTATGGGAATGCTTTCTATTGTAAAAATGAATAATATTCCTAGCTGTGGAAAATGCATTAGTTCACACAAAATAGAGACAGATGTGATACATATTAGAAATGAATCATTTCTTCTAGGAGAAAACTCAATATGTAGTAGTTTCATTAGTAATAGTATTCCCTTTCTATAAAGGCATACTTTGAAATCAAGAATTATCAAATTACATTTCAAAGTAAAGGTTTTTTTCACTCTTCGACTCACGAGTAACTGATTGCTAGACAAGTATTAGATCTTGTCTATTTATCTGAGAAAAATATTAGTTACTTTTAATTAATTATATCTACTGATTAATGCCCTGTGCAATTTTATTTGATGAACCTTTTGATAAACTCAACAGGAGGAGCTCAAAAAAACAACAAAAAAAATGAGGGTCATGAAATGGTAACTGTAGTTTTATTGTAATAGAGCCTGTTGAAAGAACAGCATGTAAAATCCTGAGAATACTAAAAAGCAATGGAATCTGTAGATATTCATATCTTATACTAGCTTTGTGTGTACTTATATTTCTTTCTAAGAGATCTCAATTATATCCCATTGGCTGGATGCCATTCTAGGAGAAATAACATACTGGTTTTTAGAGAAGGGAAATGCGGTTTCTTGCTTTCTTTTTCTGCTTATAGAAATTTGCACTGTCATAATTTTCACTGGCCATTTCTGTTACTTTTTCATTATACATTAGTCACTTTGTGCTTACCAGTTCTTATATCTAGCCCAGGTTGTGTACATATGCTACCGTTATACTTCTTTAATGTTGTGGCTTTATTACTCTTTCAGATATCAATTAGTTCTACATTTTTCAGCCTTTAATTGTAGCAGACCTCTTTAGATGCTGGAAGTTGTTCTTGCTGTTACAGGCTCATGCAAGTGAACTACAGACTGGACCTGCACTGACACAGAATCACAGAATGCTTAGTGTT